>OV884042.1:24947500-25435473 GCA_930367265.1 Catocala fraxini | reverse complement strand
CCTTCTGCTGAAAACCCGGTAAGAATATTTGAATATTTACTGCTTTTAGACGTTAAAATATCTGAAAAATCGATGTACCATTACACCTCGGTACTGATTTGTATAGGAATTTAGACAACAAAATTTAGCAATTCCCACCATCGGGGGCGGTCGAGGGGGGTGCGGATCGACGGGGAATAATTCCTGGCGCCGATTAATGACGGTTTGCTGAAAAAAAATTGACAAATTTCAGAGTTTTTGACAAAAAACAAAAAAAATTTAAGGCAAAAAAAAATTCTGAAATGTTTGCACACTGAAAATTTCGATGGCGTTGTGCAAGACAAAACGAATGAAGACCTTCTGCTGAAAACCCGGTAAGAATATTTGAATATTTACTGCTTTTAGACGTTAAAATATCTGAAAAATCGATGTACCATTACACCTCGGTACTGATTTGTATAGGAATTTAGACAACAAAATTTAGATATTCCCACCATCGGGGGCGGTCGAGGGGGGTGCGGATCGACGGGGAATAATTCCTGGCGCCGATTAATGACGGTTTGCTGAGAAAAATTTGACAAATTTCAGAGTTTTTGATAAAAAACAAAAAAAATTTAAGGCAAAAAAAATTCTGAAATGTTTGCACACTGAAAATTTCGATGGCGTTGTGCAAGACAAAACGAATGAAGACCTTCTGCTGAAAACCCGGTAAGAATATTTGAATATTTACTGCTTTTAGACGTTAAAATATCTGAAAAATCGATGTACCATTACACCTCGGTACTGATTTGTATAGGAATTTAGACAACAAAATTTTGCAATTCCCACCATCGGGGGCGGTCGAGGGGGGTGCGGATCGACGGGGAATAATTGCTGGCGCCGATTAATGACGGTTTGCTGAAAAAAATTTGACAAATTTCAGAGTTTTTGACAAAAAACAAAAAAAATTTAAGGCAAAAAAAAATTCTGAAATGTTTGCACACTGAAAATTTCGATGGCGTTGTGCAAGACAAAACGAATGAAGACCTTCTGCTGAAAACCCGGTAAGAATATTTGAATATTTACTGCTTTTAGACGTTAAAATATCTGAAAAATCGATGTACCATTACACCTCGGTACTGATTTGTATAGGAATTTAGACAACAAAATTTAGCAAATCCCACCATCGGGGGCGGTCGAGGGGGGTGCGGATCGACGGGGAATAATTCCTGGCGCCGATTAATGACGGTTTGCTGAAAAGAATTTGACAAATTTCAGAGTTTTTGACAAAAAACAAAAACAATTTAAGGCAAAAAAAAATTCTGAAATGTTGCACACTGAAAATTTCGATGGCGTTGTGCAAGACAAAACGAATGAAGACCTTCTGCTGAAAACCCGGTAAGAATATTTGAATATTTACTGCTTTTAGACGTTAAAATATCTGAAAAATCGATGTACCATTACACCTCGGTACTGATTTGTATAGGAATTTAGACAACAAAATTTAGCAAATCCCACCATCGGGGGCGGTCGAGGGGGGTGCGGATCGACGGGGAATAATTCCTGGCGCCGATTAATGACGGTTTGCTGAAAAAAATTTGACAAAATTCAGAGTTTTTGACAAAAAACAAAAAAAATTTAAGGCAAAAAAAAATTCTGAAATGTTTGCACACTGAAAATTTCGATGGCGTTGTGCAAGACAAAACGAATGAAGACCTTCTGCTGAAAACCCGGTAAGAATATTTGAATATTTACTGCTTTTAGACGTTAAAATATCTGAAAAATCGATGTACCATTACACCTCGGTACTGATTTGTATAGGAATTTAGACAACAAAATTTAGCAATTCCCACCATCGGGGGCGGTCGAGGGGGGTGCGGATCGACGGGGAATAATTCCTGGCGCCGATTAATGACGGTTTGCTGAAAAAAATTTGACAAATTTCAGAGTTTTTGACAAAAAATAAAAAAAAATTTAAGGCAAAAAAAAATTCTGAAATGTTTGCACACTGAAAATTTCGATGGCGGTGTGCAAGACAAAACGAATGAAGACCTTCTGCTGAAAACCCGGTAAGAATATTTGAATATTTACTGCTTTTAGACGTTAAAATATCTGAAAAATCGATGTACCATTACACCTCGGTACTGATTTGTATAGGAATTTAGACAACAAAATTTAGCAATTCCCACCATCGGGGGCGGTCGAGGGGGGTGCGGATCGACGGGGAATAATTCCTGGCGCCGATTAATGACGGTTTGCTGAGAAAAATTTGACAAATTTCAGAGTTTTTGACAAAAAACAAAAAAAATTTAAGGCAAAAAAAATTCTGAAATGTTTGCACACTGAAAATTTCGATGGCGTTGTGCAAGACAAAACGAATGAAGACCTTCTGCTGAAAACCCGGTAAGAATATTTGAATATTTACTGCTTTTAGACGTTAAAATATCTGAAAAATCGATGTACCATTACACCTCGGTACGGTACTGATTTGTATAGGAATTTAGACAACAAAATTTAGCAATTCCCACCATCGGGGGCGGTCGAGGGGGGTGCGGATCGACGGGGAATAATTCCTGGCGCCGATTAAAGAAGGTATGCTGAAAAAAATTTGACAAATTTCAGAGTTTTTGAAAAAAAACAAAAAAAATTTAAGGCAAACAAAAATTCTGAAATGTTTGCACACTGAAAATTTCGATGGCGTTGTGCAAGACAAAACGAATGAAGACCTTCTGCTGAAAACCCGGTAAGAATATTTGAATATTTACTGCTTTTAGACGTTAAAATATCTGAAAAATCGATGTACCATTACACCTCGGTACTGATTTGTATAGGAATTTAGACAACAAAATTTAGCAATTCCCACCATCGGGGGCGGTCGAGGGGGGTGCGGATCGACGGGGAATAATTCCTGGCGCCGATTAATGACGGTTTGCTGAAAAAAATTTGACAAATTTCAGAGTTTTTGACAAAAAACAAAAAAAATTTAAGGCAAAAAAAAATTCTGAAATGTTTGCACACTGAAAATTTCGATGGCGTTGTGCAAGACAAAACGAATGAAGACCTTCTGCTGAAAACCCGGTAAGAATATTTGAATATTTACTGCTTTTAGACGTTAAAATATCTGAAAAATCGATGTACCATTACACCTCGGTACTGATTTGTATAGGAATTTAGACAACAAAATTTAGCAATTCCCACCATCGGGGGCGGTCGAGGGGGGTGCGGATCGACGGGGAATAATTCCTGGCGCCGATTAATGACGGTTTGCTGAAAAAAATTTGACAAATTTCAGAGTTTTTGACAAAAAATAAAAAAAAATTTAAGGCAAAAAAAAATTCTGAAATGTTTGCACACTGAAAATTTCGATGGCGTTGTGCAAGACAAAACGAATGAAGACCTTCTGCTGAAAACCCGGTAAGAATATTTGAATATTTACTGCTTTTAGACGTTAAAATATCTGAAAAATCGATGTACCATTACACCTCGGTACTGATTTGTATAGGAATTTAGACAACAAAATTTAGCAATTCCCACCATCGGGGGCGGTCGAGGGGGGTGCGGATCGACGGGGAATAATTCCTGGCGCCGATTAATGACGGTTTGCTGAAAAAAAATTGACAAATTTCAGAGTTTTTGACAAAAAACAAAAAAAATTTAAGGCAAAAAAAATTCTGAAATGTTTGCACACTGAAAATTTCGATGGCGTTGTGCAAGACAAAACGAATGAAGACCTTCTGCTGAAAACCCGGTAAGAATATTTGAATATTTACTGCTTTTAGACGTTAAAATATCTGAAAAATCGATGTACCATTACACCTCGGTACTGATTTGTATAGGAATTTAGACAACAAAATTTAGATATTCCCACCATCGGGGGCGGTCGAGGGGGGTGCGGATCGACGGGGAATAATTCCTGGCGCCGATTAATGACGGTTTGCTGAGAAAAATTTGACAAATTTCAGAGTTTTTGATAAAAAACAAAAAAAATTTAAGGCAAAAAAAATTCTGAAATGTTTGCACACTGAAAATTTCGATGGCGTTGTGCAAGACAAAACGAATGAAGACCTTCTGCTGAAAACCCGGTAAGAATATTTGAATATTTACTGCTTTTAGACGTTAAAATATCTGAAAAATCGATGTACCATTACACCTCGGTACTGATTTGTATAGGAATTTAGACAACAAAATTTTGCAATTCCCACCATCGGGGGCGGTCGAGGGGGGTGCGGATCGACGGGGAATAATTGCTGGCGCCGATTAATGACGGTTTGCTGAAAAAAATTTGACAAATTTCAGAGTTTTTGACAAAAAACAAAAAAAATTTAAGGCAAAAAAAAATTCTGAAATGTTTGCACACTGAAAATTTCGATGGCGTTGTGCAAGACAAAACGAATGAAGACCTTCTGCTGAAAACCCGGTAAGAATATTTGAATATTTACTGCTTTTAGACGTTAAAATATCTGAAAAATCGATGTACCATTACACCTCGGTACTGATTTGTATAGGAAATTAGACAACAAAATTTTGCAATTCCCACCATCGGGGGCGGTCGAGGGGGGTGCGGATCGACGGGGAATAATTCCTGGCGCCGATTAATGACGGTTTGCTGAAAAGAATTTGACAAATTTCAGAGTTTTTGACAAAAAACAAAAACAATTTAAGGCAAAAAAAAATTCTGAAATGTTGCACACTGAAAATTTCGATGGCGTTGTGCAAGACAAAACGAATGAAGACCTTCTGCTGAAAACCCGGTAAGAATATTTGAATATTTACTGCTTTTAGACGTTAAAATATCTGAAAAATCGATGTACCATTACACCTCGGTACTGATTTGTATAGGCATTTAGACAACAAAATTTAGCAAATCCCACCATCGGGGGCGGTCGAGGGGGGTGCGGATCGACGGGGAATAATTCCTGGCGCCGATTAATGACGGTTTGCTGAAAAAAATTTGACAAATTTCAGAGTTTTTGACAAAAAACAAAAAAAATTTAAGGCAAAAAAAAATTCTGAAATGTGTGCACACTGAAAATTTCGATGGCGTTGTGCAAGACAAAACGAATGAAGACCTTCTGCTGAAAACCCGGTAAGAATATTTGAATATTTACTGCTTTTAGACGTTAAAATATCTGAAAAATCGATGTACCATTACACCTCGGTACTGATTTGTATAGGAATTTAGACAACAAAATTTAGCAAATCCCACCATCGGGGGCGGTCGAGGGGGGTGCGGATCGACGGGGAATAATTCCTGGCGCCGATTAATGACGGTTTGCTGAAAAAAAATTGACAAATTTCAGAGTTTTTGACAAAAAACAAAAAAAATTTAGGGCAAAAAAAAATTCTGAAATGTTTGCACACTGAAAATTTCGATGGCGTTGTGCAAGACAAAACGAATGAAGACCTTCTGCTGAAAACCCGGTAAGAATATTTGAATATTTACTGCTTTTAGACGTTAAAATATCTGAAAAATCGATGTACCATTACACCTCGGTACTGATTTGTATAGGAATTTAGACAACAAAATTTAGCTATTCCCACCATCGGGGGCGGTCGAGAGGGGTGCGGATCGACGGGGAATAATTCCTGGCGCCGATTAACGACGGTTTGCTGAAAAAAAATTGACAAATTTCAGAGTTTTTGACAAAAAACAAAAAAAATTTAAGGCAAAAAAAAATTCTGAAATGTTTGCACACTGAAAATTTCGATGGCGTTGTGCAAGACAAAACGAATGAAGACCTTCTGCTGAAAACCCGGTAAGAATATTTGAATATTTACTGCTTTTAGACGTTAAAATATCTGAAAAATCGATGTACCATTACACCTCGGTACTGATTTGTATAGGAATTTAGACAACAAAATTTAGCAAATCCCACCATCGGGGGCGGTCGAGGGGGGTGCGGATCGACGGGGAATAATTCCTGGCGCCGATTAATGACGGTTTGCTGAAAAAAATTTGACAAAATTCAGAGTTTTTGACAAAAAACAAAAAAAATTTAAGGCAAAAAAAAATTCTGAAATGTTTGCACACTGAAAATTTCGATGGCGTTGTGCAAGACAAAACGAATGAAGACCTTCTGCTGAAAACCCGGTAAGAATATTTGAATATTTACTGCTTTTAGACGTTAAAATATCTGAAAAATCGATGTACCATTACACCTCGGTACTGATTTGTATAGGAATTTAGACAACAAAATTTAGCAATTCCCACCATCGGGGGAGGTCGAGGGGGGTGCGGATCGACGGGGAATAATTCCTGGCGCCGATTAATGACGGTTTGCTGAAAAAAATTTGACAAATTTCAGAGTTTTTGACAAAAAATAAAAAAAAATTTAAGGCAAAAAAAATTCTGAAATGTTTGCACACTGAAAATTTCGATGGCGTTGTGCAAGACAAAACGAATGAAGACCTTCTGCTGAAAACCCGGTAAGAATATTTGAATATTTACTGCTTTTAGACGTTAAAATATCTGAAAAATCGATGTACCATTACACCTCGGTACTGATTTGTATAGGAATTTAGACAACAAAATTTAGCAAATCCCACCATCGGGGGCGGTCGAGGGGGGTGCGGATCGACGGGGAATAATTCCTGGCGCCGATTAATGACGGTTTGCTGAAAAAAATTTGACAAAATTCAGAGTTTTTGACAAAAAACAAAAAAAATTTAAGGCAAAAAAAAATTCTGAAATGTTTGCACACTGAAAATTTCGATGGCGTTGTGCAAGACAAAACGAATGAAGACCTTCTGCTGAAAACCCGGTAAGAATATTTGAATATTTACTGCTTTTAGACGTTAAAATATCTGAAAAATCGATGTACCATTACACCTCGGTACTGATTTGTATAGGAATTTAGACAACAAAATTTAGCAATTCCCACCATCGGGGGCGGTCGAGGGGGGTGCGGATCGACGGAGAATAATTCCTGGCGCCGATTAATGACGGTTTGCTGAAAAAAAATTGACAAATTTCAGAGTTTTTGACAAAAAATAAAAAAAATTTAAGGCAAAAAAAAATTCTGAAATGTTTGCACACTGAAAATTTCGATGGCGTTGTGCAAGACAAAACGAATGAAGACCTTCTGCTGAAAACCCGGTAAGAATATTTGAATATTTACTGCTTTTAGACGTTAAAATATCTGAAAAATCGATGTACCATTACACCTCGGTACTGATTTGTATAGGAATTTAGACAACAAAATTTAGCAATTCCCACCATCGGGGGCGGTTGAGAGGGGTGCGGATCGACGGGGAATAATTCCTGGCGCCGATTAATGACGGTTTGCTGAAAAAAAATTGACAAATTTCAGAGTTTTTGACAAAAAACAAAAAAAAATTAAGGCAAAAAAAAATTCTGAAATGTTTGCACACTGAAAATTTCGATGGCGTTGTGCAAGACAAAACCAATGAAGACCTTCTGCTGAAAACCCGGTAAGAATATTTGAATATTTACTGCTTTTAGACGTTAAAATATCTGAAAAATCGATGTACCATTACACCTCGGTAATGATTTGTATAGGAATTTAGACAACAAAATTTAAATATTCCCACCATCGGGGGCGGTCGAGGGGGGTGCGGATCGACGGGGAATAATTCCTGGCGCCGATTAATGACGGTTTGCTGAGAAAAATTTGACAAATTTCAGAGTTTTTGACAAAAAACAAAAAAAATTTAAGGCAAAAAAAATTCTGAAATGTTTGCACACTGAAAATTTCGATGGCGTTGTGCAAGACAAAACGAATGAAGACCTTCTGCTGAAAACCCGGTAAGAATATTTGAATATTTACTGCTTTTAGACGTTAAAATATCTGAAAAATCGATGTACCATTACACCTCGGTACGGTACTGATTTGTATAGGAATTTAGACAACAAAATTTAGCAATTCCCACCATCGGGGGTGGTTGAGAGGGGTGCGGATCGACGGGGAATAATTCCTGGCGCCGATTAATGACGGTTTGCTGAAAAAAAATTGACAAATTTCAGAGTTTTTGACAAAAAACAAAAAAAAATTAAGGCAAAAAAAAATTCTGAAATGTTTGCACACTGAAAATTTCGATGGCGTTGTGCAAGACAAAACCAATGAAGACCTTCTGCTGAAAACCCGGTAAGAATATTTGAATATTTACTGCTTTTAGACGTTAAAATATCTGAAAAATCGATGTACCATTACACCTCGGTAATGATTTGTATAGGAATTTAGACAACAAAATTTAGATATTCCCACCATCGGGGGCGGTCGAGGGGGGTGCGGATCGACGGGGAATAATTCCTGGCGCCGATTAATGACGGTTTGCTGAGAAAAATTTGACAAATTTCAGAGTTTTTGACAAAAAACAAAAAAAAATTAAGGCAAAAAAAATTCTGAAATGTTTGCACACTGAAAATTTCGATGGCGTTGTGCAAGACAAAACGAATGAAGACCTTCTGCTGAAAACCCGGTAAGAATATTTGAATATTTACTGCTTTTAGACGTTAAAATATCTGAAAAATCGATGTACCATTACACCTCGGTACGGTACTGATTTGTATAGGAATTTAGACAACAAAATTTAGCAATTCCCACCATCGGGGGCGGTCGAGGGGGGTGCGGATCGACGGGGAATAATTCCTGTCGCCGATTAAAGACGGTTTGCTGAAAAAAATTTGACAAATTTCAGAGTTTTTGAAAAAAAACAAAAAAAATTTAAGGCAAACAAAAATTCTGAAATGTTTGCACACTGAAAATTTCGATGGCGTTGTGCAAGACAAAACGAATGAAGACCTTCTGCTGAAAACCCGGTAAGAATATTTGAATATTTACTGCTTTTAGACGTTAAAATATCTGAAAAATCGATGTACCATTACACCTTGGTACTGATTTGTATAGGAATTTAGACAACAAAATTTAGCAATTCCCACCATCGGGGGCGGTCGAGGGGGGTGCGGATCGACGGGGAATAATTCCTGGCGCCGATTAATGACGGTTTGCTGAAAAGAATTTGACAAATTTCAGAGTTTTTGACAAAAAACAAAAAAAATTTAAGGCAAAAAAAATTCTGAAATGTTTGCACACTGAAAATTTCGATGGCGTTGTGCAAGACAAAACGAATGAAGACCTTCTGCTGAAAACCCGGTAAGAATATTTGAATATTTACTGCTTTTAGACGTTAAAATATCTGAAAAATCGATGTACCATTACACCTCGGTACGGTACTGATTTGTATAGGAATTTAGACAACAAAATTTAGCAATTCCCACCATCGGGGGCGGTCGAGGGGGGTGCGGATCGACGGGGAATAATTCCTGGCGCCGATTAAAGACGGTATGCTGAAAAAAATTTGACAAATTTCAGAGTTTTTGAAAAAAAACAAAAAAAATTTAAGGCAAACAAAAATTCTGAAATGTTTGCACACTGAAAATTTCGATGGCGTTGTGCAAGACAAAACGAATGAAGACCTTCTGCTGAAAACCCGGTAAGAATATTTGAATATTTACTGCTTTTAGACGTTAAAATATCTGAAAAATCGATGTACCATTACACCTCGGTACTGATTTGTATAGGAATTTAGACAACAAAATTTAGCAATTCCCACCATCGGGGGCGGTCGAGGGGGGTGCGGATCGACGGGGAATAATTCCTGGCGCCGATTAATGACGGTTTGCTGAAAAAAATTTGACAAATTTCAGAGTTTTTGACAAAAAACAAAAAAAATTTAAGGCAAAAAAAAATTCTGAAATGTTTGCACACTGAAAATTTCGATGGCGTTGTGCAAGACAAAACGAATGAAGACCTTCTGCTGAAAACCCGGTAAGAATATTTGAATATTTACTGCTTTTAGACGTTAAAATATCTGAAAAATCGATGTACCATTACACCTCGGTACTGATTTGTATAGGAATTTAGACAACAAAATTTAGCAATTCCCACCATCGGGGGCGGTCGAGGGGGGTGCGGATCGACGGGGAATAATTCCTGGCGCCGATTAATGACGGTTTGCTGAAAAAAATTTGACAAATTTCAGAGTTTTTGACAAAAAATAAAAAAAAATTTAAGGCAAAAAAAAATTCTGAAATGTTTGCACACTGAAAATTTCGATGGCGTTGTGCAAGACAAAACGA
Organism: Catocala fraxini; assembly: GCA_930367265.1. Classification (NCBI taxonomy): domain Eukaryota; kingdom Metazoa; phylum Arthropoda; class Insecta; order Lepidoptera; family Erebidae; genus Catocala; species Catocala fraxini. The sequence continues at coordinate 25,425,416 of OV884042.1, read as the reverse complement.
ATGAAGACCTTCTGCTGAAAACCCGGTAAGAATATTTGAATATTTACTGCTTTTAGACGTTAAAATATCTGAAAAATCGATGTACCATTACACCTCGGTACTGATTTGTATAGGAATTTAGACAACAAAATTTAGCAATTCCCACCATCGGGGGCGGTCGAGGGGGGTGCGGATCGACGGGGAATAATTCCTGGCGCCGATTAATGACGGTTTGCTGAAAAAAAATTGACAAATTTCAGAGTTTTTGACAAAAAACAAAAAAAATTTAAGGCAAAAAAAAATTCTGAAATGTTTGCACACTGAAAATTTCGATGGCGTTGTGCAAGACAAAACGAATGAAGACCTTCTGCTGAAAACCCGGTAAGAATATTTGAATATTTACTGCTTTTAGACGTTAAAATATCTGAAAAATCGATGTACCATTACACCTCGGTACTGATTTGTATAGGAATTTAGACAACAAAATTTAGATATTCCCACCATCGGGGGCGGTCGAGGGGGGTGCGGATCGACGGGGAATAATTCCTGGCGCCGATTAATGACGGTTTGCTGAGAAAAATTTGACAAATTTCAGAGTTTTTGATAAAAAACAAAAAAAATTTAAGGCAAAAAAAATTCTGAAATGTTTGCACACTGAAAATTTCGATGGCGTTGTGCAAGACAAAACGAATGAAGACCTTCTGCTGAAAACCCGGTAAGAATATTTGAATATTTACTGCTTTTAGACGTTAAAATATCTGAAAAATCGATGTACCATTACACCTCGGTACTGATTTGTATAGGAATTTAGACAACAAAATTTTGCAATTCCCACCATCGGGGGCGGTCGAGGGGGGTGCGGATCGACGGGGAATAATTGCTGGCGCCGATTAATGACGGTTTGCTGAAAAAAATTTGACAAATTTCAGAGTTTTTGACAAAAAACAAAAAAAATTTAAGGCAAAAAAAAATTCTGAAATGTTTGCACACTGAAAATTTCGATGGCGTTGTGCAAGACAAAACGAATGAAGACCTTCTGCTGAAAACCCGGTAAGAATATTTGAATATTTACTGCTTTTAGACGTTAAAATATCTGAAAAATCGATGTACCATTACACCTCGGTACTGATTTGTATAGGAATTTAGACAACAAAATTTAGCAAATCCCACCATCGGGGGCGGTCGAGGGGGGTGCGGATCGACGGGGAATAATTCCTGGCGCCGATTAATGACGGTTTGCTGAAAAGAATTTGACAAATTTCAGAGTTTTTGACAAAAAACAAAAACAATTTAAGGCAAAAAAAAATTCTGAAATGTTGCACACTGAAAATTTCGATGGCGTTGTGCAAGACAAAACGAATGAAGACCTTCTGCTGAAAACCCGGTAAGAATATTTGAATATTTACTGCTTTTAGACGTTAAAATATCTGAAAAATCGATGTACCATTACACCTCGGTACTGATTTGTATAGGAATTTAGACAACAAAATTTAGCAAATCCCACCATCGGGGGCGGTCGAGGGGGGTGCGGATCGACGGGGAATAATTCCTGGCGCCGATTAATGACGGTTTGCTGAAAAAAATTTGACAAAATTCAGAGTTTTTGACAAAAAACAAAAAAAATTTAAGGCAAAAAAAAATTCTGAAATGTTTGCACACTGAAAATTTCGATGGCGTTGTGCAAGACAAAACGAATGAAGACCTTCTGCTGAAAACCCGGTAAGAATATTTGAATATTTACTGCTTTTAGACGTTAAAATATCTGAAAAATCGATGTACCATTACACCTCGGTACTGATTTGTATAGGAATTTAGACAACAAAATTTAGCAATTCCCACCATCGGGGGCGGTCGAGGGGGGTGCGGATCGACGGGGAATAATTCCTGGCGCCGATTAATGACGGTTTGCTGAAAAAAATTTGACAAATTTCAGAGTTTTTGACAAAAAATAAAAAAAAATTTAAGGCAAAAAAAAATTCTGAAATGTTTGCACACTGAAAATTTCGATGGCGGTGTGCAAGACAAAACGAATGAAGACCTTCTGCTGAAAACCCGGTAAGAATATTTGAATATTTACTGCTTTTAGACGTTAAAATATCTGAAAAATCGATGTACCATTACACCTCGGTACTGATTTGTATAGGAATTTAGACAACAAAATTTAGCAATTCCCACCATCGGGGGCGGTCGAGGGGGGTGCGGATCGACGGGGAATAATTCCTGGCGCCGATTAATGACGGTTTGCTGAGAAAAATTTGACAAATTTCAGAGTTTTTGACAAAAAACAAAAAAAATTTAAGGCAAAAAAAATTCTGAAATGTTTGCACACTGAAAATTTCGATGGCGTTGTGCAAGACAAAACGAATGAAGACCTTCTGCTGAAAACCCGGTAAGAATATTTGAATATTTACTGCTTTTAGACGTTAAAATATCTGAAAAATCGATGTACCATTACACCTCGGTACGGTACTGATTTGTATAGGAATTTAGACAACAAAATTTAGCAATTCCCACCATCGGGGGCGGTCGAGGGGGGTGCGGATCGACGGGGAATAATTCCTGGCGCCGATTAAAGACGGTATGCTGAAAAAAATTTGACAAATTTCAGAGTTTTTGAAAAAAAACAAAAAAAATTTAAGGCAAACAAAAATTCTGAAATGTTTGCACACTGAAAATTTCGATGGCGTTGTGCAAGACAAAACGAATGAAGACCTTCTGCTGAAAACCCGGTAAGAATATTTGAATATTTACTGCTTTTAGACGTTAAAATATCTGAAAAATCGATGTACCATTACACCTCGGTACTGATTTGTATAGGAATTTAGACAACAAAATTTAGCAATTCCCACCATCGGGGGCGGTCGAGGGGGGTGCGGATCGACGGGGAATAATTCCTGGCGCCGATTAATGACGGTTTGCTGAAAAAAATTTGACAAATTTCAGAGTTTTTGACAAAAAACAAAAAAAATTTAAGGCAAAAAAAAATTCTGAAATGTTTGCACACTGAAAATTTCGATGGCGTTGTGCAAGACAAAACGAATGAAGACCTTCTGCTGAAAACCCGGTAAGAATATTTGAATATTTACTGCTTTTAGACGTTAAAATATCTGAAAAATCGATGTACCATTACACCTCGGTACTGATTTGTATAGGAATTTAGACAACAAAATTTAGCAATTCCCACCATCGGGGGCGGTCGAGGGGGGTGCGGATCGACGGGGAATAATTCCTGGCGCCGATTAATGACGGTTTGCTGAAAAAAATTTGACAAATTTCAGAGTTTTTGACAAAAAATAAAAAAAAATTTAAGGCAAAAAAAAATTCTGAAATGTTTGCACACTGAAAATTTCGATGGCGTTGTGCAAGACAAAACGAATGAAGACCTTCTGCTGAAAACCCGGTAAGAATATTTGAATATTTACTGCTTTTAGACGTTAAAATATCTGAAAAATCGATGTACCATTACACCTCGGTACTGATTTGTATAGGAATTTAGACAACAAAATTTAGCAATTCCCACCATCGGGGGCGGTCGAGGGGGGTGCGGATCGACGGGGAATAATTCCTGGCGCCGATTAATGACGGTTTGCTGAAAAAAAATTGACAAATTTCAGAGTTTTTGACAAAAAACAAAAAAAATTTAAGGCAAAAAAAATTCTGAAATGTTTGCACACTGAAAATTTCGATGGCGTTGTGCAAGACAAAACGAATGAAGACCTTCTGCTGAAAACCCGGTAAGAATATTTGAATATTTACTGCTTTTAGACGTTAAAATATCTGAAAAATCGATGTACCATTACACCTCGGTACTGATTTGTATAGGAATTTAGACAACAAAATTTAGATATTCCCACCATCGGGGGCGGTCGAGGGGGGTGCGGATCGACGGGGAATAATTCCTGGCGCCGATTAATGACGGTTTGCTGAGAAAAATTTGACAAATTTCAGAGTTTTTGATAAAAAACAAAAAAAATTTAAGGCAAAAAAAATTCTGAAATGTTTGCACACTGAAAATTTCGATGGCGTTGTGCAAGACAAAACGAATGAAGACCTTCTGCTGAAAACCCGGTAAGAATATTTGAATATTTACTGCTTTTAGACGTTAAAATATCTGAAAAATCGATGTACCATTACACCTCGGTACTGATTTGTATAGGAATTTAGACAACAAAATTTTGCAATTCCCACCATCGGGGGCGGTCGAGGGGGGTGCGGATCGACGGGGAATAATTGCTGGCGCCGATTAATGACGGTTTGCTGAAAAAAATTTGACAAATTTCAGAGTTTTTGACAAAAAACAAAAAAAATTTAAGGCAAAAAAAAATTCTGAAATGTTTGCACACTGAAAATTTCGATGGCGTTGTGCAAGACAAAACGAATGAAGACCTTCTGCTGAAAACCCGGTAAGAATATTTGAATATTTACTGCTTTTAGACGTTAAAATATCTGAAAAATCGATGTACCATTACACCTCGGTACTGATTTGTATAGGAAATTAGACAACAAAATTTAGCAAATCCCACCATCGGGGGCGGTCGAGGGGGGTGCGGATCGACGGGGAATAATTCCTGGCGCCGATTAATGACGGTTTGCTGAAAAGAATTTGACAAATTTCAGAGTTTTTGACAAAAAACAAAAACAATTTAAGGCAAAAAAAAATTCTGAAATGTTGCACACTGAAAATTTCGATGGCGTTGTGCAAGACAAAACGAATGAAGACCTTCTGCTGAAAACCCGGTAAGAATATTTGAATATTTACTGCTTTTAGACGTTAAAATATCTGAAAAATCGATGTACCATTACACCTCGGTACTGATTTGTATAGGCATTTAGACAACAAAATTTAGCAAATCCCACCATCGGGGGCGGTCGAGGGGGGTGCGGATCGACGGGGAATAATTCCTGGCGCCGATTAATGACGGTTTGCTGAAAAAAATTTGACAAATTTCAGAGTTTTTGACAAAAAACAAAAAAAATTTAAGGCAAAAAAAAATTCTGAAATGTGTGCACACTGAAAATTTCGATGGCGTTGTGCAAGACAAAACGAATGAAGACCTTCTGCTGAAAACCCGGTAAGAATATTTGAATATTTACTGCTTTTAGACGTTAAAATATCTGAAAAATCGATGTACCATTACACCTCGGTACTGATTTGTATAGGAATTTAGACAACAAAATTTAGCAAATCCCACCATCGGGGGCGGTCGAGGGGGGTGCGGATCGACGGGGAATAATTCCTGGCGCCGATTAATGACGGTTTGCTGAAAAAAAATTGACAAATTTCAGAGTTTTTGACAAAAAACAAAAAAAATTTAGGGCAAAAAAAAATTCTGAAATGTTTGCACACTGAAAATTTCGATGGCGTTGTGCAAGACAAAACGAATGAAGACCTTCTGCTGAAAACCCGGTAAGAATATTTGAATATTTACTGCTTTTAGACGTTAAAATATCTGAAAAATCGATGTACCATTACACCTCGGTACTGATTTGTATAGGAATTTAGACAACAAAATTTAGCTATTCCCACCATCGGGGGCGGTCGAGAGGGGTGCGGATCGACGGGGAATAATTCCTGGCGCCGATTAACGACGGTTTGCTGAAAAAAAATTGACAAATTTCAGAGTTTTTGACAAAAAACAAAAAAAATTTAAGGCAAAAAAAAATTCTGAAATGTTTGCACACTGAAAATTTCGATGGCGTTGTGCAAGACAAAACGAATGAAGACCTTCTGCTGAAAACCCGGTAAGAATATTTGAATATTTACTGCTTTTAGACGTTAAAATATCTGAAAAATCGATGTACCATTACACCTCGGTACTGATTTGTATAGGAATTTAGACAACAAAATTTAGCAAATCCCACCATCGGGGGCGGTCGAGGGGGGTGCGGATCGACGGGGAATAATTCCTGGCGCCGATTAATGACGGTTTGCTGAAAAAAATTTGACAAAATTCAGAGTTTTTGACAAAAAACAAAAAAAATTTAAGGCAAAAAAAAATTCTGAAATGTTTGCACACTGAAAATTTCGATGGCGTTGTGCAAGACAAAACGAATGAAGACCTTCTGCTGAAAACCCGGTAAGAATATTTGAATATTTACTGCTTTTAGACGTTAAAATATCTGAAAAATCGATGTACCATTACACCTCGGTACTGATTTGTATAGGAATTTAGACAACAAAATTTAGCAATTCCCACCATCGGGGGCGGTCGAGGGGGGTGCGGATCGACGGGGAATAATTCCTGGCGCCGATTAATGACGGTTTGCTGAAAAAAATTTGACAAATTTCAGAGTTTTTGACAAAAAATAAAAAAAAATTTAAGGCAAAAAAAATTCTGAAATGTTTGCACACTGAAAATTTCGATGGCGTTGTGCAAGACAAAACGAATGAAGACCTTCTGCTGAAAACCCGGTAAGAATATTTGAATATTTACTGCTTTTAGACGTTAAAATATCTGAAAAATCGATGTACCATTACACCTCGGTACTGATTTGTATAGGAATTTAGACAACAAAATTTAGCAAATCCCACCATCGGGGGCGGTCGAGGGGGGTGCGGATCGACGGGGAATAATTCCTGGCGCCGATTAATGACGGTTTGCTGAAAAAAATTTGACAAAATTCAGAGTTTTTGACAAAAAACAAAAAAAATTTAAGGCAAAAAAAAATTCTGAAATGTTTGCACACTGAAAATTTCGATGGCGTTGTGCAAGACAAAACGAATGAAGACCTTCTGCTGAAAACCCGGTAAGAATATTTGAATATTTACTGCTTTTAGACGTTAAAATATCTGAAAAATCGATGTACCATTACACCTCGGTACTGATTTGTATAGGAATTTAGACAACAAAATTTAGCAATTCCCACCATCGGGGGCGGTCGAGGGGGGTGCGGATCGACGGAGAATAATTCCTGGCGCCGATTAATGACGGTTTGCTGAAAAAAAATTGACAAATTTCAGAGTTTTTGACAAAAAATAAAAAAAATTTAAGGCAAAAAAAAATTCTGAAATGTTTGCACACTGAAAATTTCGATGGCGTTGTGCAAGACAAAACGAATGAAGACCTTCTGCTGAAAACCCGGTAAGAATATTTGAATATTTACTGCTTTTAGACGTTAAAATATCTGAAAAATCGATGTACCATTACACCTCGGTACTGATTTGTATAGGAATTTAGACAACAAAATTTAGCAATTCCCACCATCGGGGGCGGTTGAGAGGGGTGCGGATCGACGGGGAATAATTCCTGGCGCCGATTAATGACGGTTTGCTGAAAAAAAATTGACAAATTTCAGAGTTTTTGACAAAAAACAAAAAAAAATTAAGGCAAAAAAAAATTCTGAAATGTTTGCACACTGAAAATTTCGATGGCGTTGTGCAAGACAAAACCAATGAAGACCTTCTGCTGAAAACCCGGTAAGAATATTTGAATATTTACTGCTTTTAGACGTTAAAATATCTGAAAAATCGATGTACCATTACACCTCGGTAATGATTTGTATAGGAATTTAGACAACAAAATTTAAATATTCCCACCATCGGGGGCGGTCGAGGGGGGTGCGGATCGACGGGGAATAATTCCTGGCGCCGATTAATGACGGTTTGCTGAAAAAAATTTGACAAATTTCAGAGTTTTTGACAAAAAACAAAAAAAATTTAAGGCAAAAAAAATTCTGAAATGTTTGCACACTGAAAATTTCGATGGCGTTGTGCAAGACAAAACGAATGAAGACCTTCTGCTGAAAACCCGGTAAGAATATTTGAATATTTACTGCTTTTAGACGTTAAAATATCTGAAAAATCGATGTACCATTACACCTCGGTACGGTACTGATTTGTATAGGAATTTAGACAACAAAATTTAGCAATTCCCACCATCGGGGGTGGTTGAGAGGGGTGCGGATCGACGGGGAATAATTCCTGGCGCCGATTAATGACGGTTTGCTGAAAAAAAATTGACAAATTTCAGAGTTTTTGACAAAAAACAAAAAAAAATTAAGGCAAAAAAAAATTCTGAAATGTTTGCACACTGAAAATTTCGATGGCGTTGTGCAAGACAAAACCAATGAAGACCTTCTGCTGAAAACCCGGTAAGAATATTTGAATATTTACTGCTTTTAGACGTTAAAATATCTGAAAAATCGATGTACCATTACACCTCGGTAATGATTTGTATAGGAATTTAGACAACAAAATTTAGATATTCCCACCATCGGGGGCGGTCGAGGGGGGTGCGGATCGACGGGGAATAATTCCTGGCGCCGATTAATGACGGTTTGCTGAGAAAAATTTGACAAATTTCAGAGTTTTTGACAAAAAACAAAAAAAAATTAAGGCAAAAAAAATTCTGAAATGTTTGCACACTGAAAATTTCGATGGCGTTGTGCAAGACAAAACGAATGAAGACCTTCTGCTGAAAACCCGGTAAGAATATTTGAATATTTACTGCTTTTAGACGTTAAAATATCTGAAAAATCGATGTACCATTACACCTCGGTACGGTACTGATTTGTATAGGAATTTAGACAACAAAATTTAGCAATTCCCACCATCGGGGGCGGTCGAGGGGGGTGCGGATCGACGGGGAATAATTCCTGGCGCCGATTAAAGACGGTTTGCTGAAAAAAATTTGACAAATTTCAGAGTTTTTGAAAAAAAACAAAAAAAATTTAAGGCAAACAAAAATTCTGAAATGTTTGCACACTGAAAATTTCGATGGCGTTGTGCAAGACAAAACGAATGAAGACCTTCTGCTGAAAACCCGGTAAGAATATTTGAATATTTACTGCTTTTAGACGTTAAAATATCTGAAAAATCGATGTACCATTACACCTTGGTACTGATTTGTATAGGAATTTAGACAACAAAATTTAGCAATTCCCACCATCGGGGGCGGTCGAGGGGGGTGCGGATCGACGGGGAATAATTCCTGGCGCCGATTAATGACGGTTTGCTGAAAAAAATTTGACAAATTTCAGAGTTTTTGACAAAAAATAAAAAAAATTTAAGGCAAAAAAATTCTGAAATGTTTGCACACTGAAAATTTCGATGGCGTTGTGCAAGACAAAACGAATGAAGACCTTCTGCTGAAAACCCGGTAAGAATATTTGAATATTTACTGCTTTTAGACGTTAAAATATCTGAAAAATCGATGTACCATTACACCTCGGTACTGATTTGTATAGGAATTTAGACAACAAAATTTAGCAAATCCCACCATCGGTGGCGGTCGAGGGGGGTGCGGATCGACGGGGAATAATTCCTGGCGCCGATTAATGACGGTTTGCTGAAAAAAATTTGACAAATTTCAGAGTTTTTGACAAAAAAAAAAAATTTAAGGCAAAAAAAAATTCTGAAATGTTTGCACACTGAAAATTTCGATGGCGTTGTGCAAGACAAAACGAATGAAGACCTTCTGCTGAAAACCCGGTATGAATATTTGAATATTTACTGCTTTTAGACGTTAAAATATCTGAAAAATCGATGTACCATTACACCTCGGTACTGATTTGTATAGGAATTTAGACAACAAAATTTTGCAAATCCCACCATCGGGGGCGGTCGAGGGGGGTGCGGATCGACGGGGAATAATTCCTGGCGCCGATTAATGACGGTTTGCTGAAAAAAATTTGACAAAATTCAGAGTTTTTGACAAAAAACAAAAAAAATTTAAGGCAAAAAAAAAATCTGAAATGTTTGCACACTGAAAATTTCGATGGCGTTGTGCAAGACAAAACGAATGAAGACCTTCTGCTGAAAACCCGGTAAGAATATTTGAATATTTACTGCTTTTAGACGTTAAAATATCTGAAAAATCGATGTACTATTACACCTCGGTACGGTACTGATTTGTATAGGAATTTAGACAACAAAATTTAGCAATTCCCACCATCGGGGGCGGTCGAGGGGGGTGCGGATCGACGGGGAATAATTCCTGGCGCCGATTAATGACGGTTTAATGAAAAAAATTTGACAAATTTCAGAGTTTTTGACAAAAAACAAAAAAAATTTAAGGCAAAAAAAAATTCTGAAATGTTTGCACACTGAAAATTTCGATGGCGTTGTGCAAGACAAAACGAATGAAGACCTTCTGCTGAAAACCCGGTAAGAATATTTGAATATTTACTGCTTTTAGACGTTAAAATATCTGAAAAATCGATGTACCATTACACCTCGGTACTGATTTGTATAGGAATTTAGACAGCAAAATTTAGCAATTCCCACCATCGGGGGCGGTCGAGGGGGGTGCGGATCGACGGGGAATAATTCCTGGCGCCGATTAATGACGGTATGCTGAAAAAAATTTGACAAATTTCAGAGTTTTTGACAAAAAACAAAAACAATTTAAGGCAAAAAAAAATTCTGAAATGTTTGCACACTGAAAATTTCGATGGCGTTGTGCAAGACAAAACGAATGAAGACCTTCTGCTGAAAACCCGGTAAGAATATTTGAATATTTACTGCTTTTAGACGTTAAAATATCTGAAAAATCGATGTACTATTACACCTCGGTACGGTACTGATTTGTATAGGAATTTAGACAACAAAATTTAGCAATTCCCACCATCGGGGGCGGTCGAGGGGGGTGCGGATCGACGGGGAATAATTCCTGGCGCCGATTAATGACGGTTTGCTGAAAAAAATTTGACAAATTTCAGAGTTTTTGACAAAAAATAAAAAAAAATTTAAGGCAAAAAAAAATTCTGAAATGTTTGCACACTGAAAATTTCGATGGCGTTGTGCAAGACAAAACGAATGAAGACCTTCTGCTGAAAACCCGGTAAGAATATTTGAATATTTACTGCTTTTAGACGTTAAAATATCTGAAAAATCGATGTACCATTACACCTCGGTACTGATTTGTATAGGAATTTAGACAACAAAATTTAGCAATTCCCACCATCGGGGGCGGTCGAGGGGGGTGCGGATCGACGGGGAATAATTCCTGGCGCCGATTAATGACGGTTTGGTGAAAAAAATTTGACAAATTTCAGAGTTCTTGACAAAAAACAAAAAAAATTTAAGGCAAAAAAAAATTCTGAAATGTTTGCACACTGAAAATTTCGATGGCGTTGTGCAAGACAAAACGAATGAAGACCTTCTGCTGAAAACCCGGTAAGAATATTTGAATATTTACTGCTTTTAGACGTTAAAATATCTGAAAAATCGATGTACCATTACACCTCGGTACTGATTTGTATAGGAATTTAGACAACAAAATTTAGCAATTCCCACCATCGGGGGCGGTCGAGGGGGGTGCGGATCGACGGGGAATAATTCCTGGCGCCGATTAATGACGGTTTGCTGAAAAAAAATTGACAAATTTCAGAGTTTTTGACAAAAAAAAAAAAAAATTAAGGCAAAAAAAAATTCTGAAATGTTTGCACACTGAAAATTTCGATGGCGTTGTGCAAGACAAAACGAATGAAGACCTTCTGCTGAAAACCCGGTAAGAATATTTGAATATTTACTGCTTTTAGACGTTAAAATATCTGAAAAATCGATGTACCATTACACCTCGGTACTGATTTGTATAGGAATTTAGACAACAAAATTTAGCAAATCCCACCATCGGGGGCGGTCGAGGGGGGTGCGGATCGACGGGGAATAATTCCTGGCGCCGATTAATGACGGTTTGCTGAAAAAAATTTGACAAATTTCAGAGTTTTTGTCAAAAACAAAAAAAAATTAAGGCAAAAAAAAATTCTGAAATGTGTGCACACTGAAAATTTCGATGGCGTTGTGCAAGACAAAACGAATGAAGACCTTCTGCTGAAAACCCGGTAAGAATATTTGAATATTTACTGCTTTTAGACGTTAAAATATCTGAAAAATCGATGTACCATTACACCTCGGTACTGATTTGTATAGGGATTTAGACAACAAAATTTAGCAAATCCCACCATCGGGGGCGGTCGAGGGGGGTGCGGATCGACGGGGAATAATTCCTGGCGCCGATTAATGACGGTTTGCTGAAAAAAATTTGACAAATTTCAGAGTTTTTGACAAAAAAAAAAAATTTAAGGCAAAAAAAAATTCTGAAATGTTTGCACACTGAAAATTTCGATGGCGTTGTGCAAGACAAAACGAATGAAGACCTTCTGCTGAAAACCCGGTATGAATATTTGAATATTTACTGCTTTTAGACGTTAAAATATCTGAAAAATCGATGTACCATTACACCTCGGTACTGATTTGTATAGGAATTTAGACAACAAAATTTTGCAAATCCCACCATCGGGGGCGGTCGAGGGGGGTGCGGATCGACGGGGAATAATTCCTGGCGCCGATTAATGACGGTTTGCTGAAAAAAATTTGACAAAATTCAGAGTTTTTGACAAAAAACAAAAAAAATTTAAGGCAAAAAAAAAATCTGAAATGTTTGCACACTGAAAATTTCGATGGCGTTGTGCAAGACAAAACGAATGAAGACCTTCTGCTGAAAACCCGGTAAGAATATTTGAATATTTACTGCTTTTAGACGTTAAAATATCTGAAAAATCGATGTACTATTACACCTCGGTACGGTACTGATTTGTATAGGAATTTAGACAACAAAATTTAGCAATTCCCACCATCGGGGGCGGTCGAGGGGGGTGCGGATCGACGGGGAATAATTCCTGGCGCCGATTAATGACGGTTTGCTGAAAAAAATTTGACAAATTTCAGAGTTTTTGACAAAAAACAAAAAAAATTTAAGGCAAAAAAAAATTCTGAAATGTTTGCACACTGAAAATTTCGATGGCGTTGTGCAAGACAAAACGAATGAAGACCTTCTGCTGAAAACCCGGTAAGAATATTTGAATATTTACTGCTTTTAGACGTTAAAATATCTGAAAAATCGATGTACCATTACACCTCGGTACTGATTTGTATAGGAATTTAGACAGCAAAATTTAGCAATTCCCACCATCGGGGGCGGTCGAGGGGGGTGCGGATCGACGGGGAATAATTCCTGGCGCCGATTAATGACGGTATGCTGAAAAAAATTTGACAAATTTCAGAGTTTTTGACAAAAAACAAAAACAATTTAAGGCAAAAAAAAATTCTGAAATGTTTGCACACTGAAAATTTCGATGGCGTTGTGCAAGACAAAACGAATGAAGACCTTCTGCTGAAAACCCGGTAAGAATATTTGAATATTTACTGCTTTTAGACGTTAAAATATCTGAAAAATCGATGTACCATTACACCTCGGTACTGATTTGTATAGGAATTTAGACAACAAAATTTAGCAATTCCCACCATCGGGGGCGGTCGAGGGGGGTGCGGATCGACGGGGAATAATTCCTGGCGCCGATTAATGACGGTTTGCTGAAAAAAATTTGACAAATTTCAGAGTTTTTGACAAAAAATAAAAAAAAATTTAAGGCAAAAAAAAATTCTGAAATGTTTGCACACTGAAAATTTCGATGGCGTTGTGCAAGACAAAACGAATGAAGACCTTCTGCTGAAAACCCGGTAAGAATATTTGAATATTTACTGCTTTTAGACGTTAAAATATCTGAAAAATCGATGTACCATTACACCTCGGTACTGATTTGTATAGGAATTTAGACAACAAAATTTAGCAATTCCCACCATCGGGGGCGGTCGAGGGGGGTGCGGATCGACGGGGAATAATTCCTGGCGCCGATTAATGACGGTTTGGTGAAAAAAAATTGACAAATTTCAGAGTTTTTGACAAAAAACAAAAAAAATTTAAGGCAAAAAAAAATTCTGAAATGTTTGCACACTGAAAATTTCGATGGCGTTGTGCAAGACAAAACGAATGAAGACCTTCTGCTGAAAACCCGGTAAGAATATTTGAATATTTACTGCTTTTAGACGTTAAAATATCTGAAAAATCGATGTACCATTACACCTCGGTACTGATTTGTATAGGAATTTAGACAACAAAATTTAGCAATTCCCACCATCGGGGGCGGTCGAGGGGGGTGCGGATCGACGGGGAATAATTCCTGGCGCCGATTAATGACGGTTTGCTGAAAAAAAATTGACAAATTTCAGAGTTTTTGACAAAAAAAAAAAAAAATTAAGGCAAAAAAAAATTCTGAAATGTTTGCACACTGAAAATTTCGATGGCGTTGTGCAAGACAAAACGAATGAAGACCTTCTGCTGAAAACCCGGTAAGAATATTTGAATATTTACTGCTTTTAGACGTTAAAATATCTGAAAAATCGATGTACCATTACACCTCGGTACTGATTTGTATAGGAATTTAGACAACAAAATTTAGCAAATCCCACCATCGGGGGCGGTCGAGGGGGGTGCGGATCGACGGGGAATAATTCCTGGCGCCGATTAATGACGGTTTGCTGAAAAAAAATTGACAAATTTCAGAGTTTTTGACAAAAACAAAAAAAAATTAAGGCAAAAAAAAATTCTGAAATGTGTGCACACTGAAAATTTCGATGGCGTTGTGCAAGACAAAACGAATGAAGACCTTCTGCTGAAAACCCGGTAAGAATATTTGAATATTTACTGCTTTTAGACGTTAAAATATCTGAAAAATCGATGTACCATTACACCTCGGTACTGATTTGTATAGGGATTTAGACAACAAAATTTAGCAAATCCCACCATCGGGGGCGGTCGAGGGGGGTGCGGATCGACGGGGAATAATTCCTGGCGCCGATTAATGACGGTTTGCTGAAAAAAATTTGACAAATTTCAGAGTTTTTGACAAAAAACAAAAAAAATTTAAGGCCAAAAAAAAATTCTGAAATGTTTGCACACTGAAAATTTCGATGGCGTTGTCCAAGACAAAACGAATGAAGACCTTCTGCTGAAAACCCGGTAAGAATATTTGAATATTTACTGCTTTTAGACGTTAAAATATCTGAAAAATCGATGTACCATTACACCTCGGTACTGATTTGTATAGGAATTTAGACAACAAAATTTAGCAATTCCCACCATCGGGGGCGGTCGAGGGGGGTGCGGATCGACGGGGAATAATTCCTGGCGCCGATTAATGACGGCTTGCTGAAAAAAATTTGTCAAATTTCAGAGTTTTTGACAAAAAACAAAAAAAATTTAAGGCAAAAAAAAATTCTGAAATGTTTGCACACTGAAAATTTCGATGGCGTTGTGCAAGACAAAACGAATGAAGACCTTCTGCTGAAAACCCGGTAAGAATATTTGAATATTTACTGCTTTTAGACGTTAAAATATCTGAAAAATCGATGTACCATTACACCTCGGTACTGATTTGTATAGGAATTTAGACAACAAAATTTAGCAAATCCCACCATCGGTGGCGGTCGAGGGGGGTGCGGGTCGACGGGGAATAATTCCTGGCGCCGATTAATGACGGTTTGCTGAAAAAAATTTGACAAATTTCATAGTTTTTGACAAAAAACAAAAACAATTAAAGGCAAAAAAAAATTCTGAAATGTTTGCACACTGAAAATTTCGATGGCGTTGTGCAAGACAAAACGAATGAAGACCTTCTGCTGAAAACCCGGTAAGAATATTTGAATATTTACTGCTTTTAGACGTTAAAATATCTGAAAAATCGATGTACCATTACACCTCGGTACTGATTTGTATAGGAATTTAGACAACAAAATTTAGCAATTCCCACCATCGGGGGCGGTCGAGGGGGGTGCGGATCGACGGGGAATAATTCCTGGCGCCGATTAATGACGGTTTGCTGAAAAAAATTTGACAAATTTCAGAGTTTTTGACAAAAAACAAAAAAAATTTAAGGCAAAAAAAAATTCTGAAATGTTTGCACACTGAAAATTTCGATGGCGTTGTGCAAGACAAAACGAATGAAGACCTTCTGCTGAAAACCCGGTATGAATATTTGAATATTTACTGCTTTTAGACGTTAAAATATCTGAAAAATCGATGTACCATTACACCTCGGTACTGATTTGTATAGGAATTTAGACAACAAAATTTAGCAATTCCCACCATCGGTGGCGGTCGAGGGGGGTGCGGATCGACGGGGAATAATTCCTGGCGCCGATTAATGACGGTTTGCTGAAAAAAATTTGACAAATTTCAGAGTTTTTGACAAAAAACAAAAAAAAATTAAGGCAAAAAAAAATTCTGAAATGTTTGCACACTGAAAATTTCGATGGCGTTGTGCAAGACAAAACGAATGAAGACCTTCTGCTGAAAACCCGGTAAGAATATTTGAATATTTACTGCTTTTAGACGTTAAAATATCTGAAAAATCGATGTACCATTACACCTCGGTACTGATTTGTATAGGAATTTAGACAACAAAATTTAGCAATTCCCACCATCGGGGGCGGTCGAGGGGGATGCGGATCGACGGGGAATAATTCCTGGCGCCGATTATGACGGTTTGCTGAAAAAAATTTGACAAATTTCAGAGTTTTTGACAAAAAACAAAAAAAATTTAAGGCAAAAAAAAATTCTGAAATGTTTGCACACTGAAAATTTCGATGGCGTTGTGCAAGACAAAACGAATGAAGACCTTCTGCTGAAAACCCGGTAAGAATATTTGAATATTTACTGCTTTTAGACGTTAAAATACCTGAAAAATCGATGTACCATTACACCTCGGTACTGATTTGTATAGGAATTTAGACAACAAAATTTAGCAATTCCCACCATCGGGGGCGGTCGAGGGGGGTGCGGATCGACGGGGAATAATTCCTGGCGCCGATTAATGACGGTATGCTGAAAAAAATTTGACAAATTTCAGAGTTTTTGACAAAAAACAAAAAAAATTTAAGGCAAAAAAAAATTCTGAAATGTTTGCACACTGAAAATTTCGATGGCGTTGTGCAAGACAAAACGAATGAAGACCTTCTGCTGAAAACCCGGTAAGAATATTTGAATATTTACTGCTTTTAGACGTTAAAATATCTGAAAAATCGATGTACCATTACACCTCGGTACTGATTTGTATAGGAATTTAGACAACAAAATTTAGCAATTCCCACCATCGGGGGCGGTCGAGGGGGGTGCGGATCGACGGGGAATAATTCCTGGCGCCGATTAATGAAGGTATGCTGAAAAAAATTTGACAAATTTCAGAGTTTTTGACAAAAAACAAAAAAAATTTAAGACAAAAAAAAATTCTGAAATGTTTGCACACTGAAAATTTCGATGGCGTTGTGCAAGACAAAACGAATGAAGACCTTCTGCTGAAAACCCGGTAAGAATATTTGAATATTTACTGCTTTTAGACGTTAAAATATCTGAAAAATCGATGTACCATTACACCTCGGTACTGATTTGTATAGGAATTTAGACAACAAAATTTAGCAATTCCCACCATCGGGGGCGGTCGAGGGGGGTGCGGATCGACGGGGAATAATTCCTGGCGCCGATTAATTACGGTTTGCTGAAAAAAATTTGACAAATTTCAGAGTTTTTGACAAAAAACAAAAAAAATTTAAGGCAAAAAAAAATTCTGAAATGTTTGCACACTGAAAATTTCGATGGCGTTGTGCAAGACAAAACGAATGAAGACCTTCTGCTGAAAACCCGGTAAGAATATTTGAATATTTACTGCTTTTAGACGTTAAAATATCTGAAAAATCGATGTACCATTACACCTCGGTACTGATTTGTATAGGAATTTAGACAACAAAATTTAGCAAATCCCACCATCGGTGGCGGTCGAGGGGGGTGCGGATCGACGGGGAATAATTCCTGGCGCCGATTAATGACGGTTTGCTGAAAAGAATTTGACAAATTTCAGAGTTTTTGACAAAAAACAAAAAAAATTTAAGGCAAAAAAAAATTCTGAAATGTTTGCACACTGAAAATTTCGATGGCGTTGTGCAAGACAAAACGAATGAAGACCTTCTGCTGAAAACCCGGTAAGAATATTTGAATATTTACTGCTTTTAGACGTTAAAATATCTGAAAAATCGATGTACCATTACACCTCGGTACTGATTTGTATAGGCATTTAGACAACAAAATTTAGCAATTCCCACCATCGGGGGCGGTCGAGGGGGGTGCGGATCGACGGGGAATAATTCCTGGCGCCGATTAATGACGGTTTGCTGAAAAAAATTTGACAAAATTCAGAGTTTTCGACAAAAAAACAAAAAAAAGTTAAGGCAAAAAAAAATTCTGAAATGTTTGTACACTGAAAATTTCGATGGCGTTGTGCAAGACAAAACGAATGAAGACCTTCTGCTGAAAACCCGGTAAGAATATTTGAATATTTACTGCTTTTAGACGTTAAAATATCTGAAAAATCGATGTACCATTACACCTCCGTACTGATTTGTATAGGAATTTATAAAACAAAATTTAGCAAATCCCACCATCGGGGGCGGTCGAGGGGGGTGCGGATCGACGGGGAATAATTCCTGGCGCCGATTAATGACGGTTTGCTGAAAAAAATTTGACAAATTTCAGAGTTTTTGACAAAAAACAAAAAAAATTAAGGCAAAAAAAAAATTCTGAAATGTTTGCACACTGAAAATTTCGATGGCGTTGTGCAAGACAAAACGAATGAAGACCTTCTGCTGAAAACCCGGTAAGAATATTTGAATATTTACTGCTTTTAGACGTTAAAATATCTGAAAAATCGATGTACCATTACACCTCGGTACTGATTTGTATAGGAATTTAGACAACAAAATTTAGCAATTCCCACCATCGGGGGCGGTCGAGGGGGGTGCGGATCGACGGGGAATAATTCCTGGCGCCGATTAATGACGCTTTGCTGAAAAAAATTTGACAAATTTCAGAGTTTTTGACAAAAAAAAAAAAAATTTAAGGCAAAAAAAAATTCTGAAATGTTTGCACACTGAAAATTTCGATGGCGTTGTGCAAGACAAAACGAATGAAGACCTTCTGCTGAAAACCCGGTAAGAATATTTGAATATTTACTGCTTTTAGACGTTAAAATATCTGAAAAATCGATGTACCATTACACCTCGGTACTGATTTGTATAGGAATTTAGACAACAAAATTTAGCAATTCCCACCATCGGGGGCGGTCGAGGGGGGTGCGGATCGACGGGGAATAATTCCTGGCGCCGATTAATGACGCTTTGCTGAAAAAAATTTGACAAATTTCAGAGTTTTTGACAAAAAAAAAAAAAATTTAAGGCAAAAAAAAATTCTGAAATGTTTGCACACTGAAAATTTCGATGGCGTTGTGCAAGACAAAACGAATGAAGACCTTCTGCTGAAAACCCGGTAAGAATATTTGAATATTTACTGCTTTTAGACGTTAAAATATCTGAAAAATCGATGTACCATTACACCTCGGTACTGATTTGTATAGGAATTTAGACAACAAAATTTAGCAATTCCCACCATCGGTGGCGGTCGAGGGGGGTGCGGATCGACGGGGAATAATTCCTGGCGCCGATTAATGACGGTTTGCTGAAAAAAATTTGACAAATTTCAGAGTTTTTGACAAAAAACAAAAAAAATTTAAGGCAAAAAAAAATTCTGAAATGTTTGCACACTGAAAATTTCGATGGCGTTGTGCAAGACAAAACGAATGAAGACCTTCTGCTGAAAACCCGGTAAGAATATTTGAATATTTACTGCTTTTAGACGTTAAAATATCTGAAAAATCGATGTACCATTACACCTCGGTACTGATTTGTATAGGAATTTAGACAACAAAATTTAGCAATTCCCACCATCGGGGGCGGTCGAGGGGGGTGCGGATCGACGGGGAATAATTCCTGGCGCCGATTAATGACGGTTTGCTGAAAAAAATTTGACAAATTTCAGAGTTTTTGACAAAAAACAAAAAAAAATTAAGGCAAAAAAAACTTCTGAAATGTTTGCACACTGAAAATTTCGATGGCGGTGTGCAAGACAAAACGAATGAAGACCTTCTGCTGAAAACCCGGTAAGAATATTTGAATATTTACTGCTTTTAGACGTTAAAATATCTGAAAAATCGATGTACCATTACACCTCGGTACTGATTTGTATAGGAATTTAGACAACAAAATTTAGCAATTCCCACCATCGGGGGCGGTCGAGGGGGGTGCGGATCGACGGGGAATAATTCCTGGCGCCGATTATGACGGTTTGCTGAAAAAAATTTGACAAATTTCAGAGTTTTTGACAAAAAACAAAAAAAATTTAAGGCAAAAAAAAATTCTGAAATGTTTGCACACTGAAAATTTCGATGGCGTTGTGCAAGACAAAACGAATGAAGACCTTCTGCTGAAAACCCGGTAAGAATATTTGAATATTTACTGCTTTTAGACGTTAAAATATCTGGAAAATCGATGTACCATTACACCTCGGTACTGATTTGTATAGGAATTTAGACAACAAAATTTAGCAAATCCCACCATCGGGGGCGGTCGAGGGGGGTGCGGATCGACGGGGAATAATTCCTGGCGCCGATTAATGACGGTTTGCTGAAAAAAATTTGACAAATTTCAGAGTTTTTGACAAAAAACAAAAAAAATTTAAGTCAAAAAAAAATTCTGAATTGTTTGCACACTGAAAATTTCGATGGCGTTGTGCAAGACAAAACGAATGAAGACCTTCTGCTGAAAACCCGGTAAGAATATTTGAATATTTACTGCTTTTAGACGTTAAAATATCTGAAAAATCGATGTACCATTACACCTCGGTACTGATTTGTATAGGAATTTAGACAACAAAATTTAGCAATTCCCACCATCGGGGGGCGGTCGAGGGGGGGTGCGGATCGACGGGGAATAATTCCTGGCGCCGATTAATGACGGTTTACTGAAAAAAAATTGACAAATTTCAGAGTTTTTGACAAAAAACAAAAAAAATTTAAGGCAAAAAAAAATTCTGAAATGTTTGCACACTGAAAATTTCGATGGCGTTGTGCAAGACAAAACGAATGAAGACCTTCTGCTGAAAACCCGGTAAGAATATTTGAATATTTACTGCTTTTAGACGTTAAAATATCTGAAAAATCGATGTACCATTACACCTCGGTACTGATTTGTATAGGAATTTAGACAACAAAATTTAGCAATTCCCACCATCGGGGGCGGTCGAGGGGGGTGCTGATCGACGGGGAATAATTCCTGGCGCCGATTAATGACGGTTTGCTGAAAAAAATTTGACAAATTTCAGAGTTTTTGACAAAAAACAAAAAAATTTAAGGCAAAAAAAAATTCTGAAATGTTTGCACACTGAAAATTTCGATGGCGTTGTGCAAGACAAAACGAATGAAGACCTTCTGCTGAAAACCCGGTAAGAATATTTGAATATTTACTGCTTTTAGACGTTAAAATATCTGAAAAATCGATGTACCATTACACCTCGGTACTGATTTGTATAGGAATTTAGACAACAAAATTTAGCAAATCCCACCATCGGGGGCGGTCGAGGGGGGTGCGGATCGACGGGGAATAATTCCTGGCGCCGATTAATGACGGTTTGCTGAAAAAAATTTGAAAAATTTCAGAGTTTTTGACAAAAAACAAAAAAAAATTAAGGCAAAAAAAAATTCTGAAATGTTTGCACACTGAAAATTTCGATGGCGTTGTGCAAGACAAAACGAATGAAGACCTTCTGCTGAAAACCCGGTAAGAATATTTGAATATTTACTGCTTTTAGACGTTAAAATATCTGAAAAATCGATGTACCATTACACCTCGGTACTGATTTGTATAGGAATTTAGACAACAAAATTTTGCAATTCCCACCATCGGGGGCGGTCGAGGGGGGTGCGGATCGACGGGGAATAATTCCTGGCGCCGATTAATGACGGTTTGCTGAAAAAAATTTGAAAAATTTCAGAGTTTTTGACAAAAAACAAAAAAAAATTCAAGCAAAAAAAACTTCTGAAATGTTTGCACACTGAAAATTTCGATGGCGGTGTGCAAGACAAAACGAATGAAGACCTTCTGCTGAAAACCCGGTAAGAATATTTGAATATTTACTGCTTTTAGACGTTAAAATATCTGAAAAATCGATGTACCATTACACCTCGGTACTGATTTGTATAGGAATTTAGACAACAAAATTTAGCAATTCCCACCATCGGGGGCGGTCGAGGGGGGTGCGGATCGACGGGGAATAATTCCTGGCGCCGATTAATGACGGTTTGCTGAAAAAAAATTGACAAATTTCAGAGTTTTTGACAAAAAACAAAAAAAATTTAAGGCTACAAAAAAATTCTGAAATGTTTGCACACTGAAAATTTCGATGGCGTTGTGCAAGACAAAACGAATGAAGACCTTCTGCTGAAAACCCGGTAAGAATATTTGAATATTTACTGCTTTTAGACGTTAAAATATCTGAAAAATCGATGTACCATTACACCTCGGTACTGATTTGTATAGGAATTTAGACAACAAAATTTAGCAATTCCCACCATCGGGGGCGGTCGAGGGGGGTGCGGATCGACGGGGAATAATTCCTGGCGCCGATTAATGACGGTTTGCTGAAAAAAATTTGACAAATTTCAGAGATTTTGACAAAAAACAAAAAAATTTAAGGCAAAAAAAAATTCTGAAATGTTTGCACACTGAAAATTTCGATGGCGTTGTGCAAGACAAAACGAATGAAGACCTTCTGCTGAAAACCCGGTAAGAATATTTGAATATTTACTGCTTTTAGACGTTAAAATATCTGAAAAATCGATGTACCATTACACCTCGGTACTGATTTGTATAGGAATTTAGACAACAAAATTTAGCAATTCCCACCATCGGGGGCGGTCGAGGGGGGTGCGGATCGACGGGGAATAATTCCTGGCGCCGATTAATGACGGTTTGCTGAAAAAAATTTGACAAATTTCAGAGTTTCTGACAAAATACAAAAAAAATTTAAGGCAAAAAAGAATTCTGAAATGTTTGCACACTGAAAATTTTGATGGCGTTGTGATTCAAATATTCTTACCGGGTTTTCAGCAGAAGGTCTTCATTCGTTTTGTCTTGCACAACGCCATCGAAATTTTCAGTGTACAAACAATTCAGAATTTTTTTTTGCCTTAAATTTTTTTGTTTTTTGTCAAAAACTCTGAAATTTGTCAAAATTTTTTTAGCAAACCGTCATTAATCGGCGCCAGGAATTATTCCCCGTCGATCCGCACCCCCCTCGACCGCCCCCGATGGTGGGAATTGCTAAATTTTGTTGTCTAAATTCCTATACAAATCAGTACCGAGGTGTAATGGTACATCGATTTTTCAGATATTTTAACGTCTAAAAGCAGTAAATATTCAAATATTCTTACCGGGTTTTCAGCAGAAGGTCTTCATTCGTTTTGTCTTGCACAACGCCATCGAAATTTTCAGTGTGCAAACATTTCAGAATTTTTTTTTGCCCTAAATTTTTTTTGTTTTTTGTCAGAAACTCTGAAATTTGTCAATTTTTTTTCAGCAAACCGTCATTAATCGGCGCCAGGAATTATTCCCCGTCGATCGGCACCCCCCTCGACCGCCCCCGATGGTGGGAATTGCTAAATTTTGTTGTCTAAATTCCTATACAAATCAGTACCGAGGTGTAATGATACATCGATTTTTCAGATATTTTAACGTCTAAAAGCAGTAAACATTCAAATATTCTTACCGGGTTTTCAGCAGAAGGTCTTCATTCGTTTTGTCTTGCACAACGCCATCGAAATTTTCAGTGTGCAAACATTTCAGAATTTTTTTTGGCTTGTAATTTTTTTTTTATTTTTTGTCAAAAACTCTGAAATTTGTCAAATTTTTTTCAGCAAACTGTCATTAATCGGCGCCAGGAATTATTCCCCGTCGATCCGCACCCCCCTCGACCGCCCCCGATGGTGGGAATTGCTAAATTTTGTTGTCTAAATTCCTATACAAATCAGTACCGAGGTGTAATGGTACATCGATTTTTCAGATATTTTAACGTCTAAAAGCAGTAAATATTCAAATATTCTTACCGGGTTTTCAGCAGAAGGTCTTCATTCGTTTTGTCTTGCACAACGCCATCGAAATTTTCAGTGTGCAAACATTTCAGAATTTTTTTTTGCCTTAATTTTTTTTTATTTTTTGTCAAAAACTCTGAAATTTGTCAAATTTTTTTCAGCAAACCGTCATTAATCGGTGCCAGGAATTATTCCCCGTCGATCCGCACCCCCCTCGACCGCCCCCGATGGTGGGAATTGCTAAATTTTGTTGTCTAAATTCCTATACAAATCAGTACCGAGGTGTAATGGTACATCGATTTTTCAGATATTTTAACGTCTAAAAGCAGTAAATATTCAAATATTCTTACCGGGTTTTCAGCAGAAGGTCTTCATTCGTTTTGTCTTGCACATCGCCATCGAAATTTTCAGTGTGCAAACATTTCAGAAATTTTTTTTGCCTTAAATTTTTTTTGTTTTTTGTCAGAATCTCTGAAATTTGTCAATTTTTTTTCAGCAAACCGTCATTAATCGGCGCCAGGAATTATTCCCCGTCGATCCGCACCCCCCTCGACCGCCCCCGATGGTGGGAATTGCTAAATTTTGTTGTCTAAATTCCTATACAAATCAGTACCGAGGTGTAATGGTACATCGATTTTTCAGATATTTTAACGTCTAAAAGCAGTAAATATTCAAATATTCTTACCGGGTTTTCAGCAGAAGGTCTTCATTCGTTTTGTCTTGCACAACGCCATCGAAATTTTCAGTGTGCAAACATTTCAGAATTCTTTTTTGCCTTAAATTTTTTTTGTATTTTGTCAGAAACTCTGAAAATTGTCAAATTTTTTTCAGCAAACCGTCATTAATCGGCGCCAGGAATTATTCCCCGTCGATCCGCACCCCCCTCGACCGCCCCCGATGGTGGGAATTGCTAAATTTTGTTGTCTAAATTCCTATACAAATCAGTACCGTACCGAGGTGTAATAGTACATCGATTTTTCAGATATTTTAACGTCTAAAAGCAGTAAATATTCAAATATTCTTACCGGGTTTTCAGCAGAAGGTCTTCATTCGTTTTGTCTTGCACACCGCCATCGAAATTTTCAGTGTGCAAACATTTCAGAATTTTTTTTTGCCTTAAATTTTTTTTGTTTTTTGTCAAAAACTCTGAAATTTGTCAAATTTTTTTCAGCAAACCGTCATTAATCGGCGCCAGGAATTATTCCCCGTCGATCCGCACCCCCCTCGACCGCCCCCGATGGTGGGATTTGCTAAATTTTGTTGTCTAAATTCCTATACAAATCAGTACCGAGGTGTAATGGTACATCGATTTTTCAGATATTTTAACGTCTAAAAGCAGTAAATATTCAAATATTCTTACCGGGTTTTCAGCAGAAGGTCTTCATTCGTTTTGTCTTGCACATCGCCATCGAAATTTTCAGTGTGCAAACATTTCAGAAATTTTTTTTGCCTTAAATTTTTT
The DNA here is from genome assembly GCA_930367265.1 of Catocala fraxini. Lineage (NCBI taxonomy): Eukaryota > Metazoa > Arthropoda > Insecta > Lepidoptera > Erebidae > Catocala > Catocala fraxini. The sequence goes on along the minus strand of OV884042.1, from coordinate 25,400,167 downwards.
TTGTTTTTTGTCAGAATCTCTGAAATTTGTCAATTTTTTTTCAGCAAACCGTCATTAATCGGCGCCAGGAATTATTCCCCGTCGATCCGCACCCCCCTCGACCGCCCCCGATGGTGGGAATTGCTAAATTTTGTTGTCTAAATTCCTATACAAATCAGTACCGAGGTGTAATGGTACATCGATTTTTCAGATATTTTAACGTCTAAAAGCAGTAAATATTCAAATATTCTTACCGGGTTTTCAGCAGAAGGTCTTCATTCGTTTTGTCTTGCACAACGCCATCGAAATTTTCAGTGTGCAAACATTTCAGAATTCTTTTTTGCCTTAAATTTTTTTTGTATTTTGTCAGAAACTCTGAAAATTGTCAAATTTTTTTCAGCAAACCGTCATTAATCGGCGCCAGGAATTATTCCCCGTCGATCCGCACCCCCCTCGACCGCCCCCGATGGTGGGAATTGCTAAATTTTGTTGTCTAAATTCCTATACAAATCAGTACCGTACCGAGGTGTAATAGTACATCGATTTTTCAGATATTTTAACGTCTAAAAGCAGTAAATATTCAAATATTCTTACCGGGTTTTCAGCAGAAGGTCTTCATTCGTTTTGTCTTGCACAACGCCATCGAAATTTTCAGTGTGCAAACATTTTAGAATTTTTTTTTGCCTTAAATTTTTTTTGTTTTTTGTCAAAAACTCTGAAATTTGTCAAATTTTTTTCAGCAAACCGTCATTAATCGGCGCCAGCAATTATTCCCCGTCGATCCGCACCCCCCTCGACCGCCCCCGATGGTGGGAATTGCAAAATTTTGTTGTCTAAATTCCTATACAAATCAGTACCGAGGTGTAATGGTACATCGATTTTTCAGATATTTTAACGTCTAAAAGCAGTAAATATTCAAATATTCTTACCGGGTTTTCAGCAGAAGGTCTTCATTCGTTTTGTCTTGCACAACGCCATCGAAATTTTCAGTGTGCAAACATTTCAGAATTTTTTTTGCCTTAAATTTTTTTTGTTTTTTGTCAAAAACTCTGAAATTTGTCAAATTTTTCTCAGCAAACCGTCATTAATCGGCGCCAGGAATTATTCCCCGTCGATCCGCACCCCCCTCGACCGCCCCCGATGGTGGGAATTTCTAAATTTTGTTGTCTAAATTCCTATACAAATCAGTACCGAGGTGTAATGGTACATCGATTTTTCAGATATTTTAACGTCTAAAAGCAGTAAATATTCAAATATTCTTACCGGGTTTTCAGCAGAAGGTCTTCATTCGTTTTGTCTTGCACAACGCCATCGAAATTTTCAGTGTGCAAACATTTCAGAATTTTTTTTTGCCTTAATTTTTTCTTGTTTTTTGTCAAAAACTCTGAAATTTGTCAATTTTTTTTCAGCAAACCGTCATTAATCGGCGCCAGGAATTATTACCCGTCGATCCGCACCCCCCTCGACCGCCCCCGATGGTGGGAATTGCTAAATTTTGTTGTCTAAATTCCTATACAAATCAGTACCGAGGTGTAATGGTACATCGATTTTTCAGATATTTTAACGTCTAAAAGCAGTAAATATTCAAATATTCTTACCGGGTTTTCAGCAGAAGGTCTTCATTCGTTTTGTCTTGCACAACGCCATCGAAATTTTCAGTGTGCAAACATTTCAGAATTTTTTTTGGCTTGTAATTTTTTTTTATTTTTTGTCAAAAACTCTGAAATTTGTCAAATTTTTTTCAGCAAACCGTCATTAATCGGCGCCAGGAATTATTACCCGTCGATCCGCACCCCCCTCGACCGCCCCCGATGGTGGGAATTGCTAAATTTTGTTGTCTAAATTCCTATACAAATCAGTACCGAGGTGTAATGGTACATCGATTTTTCAGATATTTTAACGTCTAAAAGCAGTAAATATTCAAATATTCTTACCGGGTTTTCAGCAGGAGGTCTTCATTCGTTTTGTCTTGCACAACGCCATCGAAATTTTCAGTGTGCAAACATTTCAGAATTTTTTTTTGCCTTAAATTTTTTTTGTTTTTTGTCAAAAACTCTGAAATTTGTCAAATTTTTCTCAGCAAACCGTCATTAATCGGCGCCAGGAATTATTCCCCGTCGATCCGCACCCCCCTCGACCGCCCCCGATGGTGGGATTTGCTAAATTTTGTTGTCTAAATTCCTATACAAATCAGTACCGAGGTGTAATGGTACATCGATTTTTCAGATATTTTAACGTCTAAAAGCAGTAAATATTCAAATATTCTTACCGGGTTTTCAGCAGAAGGTCTTCATTCGTTTTGTCTTGCACATCGCCATCGAAATTTTCAGTGTGCAAACGTTTCAGAATTTTTTTTTGCCTTAAATTTTTTTTGTTTTTTGTCAGAAACTCTGAAATTTGTCAATTTTTTTTCAGCAAAGCGTCATTAATCGGCGCCAGGAATTATTCCCCGTCGATCCGCACCCCCCTCGACCGCCCCCGATGGTGGGAATTGCTAAATTTTGTTGTCTAAATTCCTATACAAATCAGTACCGAGGTGTAATGGTACATCGATTTTTCAGATATTTTAACGTCTAAAAGCAGTAAATATTCAAATATTCTTACCGGGTTTTCAGCAGATGGTCTTCATTCGTTTTGTCTTGCACAACGCCATCGAAATTTTCAGTGTGCAAACATTTCAGAATTCTTTTTTGCCTTAAATTTTTTTTGTATTTTGTCAGAAACTCTGAAAATTGTCAAATTTTTTTCAGCAAACCGTCATTAATCGGCGCCAGGAATTATTCCCCGTCGATCCGCACCCCCCTCGACCGCCCCCGATGGTGGGAATTGCTAAATTTTGTTGTCTAAATTCCTATACAAATCAGTACCGTACCGAGGTGTAATAGTACATCGATTTTTCAGATATTTTAACGTCTAAAAGCAGTAAATATTCAAATATTCTTACCGGGTTTTCAGCAGAAGGTCTTCATTCGTTTTGTCTTGCACAACGCCATCGAAATTTTCAGTGTGCAAACATTTCAGAATTTTTTTTTGCCTTAATTTTTTTTTGTTCTTTGTCAAAATCTCTGAAATTTGTCAATTTTTTTTCAGCAACCGTCATTAATCGGCGCCAGGAATTATTCCCCGTCGACCCGCACCCCCCTCGACCGCCCCCGATGGTGGGAATATCTAAATTTTGTTGTCTAAATTCCTATACAAATCAGTACCGAGGTGTAATGATACATCGATTTTTCAGATATTTTAACGTCTAAAAGCAGTAAATATTCAAATATTCTTACCGGGTTTTCAGCAGAAGGTCTTCATTCGTTTTGTCTTGCACAACGCCATCGAAATTTTCAGTGTACAAACATTTCAGAATTTTTTTTGCCTTAAATTTTTTTTGTTTTTTGTCGAAAACTCTGAATTTTGTCAAATTTTTTTCAGCAAACCGTCATTAATCGGCGCCAGGAATTATTCCCCGTCGATCCGCACCCCCCTCGACCGCCCCCGATGGTGGGAATTGCTAAATTTTGTTGTCTAAATTCCTATACAAATCAGTACCGAGGTGTAATGGTACATCGATTTTTCAGATATTTTAACGTCTAAAAGCAGTAAATATTCAAATATTCTTACCGGGTTTTCAGCAGAAGGTCTTCATTCGTTTTGTCTTGCACAACGCCATCGAAATTTTCAGTGTGCAAACATTTCAGAATTTTTTTTTGCCTTAATTTTTTTTTGGTTTTTGTCAAAAACTCTGAAATTTGTCAAATTTTTTTCAGCAAACCGTCATTAATCGGCGCCAGGAATTATTCCCCGTCGATCCGCACCCCCCTCGACCACCCCCGATGGTGGGAATTGCTAAATTTTGTTGTCTAAATTCCTATACAAATCAGTACCGAGGTGTAATGGTACATCGATTTTTCAGATATTTTAACGTCTAAAAGCAGTAAACATTCAAATATTCTTACCGGGTTTTCAGCAGAAGGTCTTCATTCGTTTTGTCTTGCACAACGCCATCGAAATTTTCAGTGTGCAAACATTTCAGAATTTTTTTTGGCTTGTAATTTTTTTTTATTTTTTGTCAAAAACTCTGAAATTTGTCAAATTTTTTTCAGCAAACCGTCATTAATCGGCGCCAGGAATTATTCCCCGTCGATCCGCACCCCCCTCGACCGCCCCCGATGGTGGGAATTGCTAAATTTTGTTGTCTAAATTCCTATACAAATCAGTACCGAGGTGTAATGGTACATCGATTTTTCAGATATTTTAACGTCTAAAAGCAGTAAATATTCAAATATTCTTACCGGGTTTTCAGCAGAAGGTCTTCATTCGTTTTGTCTTGCACAACGCCATCGAAATTTTCAGTGTGCAAACATTTCAGAATTTTTTTTTGCCTTAAATTTTTTTTGTTTTTTGTCAAAAACTCTGAAATTTGTAAATTTTTTTTCAGCAAACCGTCATTAATCGGCGCCAGGAATTATTCCCCGTCGATCCGCACCCCCCTCGACCGCCCCCGATGGTGGGAATTGCTAAATTTTGTTGTCTAAATTCCTATACAAATCAGTACCGAGGTGTAATGGTACATCGATTTTTCAGATATTTTAACGTCTAAAAGCAGTAAATATTCAAATATTCTTACCGGGTTTTCAGCAGAAGGTCTTCATTCGTTTTGTCTTGCACAACGCCATCGAAATTTTCAGTGTGCAAACATTTCAGAATTTTTTTTTGCCTTAATTTTTTTTTATTTTTTGTCAAAAACTCTGAAATTTGTCAAATGTTTTTCAGCAAACCGTCATTAATCGGTGCCAGGAATTATTCCCCGTCGATCCGCACCCCCCTCGACCGCCCCCGATGGTGGGAATTGCTAAATTTTGTTGTCTAAATTCCTATACAAATCAGTACCGAGGTGTAATGGTACATCGATTTTTCAGATATTTTAACGTCTAAAAGCAGTAAATATTCAAATATTCTTACCGGGTTTTCAGCAGAAGGTCTTCATTCGTTTTGTCTTGCACACCGCCATCGAAATTTTCAGTGTGCAAAAATTTCAGAATTTTTTTTTGCCTTAAATTTTTTTTGTTTTTTGTCAAAAACTCTGAAATTTGTCAAATTTTTTTCAGCAAACCGTCATTAATCGGCGCCAGGAATTATTCCCCGTCGATCCGCACCCCCCTCGACCGCCCCCGATGGTGGGATTTGCTAAATTTTGTTGTCTAAATTCCTATACAAATCAGTACCGAGGTGTAATGGTACATCGATTTTTCAGATATTTTAACGTCTAAAAGCAGTAAACATTCAAATATTCTTACCGGGTTTTCAGCAGAAGGTCTTCATTCGTTTTGTCTTGCACAACGCCATCGAAATTTTCAGTGTGCAAACATTTCAGAATTTTTTTTTGCCTTAAATTTTTTTGTTTTTTGTCAAAAACTCTGAAATTTGTCAAATTTTTTTCAGCAAACCGTCATTAATCGGCGCCAGGAATTATTCCCCGTCGATCCGCACCCCCCTCGACCGCCCCCGATGGTGGGAATTGCTAAATTTTGTTGTCTAAATTCCTATACAAATCAGTACCGAGGTGTAATGGTACATCGATTTTTCAGATATTTTAACGTCTAAAAGCAGTAAATATTCAAATATTCTTACCGGGTTTTCAGCAGAAGGTCTTCATTCGTTTTGTCTTGCACAACGCCATCGAAATTTTCAGTGTGCAAACATTTCAGAATTTTTTTTTGCCTAAAATTTTTTTTGTTTTTGTCAAAAACTCTGAAATTTGTTAAATTTTTTTCAGCAAACCGTCATTAATCGGCGCCAGGAATTATTCCCCGTCGATCCGCACCCCCCTCGACCGCCCCCGATGGTGGGAATTGCTAAATTTTGTTGTCTAAATTCCTATACAAATCAGTACCGAGGTGTAATGGTACATCGATTTTTCAGATATTTTAACGTCTAAAAGCAGTAAATATTCAAATATTCTTACCGGGTTTTCAGCAGAAGGTCTTCATTCGTTTTGTCTTGCACAACGCCATCGAAATTTTCAGTGTGCAAACATTTCAGAATTTTTTTTGCCTTAAATTTTTTTTGTTTTTTGTCAAAAACTCTGAAATTTGTCAAATTTTTCTCAGCAAACCGTCATTAATCGGCGCCAGGAATTATTCCCCGTCGATCCGCACCCCCCTCGACCGCCCCCGATCGTGGGAATATCTAAATTTTGTTGTCTAAATTCCTATACAAATCAGTACCGAGGTGTAATGGTACATCGATTTTTCAGATATTTTAACGTCTAAAAGCAGTAAATATTCAAATATTCTTACCGGGTTTTCAGCAGAAGGTCTTCATTCGTTTTGTCTTGCACATCGCCATCGAAATTTTCAGTGTGCAAACATTTCAGAATTTTTTTTTGCCTTAAATTTTTTTTGTTTTTTGTCAGAAACTCTGAAATTTGTCAATTTTTTTTCAGCAAAGCGTCATTAATCGGCGCCAGGAATTATTCCCCGTCGATCCGCACCCCCCTCGACCGCCCCCGATGGTGGGATTTGCTAAATTTTGTTGTCTAAATTCCTATACAAATCAGTACCGAGGTGTAATGGTACATCGATTTTTCAGATATTTTAACGTCTAAAAGCAGTAAATATTCAAATATTCTTACCGGGTTTTCAGCAGAAGGTCTTCATTCGTTTTGTCTTGCACAACGCCATCGAAATTTTCAGTGTGCAAACATTTCAGAATTTTTTTTGCCTTAAATTTTTTTTGTTTTTTGTCAAAAACTCTGAAATTTGTCAAATTTTTCTCAGCAAACCGTCATTAATCGGCGCCAGGAATTATTCCCCGTCGATCCGCACCCCCCTCGACCGCCCCCGATGGTGGGAATATCTAAATTTTGTTGTCTAAATTCCTATACAAATCAGTACCGAGGTGTAATGGTACATCGATTTTTCAGATATTTTAACGTCTAAAAGCAGTAAATATTCAAATATTCTTACCGGGTTTTCAGCAGAAGGTCTTCATTCGTTTTGTCTTGCACAACGCCATCGAAATTTTCAGTGTGCAAACATTTCAGAATTTTTTTTTGCCTTAATTTTTTTTTGTTCTTTGTCAAAATCTCTGAAATTTGTCAATTTTTTTTCAGCAACCGTCATTAATCGGCGCCAGGAATTATTCCCCGTCGACCCGCACCCCCCTCGACCGCCCCCGATGGTGGGAATATCTAAATTTTGTTGTCTAAATTCCTATACAAATCAGTACCGAAGTGTAATGATACATCGATTTTTCAGATATTTTAACGTCTAAAAGCAGTAAATATTCAAATATTCTTACCGGGTTTTCAGCAGAAGGTCTTCATTCGTTTTGTCTTGCACAACGCCATCGAAATTTTCAGTGTACAAACATTTCAGAATTTTTTTTGCCTTAAATTTTTTTTGTTTTTTGTCGAAAACTCTGAATTTTGTCAAATTTTTTTCAGCAAACCGTCATTAATCGGCGCCAGGAATTATTCCCCGTCGATCCGCACCCCCCTCGACCGCCCCCGATGGTGGGAATTGCTAAATTTTGTTGTCTAAATTCCTATACAAATCAGTACCGAGGTGTAATGGTACATCGATTTTTCAGATATTTTAACGTCTAAAAGCAGTAAATATTCAAATATTCTTACCGGGTTTTCAGCAGAAGGTCTTCATTCGTTTTGTCTTGCACAACGCCATCGAAATTTTCAGTGTGCAAACATTTCAGAATTTTTTTTTGCCTTAATTTTTTTTTGGTTTTTGTCAAAAACTCTGAAATTTGTCAAATTTTTTTCAGCAAACCGTCATTAATCGGCGCCAGGAATTATTCCCCGTCGATCCGCACCCCCCTCGACCACCCCCGATGGTGGGAATTGCTAAATTTTGTTGTCTAAATTCCTATACAAATCAGTACCGAGGTGTAATGGTACATCGATTTTTCAGATATTTTAACGTCTAAAAGCAGTAAACATTCAAATATTCTTACCGGGTTTTCAGCAGAAGGTCTTCATTCGTTTTGTCTTGCACAACGCCATCGAAATTTTCAGTGTGCAAACATTTCAGAATTTTTTTTGGCTTGTAATTTTTTTTTATTTTTTGTCAAAAACTCTGAAATTTGTCAAATTTTTTTCAGCAAACCGTCATTAATCGGCGCCAGGAATTATTCCCCGTCGATCCGCACCCCCCTCGACCGCCCCCGATGGTGGGAATTGCTAAATTTTGTTGTCTAAATTCCTATACAAATCAGTACCGAGGTGTAATGGTACATCGATTTTTCAGATATTTTAACGTCTAAAAGCAGTAAATATTCAAATATTCTTACCGGGTTTTCAGCAGAAGGTCTTCATTCGTTTTGTCTTGCACAACGCCATCGAAATTTTCAGTGTGCAAACATTTCAGAATTTTTTTTTGCCTTAAATTTTTTTTGTTTTTTGTCAAAAACTCTGAAATTTGTAAATTTTTTTCAGCAAACCGTCATTAATCGGCGCCAGGAATTATTCCCCGTCGATCCGCACCCCCCTCGACCGCCCCCGATGGTGGGAATTGCTAAATTTTGTTGTCTAAATTCCTATACAAATCAGTACCGAGGTGTAAGGGTACATCGATTTTTCAGATATTTTAACGTCTAAAAGCAGTAAATATTCAAATATTCTTACCGGGTTTTCAGCAGAAGGTCTTCATTCGTTTTGTCTTGCACAACGCCATCGAAATTTTCAGTGTGCAAACATTTCAGAATTTTTTTTTGCCTTAATTTTTTTTTATTTTTTGTCAAAAACTCTGAAATTTGTCAAATGTTTTTCAGCAAACCGTCATTAATCGGTGCCAGGAATTATTCCCCGTCGATCCGCACCCCCCTCGACCGCCCCCGATGGTGGGAATTGCTAAATTTTGTTGTCTAAATTCCTATACAAATCAGTACCGAGGTGTAATGGTACATCGATTTTTCAGATATTTTAACGTCTAAAAGCAGTAAATATTCAAATATTCTTACCGGGTTTTCAGCAGAAGGTCTTCATTCGTTTTGTCTTGCACACCGCCATCGAAATTTTCAGTGTGCAAAAATTTCAGAATTTTTTTTTGCCTTAAATTTTTTTTGTTTTTTGTCAAAAACTCTGAAATTTGTCAAATTTTTTTCAGCAAACCGTCATTAATCGGCGCCAGGAATTATTCCCCGTCGATCCGCACCCCCCTCGACCGCCCCCGATGGTGGGATTTGCTAAATTTTGTTGTCTAAATTCCTATACAAATCAGTACCGAGGTGTAATGGTACATCGATTTTTCAGATATTTTAACGTCTAAAAGCAGTAAATATTCAAATATTCTTACCGGGTTTTCAGCAGAAGGTCTTCATTCGTTTTGTCTTGCACAACGCCATCGAAATTTTCAGTGTGCAAACATTTCAGAATTTTTTTTTGCCTAAAATTTTTTTTGTTTTTGTCAAAAACTCTGAAATTTGTTAAATTTTTTTCAGCAAACCGTCATTAATCGGCGCCAGGAATTATTCCCCGTCGATCCGCACCCCCCTCGACCGCCCCCGATGGTGGGAATTGCTAAATTTTGTTGTCTAAATTCCTATACAAATCAGTACCGAGGTGTAATGGTACATCGATTTTTCAGATATTTTAACGTCTAAAAGCAGTAAATATTCAAATATTCTTACCGGGTTTTCAGCAGAAGGTCTTCATTCGTTTTGTCTTGCACAACGCCATCGAAATTTTCAGTGTGCAAACATTTCAGAATTTTTTTTGCCTTAAATTTTTTTTGTTTTTTGTCAAAAACTCTGAAATTTGTCAAATTTTTCTCAGCAAACCGTCATTAATCGGCGCCAGGAATTATTCCCCGTCGATCCGCACCCCCCTCGACCGCCCCCGATCGTGGGAATATCTAAATTTTGTTGTCTAAATTCCTATACAAATCAGTACCGAGGTGTAATGGTACATCGATTTTTCAGATATTTTAACGTCTAAAAGCAGTAAATATTCAAATATTCTTACCGGGTTTTCAGCAGAAGGTCTTCATTCGTTTTGTCTTGCACATCGCCATCGAAATTTTCAGTGTGCAAACATTTCAGAATTTTTTTTTGCCTTAAATTTTTTTTGTTTTTTGTCAGAAACTCTGAAATTTGTCAATTTTTTTTCAGCAAAGCGTCATTAATCGGCGCCAGGAATTATTCCCCGTCGATCCGCACCCCCCTCGACCGCCCCCGATGGTGGGATTTGCTAAATTTTGTTGTCTAAATTCCTATACAAATCAGTACCGAGGTGTAATGGTACATCGATTTTTCAGATATTTTAACGTCTAAAAGCAGTAAATATTCAAATATTCTTACCGGGTTTTCAGCAGAAGGTCTTCATTCGTTTTGTCTTGCACAACGCCATCGAAATTTTCAGTGTGCAAACATTTCAGAATTTTTTTTTGCCTTAATTTTTTTTTATTTTTTGTCAAAAACTCTGAAATTTGTCAAATGTTTTTCAGCAAACCGTCATTAATCGGTGCCAGGAATTATTCCCCGTCGATCCGCACCCCCCTCGACCGCCCCCGATGGTGGGAATTGCTAAATTTTGTTGTCTAAATTCCTATACAAATCAGTACCGAGGTGTAATGGTACATCGATTTTTCAGATATTTTAACGTCTAAAAGCAGTAAATATTCAAATATTCTTACCGGGTTTTCAGCAGAAGGTCTTCATTCGTTTTGTCTTGCACACCGCCATCGAAATTTTCAGTGTGCAAAAATTTCAGAATTTTTTTTTGCCTTAAATTTTTTTTGTTTTTTGTCAAAAACTCTGAAATTTGTCAAATTTTTTTCAGCAAACCGTCATTAATCGGCGCCAGGAATTATTCCCCGTCGATCCGCACCCCCCTCGACCGCCCCCGATGGTGGGATTTGCTAAATTTTGTTGTCTAAATTCCTATACAAATCAGTACCGAGGTGTAATGGTACATCGATTTTTCAGATATTTTAACGTCTAAAAGCAGTAAACATTCAAATATTCTTACCGGGTTTTCAGCAGAAGGTCTTCATTCGTTTTGTCTTGCACAACGCCATCGAAATTTTCAGTGTGCAAACATTTCAGAATTTTTTTTTGCCTTAAATTTTTTTGTTTTTTGTCAAAAACTCTGAAATTTGTCAATTTTTTTTCAGCAAACCGTCATTAATCGGCGCCAGGAATTATTCCCCGTCGATCCGCACCCCCCTCGACCGCCCCCGATGGTGGGAATTGCTAAATTTTGTTGTCTAAATTCCTATACAAATCAGTACCGAGGTGTAATGGTACATCGATTTTTCAGATATTTTAACGTCTAAAAGCAGTAAATATTCAAATATTCTTACCGGGTTTTCAGCAGAAGGTCTTCATTCGTTTTGTCTTGCACAACGCCATCGAAATTTTCAGTGTGCAAACATTTCAGAATTTTTTTTTGCCTAAAATTTTTTTTGTTTTTGTCAAAAACTCTGAAATTTGTTAAATTTTTTTCAGCAAACCGTCATTAATCGGCGCCAGGAATTATTCCCCGTCGATCCGCACCCCCCTCGACCGCCCCCGATGGTGGGAATTGCTAAATTTTGTTGTCTAAATTCCTATACAAATCAGTACCGAGGTGTAATGGTACATCGATTTTTCAGATATTTTAACGTCTAAAAGCAGTAAATATTCAAATATTCTTACCGGGTTTTCAGCAGAAGGTCTTCATTCGTTTTGTCTTGCACAACGCCATCGAAATTTTCAGTGTGCAAACATTTCAGAATTTTTTTTGCCTTAAATTTTTTTTGTTTTTTGTCAAAAACTCTGAAATTTGTCAAATTTTTCTCAGCAAACCGTCATTAATCGGCGCCAGGAATTATTCCCCGTCGATCCGCACCCCCCTCGACCGCCCCCGATCGTGGGAATATCTAAATTTTGTTGTCTAAATTCCTATACAAATCAGTACCGAGGTGTAATGGTACATCGATTTTTCAGATATTTTAACGTCTAAAAGCAGTAAATATTCAAATATTCTTACCGGGTTTTCAGCAGAAGGTCTTCATTCGTTTTGTCTTGCACATCGCCATCGAAATTTTCAGTGTGCAAACATTTCAGAATTTTTTTTTGCCTTAAATTTTTTTTGTTTTTTGTCAGAAACTCTGAAATTTGTCAATTTTTTTTCAGCAAAGCGTCATTAATCGGCGCCAGGAATTATTCCCCGTCGATCCGCACCCCCCTCGACCGCCCCCGATGGTGGGATTTGCTAAATTTTGTTGTCTAAATTCCTATACAAATCAGTACCGAGGTGTAATGGTACATCGATTTTTCAGATATTTTAACGTCTAAAAGCAGTAAATATTCAAATATTCTTACCGGGTTTTCAGCAGAAGGTCTTCATTCGTTTTGTCTTGCACAACGCCATCGAAATTTTCAGTGTGCAAACATTTCAGAATTTTTTTTGCCTTAAATTTTTTTTGTTTTTTGTCAAAAACTCTGAAATTTGTCAAATTTTTCTCAGCAAACCGTCATTAATCGGCGCCAGGAATTATTCCCCGTCGATCCGCACCCCCCTCGACCGCCCCCGATGGTGGGAATATCTAAATTTTGTTGTCTAAATTCCTATACAAATCAGTACCGAGGTGTAATGGTACATCGATTTTTCAGATATTTTAACGTCTAAAAGCAGTAAATATTCAAATATTCTTACCGGGTTTTCAGCAGAAGGTCTTCATTCGTTTTGTCTTGCACAACGCCATCGAAATTTTCAGTGTGCAAACATTTCAGAATTTTTTTTTGCCTTAATTTTTTTTTGTTCTTTGTCAAAATCTCTGAAATTTGTCAATTTTTTTTCAGCAACCGTCATTAATCGGCGCCAGGAATTATTCCCCGTCGACCCGCACCCCCCTCGACCGCCCCCGATGGTGGGAATATCTAAATTTTGTTGTCTAAATTCCTATACAAATCAGTACCGAAGTGTAATGATACATCGATTTTTCAGATATTTTAACGTCTAAAAGCAGTAAATATTCAAATATTCTTACCGGGTTTTCAGCAGAAGGTCTTCATTCGTTTTGTCTTGCACAACGCCATCGAAATTTTCAGTGTACAAACATTTCAGAATTTTTTTTGCCTTAAATTTTTTTTGTTTTTTGTCGAAAACTCTGAATTTTGTCAAATTTTTTTCAGCAAACCGTCATTAATCGGCGCCAGGAATTATTCCCCGTCGATCCGCACCCCCCTCGACCGCCCCCGATGGTGGGAATTGCTAAATTTTGTTGTCTAAATTCCTATACAAATCAGTACCGAGGTGTAATGGTACATCGATTTTTCAGATATTTTAACGTCTAAAAGCAGTAAATATTCAAATATTCTTACCGGGTTTTCAGCAGAAGGTCTTCATTCGTTTTGTCTTGCACAACGCCATCGAAATTTTCAGTGTGCAAACATTTCAGAATTTTTTTTTGCCTTAATTTTTTTTTGGTTTTTGTCAAAAACTCTGAAATTTGTCAAATTTTTTTCAGCAAACCGTCATTAATCGGCGCCAGGAATTATTCCCCGTCGATCCGCACCCCCCTCGACCACCCCCGATGGTGGGAATTGCTAAATTTTGTTGTCTAAATTCCTATACAAATCAGTACCGAGGTGTAATGGTACATCGATTTTTCAGATATTTTAACGTCTAAAAGCAGTAAACATTCAAATATTCTTACCGGGTTTTCAGCAGAAGGTCTTCATTCGTTTTGTCTTGCACAACGCCATCGAAATTTTCAGTGTGCAAACATTTCAGAATTTTTTTTGGCTTGTAATTTTTTTTTATTTTTTGTCAAAAACTCTGAAATTTGTCAAATTTTTTTCAGCAAACCGTCATTAATCGGCGCCAGGAATTATTCCCCGTCGATCCGCACCCCCCTCGACCGCCCCCGATGGTGGGAATTGCTAAATTTTGTTGTCTAAATTCCTATACAAATCAGTACCGAGGTGTAATGGTACATCGATTTTTCAGATATTTTAACGTCTAAAAGCAGTAAATATTCAAATATTCTTACCGGGTTTTCAGCAGAAGGTCTTCATTCGTTTTGTCTTGCACAACGCCATCGAAATTTTCAGTGTGCAAACATTTCAGAATTTTTTTTTGCCTTAAATTTTTTTTGTTTTTTGTCAAAAACTCTGAAATTTGTAAATTTTTTTCAGCAAACCGTCATTAATCGGCGCCAGGAATTATTCCCCGTCGATCCGCACCCCCCTCGACCGCCCCCGATGGTGGGAATTGCTAAATTTTGTTGTCTAAATTCCTATACAAATCAGTACCGAGGTGTAATGGTACATCGATTTTTCAGATATTTTAACGTCTAAAAGCAGTAAATATTCAAATATTCTTACCGGGTTTTCAGCAGAAGGTCTTCATTCGTTTTGTCTTGCACAACGCCATCGAAATTTTCAGTGTGCAAACATTTCAGAATTTTTTTTTGCCTTAATTTTTTTTTATTTTTTGTCAAAAACTCTGAAATTTGTCAAATGTTTTTCAGCAAACCGTCATTAATCGGTGCCAGGAATTATTCCCCGTCGATCCGCACCCCCCTCGACCGCCCCCGATGGTGGGAATTGCTAAATTTTGTTGTCTAAATTCCTATACAAATCAGTACCGAGGTGTAATGGTACATCGATTTTTCAGATATTTTAACGTCTAAAAGCAGTAAATATTCAAATATTCTTACCGGGTTTTCAGCAGAAGGTCTTCATTCGTTTTGTCTTGCACACCGCCATCGAAATTTTCAGTGTGCAAAAATTTCAGAATTTTTTTTTGCCTTAAATTTTTTTTGTTTTTTGTCAAAAACTCTGAAATTTGTCAAATTTTTTTCAGCAAACCGTCATTAATCGGCGCCAGGAATTATTCCCCGTCGATCCGCACCCCCCTCGACCGCCCCCGATGGTGGGATTTGCTAAATTTTGTTGTCTAAATTCCTATACAAATCAGTACCGAGGTGTAATGGTACATCGATTTTTCAGATATTTTAACGTCTAAAAGCAGTAAATATTCAAATATTCTTACCGGGTTTTCAGCAGAAGGTCTTCATTCGTTTTGTCTTGCACAACGCCATCGAAATTTTCAGTGTGCAAACATTTCAGAATTTTTTTTTGCCTAAAATTTTTTTTGTTTTTGTCAAAAACTCTGAAATTTGTTAAATTTTTTTCAGCAAACCGTCATTAATCGGCGCCAGGAATTATTCCCCGTCGATCCGCACCCCCCTCGACCGCCCCCGATGGTGGGAATTGCTAAATTTTGTTGTCTAAATTCCTATACAAATCAGTACCGAGGTGTAATGGTACATCGATTTTTCAGATATTTTAACGTCTAAAAGCAGTAAATATTCAAATATTCTTACCGGGTTTTCAGCAGAAGGTCTTCATTCGTTTTGTCTTGCACAACGCCATCGAAATTTTCAGTGTGCAAACATTTCAGAATTTTTTTTGCCTTAAATTTTTTTTGTTTTTTGTCAAAAACTCTGAAATTTGTCAAATTTTTCTCAGCAAACCGTCATTAATCGGCGCCAGGAATTATTCCCCGTCGATCCGCACCCCCCTCGACCGCCCCCGATCGTGGGAATATCTAAATTTTGTTGTCTAAATTCCTATACAAATCAGTACCGAGGTGTAATGGTACATCGATTTTTCAGATATTTTAACGTCTAAAAGCAGTAAATATTCAAATATTCTTACCGGGTTTTCAGCAGAAGGTCTTCATTCGTTTTGTCTTGCACATCGCCATCGAAATTTTCAGTGTGCAAACATTTCAGAATTTTTTTTTGCCTTAAATTTTTTTTGTTTTTTGTCAGAAACTCTGAAATTTGTCAATTTTTTTTCAGCAAAGCGTCATTAATCGGCGCCAGGAATTATTCCCCGTCGATCCGCACCCCCCTCGACCGCCCCCGATGGTGGGATTTGCTAAATTTTGTTGTCTAAATTCCTATACAAATCAGTACCGAGGTGTAATGGTACATCGATTTTTCAGATATTTTAACGTCTAAAAGCAGTAAATATTCAAATATTCTTACCGGGTTTTCAGCAGAAGGTCTTCATTCGTTTTGTCTTGCACAACGCCATCGAAATTTTCAGTGTGCAAACATTTCAGAATTTTTTTTGCCTTAAATTTTTTTTGTTTTTTGTCAAAAACTCTGAAATTTGTCAAATTTTTCTCAGCAAACCGTCATTAATCGGCGCCAGGAATTATTCCCCGTCGATCCGCACCCCCCTCGACCGCCCCCGATGGTGGGAATATCTAAATTTTGTTGTCTAAATTCCTATACAAATCAGTACCGAGGTGTAATGGTACATCGATTTTTCAGATATTTTAACGTCTAAAAGCAGTAAATATTCAAATATTCTTACCGGGTTTTCAGCAGAAGGTCTTCATTCGTTTTGTCTTGCACAACGCCATCGAAATTTTCAGTGTGCAAACATTTCAGAATTTTTTTTTGCCTAAAATTTTTTTTGTTTTTGTCAAAAACTCTGAAATTTGTTAAATTTTTTTCAGCAAACCGTCATTAATCGGCGCCAGGAATTATTCCCCGTCGATCCGCACCCCCCTCGACCGCCCCCGATGGTGGGAATTGCTAAATTTTGTTGTCTAAATTCCTATACAAATCAGTACCGAGGTGTAATGGTACATCGATTTTTCAGATATTTTAACGTCTAAAAGCAGTAAATATTCAAATATTCTTACCGGGTTTTCAGCAGAAGGTCTTCATTCGTTTTGTCTTGCACAACGCCATCGAAATTTTCAGTGTGCAAACATTTCAGAATTTTTTTTGCCTTAAATTTTTTTTGTTTTTTGTCAAAAACTCTGAAATTTGTCAAATTTTTCTCAGCAAACCGTCATTAATCGGCGCCAGGAATTATTCCCCGTCGATCCGCACCCCCCTCGACCGCCCCCGATCGTGGGAATATCTAAATTTTGTTGTCTAAATTCCTATACAAATCAGTACCGAGGTGTAATGGTACATCGATTTTTCAGATATTTTAACGTCTAAAAGCAGTAAATATTCAAATATTCTTACCGGGTTTTCAGCAGAAGGTCTTCATTCGTTTTGTCTTGCACATCGCCATCGAAATTTTCAGTGTGCAAACATTTCAGAATTTTTTTTTGCCTTAAATTTTTTTTGTTTTTTGTCAGAAACTCTGAAATTTGTCAATTTTTTTTCAGCAAAGCGTCATTAATCGGCGCCAGGAATTATTCCCCGTCGATCCGCACCCCCCTCGACCGCCCCCGATGGTGGGATTTGCTAAATTTTGTTGTCTAAATTCCTATACAAATCAGTACCGAGGTGTAATGGTACATCGATTTTTCAGATATTTTAACGTCTAAAAGCAGTAAATATTCAAATATTCTTACCGGGTTTTCAGCAGAAGGTCTTCATTCGTTTTGTCTTGCACAACGCCATCGAAATTTTCAGTGTGCAAACATTTCAGAATTTTTTTTGCCTTAAATTTTTTTTGTTTTTTGTCAAAAACTCTGAAATTTGTCAAATTTTTCTCAGCAAACCGTCATTAATCGGCGCCAGGAATTATTCCCCGTCGATCCGCACCCCCCTCGACCGCCCCCGATGGTGGGAATATCTAAATTTTGTTGTCTAAATTCCTATACAAATCAGTACCGAGGTGTAATGGTACATCGATTTTTCAGATATTTTAACGTCTAAAAGCAGTAAATATTCAAATATTCTTACCGGGTTTTCAGCAGAAGGTCTTCATTCGTTTTGTCTTGCACAACGCCATCGAAATTTTCAGTGTACAAACATTTCAGAATTTTTTTTTGCCTTAATTTTTTTTTGTTCTTTGTCAAAATCTCTGAAATTTGTCAATTTTTTTTCAGCAACCGTCATTAATCGGCGCCAGGAATTATTCCCCGTCGACCCGCACCCCCCTCGACCGCCCCCGATGGTGGGAATATCTAAATTTTGTTGTCTAAATTCCTATACAAATCAGTACCGAGGTGTAATGATACATCGATTTTTCAGATATTTTAACGTCTAAAAGCAGTAAATATTCAAATATTCTTACCGGGTTTTCAGCAGAAGGTCTTCATTCGTTTTGTCTTGCACAACGCCATCGAAATTTTCAGTGTGCAAACATTTCAGAATTTTTTTTGCCTTAAATTTTTTTTGTTTTTTGTCGAAAACTCTGAATTTTGTCAAATTTTTTTCAGCAAACCGTCATTAATCGGCGCCAGGAATTATTCCCCGTCGATCCGCACCCCCCTCGACCGCCCCCGATGGTGGGAATTGCTAAATTTTGTTGTCTAAATTCCTATACAAATCAGTACCGAGGTGTAATGGTACATCGATTTTTCAGATATTTTAACGTCTAAAAGCAGTAAATATTCAAATATTCTTACCGGGTTTTCAGCAGAAGGTCTTCATTCGTTTTGTCTTGCACAACGCCATCGAAATTTTCAGTGTGCAAACATTTCAGAATTTTTTTTTGCCTTAATTTTTTTTTGGTTTTTGTCAAAAACTCTGAAATTTGTCAAATTTTTTTCAGCAAACCGTCATTAATCGGCGCCAGGAATTATTCCCCGTCGATCCGCACCCCCCTCGACCACCCCCGATGGTGGGAATTGCTAAATTTTGTTGTCTAAATTCCTATACAAATCAGTACCGAGGTGTAATGGTACATCGATTTTTCAGATATTTTAACGTCTAAAAGCAGTAAACATTCAAATATTCTTACCGGGTTTTCAGCAGAAGGTCTTCATTCGTTTTGTCTTGCACAACGCCATCGAAATTTTCAGTGTGCAAACATTTCAGAATTTTTTTTGGCTTGTAATTTTTTTTTATTTTTTGTCAAAAACTCTGAAATTTGTCAAATTTTTTTCAGCAAACCGTCATTAATCGGCGCCAGGAATTATTCCCCGTCGATCCGCACCCCCCTCGACCGCCCCCGATGGTGGGAATTGCTAAATTTTGTTGTCTAAATTCCTATACAAATCAGTACCGAGGTGTAATGGTACATCGATTTTTCAGATATTTTAACGTCTAAAAGCAGTAAATATTCAAATATTCTTACCGGGTTTTCAGCAGAAGGTCTTCATTCGTTTTGTCTTGCACAACGCCATCGAAATTTTCAGTGTGCAAACATTTCAGAATTTTTTTTTGCCTTAATTTTTTTTTATTTTTTGTCAAAAACTCTGAAATTTGTCAAATTTTTTTCAGCAAACCGTCATTAATCGGTGCCAGGAATTATTCCCCGTCGATCCGCACCCCCCTCGACCGCCCCCGATGGTGGGAATTGCTAAATTTTGTTGTCTAAATTCCTATACAAATCAGTACCGAGGTGTAATGGTACATCGATTTTTCAGATATTTTAACGTCTAAAAGCAGTAAATATTCAAATATTCTTACCGGGTTTTCAGCAGAAGGTCTTCATTCGTTTTGTCTTGCACACCGCCATCGAAATTTTCAGTGTGCAAACATTTCAGAATTTTTTTTTGCCTTAATTTTTTTTTGGTTTTTGTCAAAAACTCTGAAATTTGTCAAATTTTTTTCAGCAAACCGTCATTAATCGGCGCCAGGAATTATTCCCCGTCGATCCGCACCCCCCTCGACCACCCCCGATGGTGGGAATTGCTAAATTTTGTTGTCTAAATTCCTATACAAATCAGTACCGAGGTGTAATGGTACATCGATTTTTCAGATATTTTAACGTCTAAAAGCAGTAAACATTCAAATATTCTTACCGGGTTTTCAGCAGAAGGTCTTCATTCGTTTTGTCTTGCACAACGCCATCGAAATTTTCAGTGTGCAAACATTTCAGAATTTTTTTTGGCTTGTAATTTTTTTTTATTTTTTGTCAAAAACTCTGAAATTTGTCAAATTTTTTTCAGCAAACCGTCATTAATCGGCGCCAGGAATTATTCCCCGTCGATCCGCACCCCCCTCGACCGCCCCCGATGGTGGGAATTGCAAAATTTTGTTGTCTAAATTCCTATACAAATCAGTACCGAGGTGTAATGGTACATCGATTTTTCAGATATTTTAACGTCTAAAAGCAGTAAATATTCAAATATTCTTACCGGGTTTTCAGCAGAAGGTCTTCATTCGTTTTGTCTTGCACAACGCCATCGAAATTTTCAGTGTGCAAACATTTCAGAATTTTTTTTTGCCTAAAATTTTTTTTGTTTTTGTCAAAAACTCTGAAATTTGTTAAATTTTTTTCAGCAAACCGTCATTAATCGGCGCCAGGAATTATTCCCCGTCGATCCGCACCCCCCTCGACCGCCCCCGATGGTGGGAATTGCTAAATTTTGTTGTCTAAATTCCTATACAAATCAGTACCGAGGTGTAATGGTACATCGATTTTTCAGATATTTTAACGTCTAAAAGCAGTAAATATTCAAATATTCTTACCGGGTTTTCAGCAGAAGGTCTTCATTCGTTTTGTCTTGCACAACGCCATCGAAATTTTCAGTGTGCAAACATTTCAGAATTTTTTTTGCCTTAAATTTTTTTTGTTTTTTGTCAAAAACTCTGAAATTTGTCAAATTTTTCTCAGCAAACCGTCATTAATCGGCGCCAGGAATTATTCCCCGTCGATCCGCACCCCCCTCGACCGCCCCCGATCGTGGGAATATCTAAATTTTGTTGTCTAAATTCCTATACAAATCAGTACCGAGGTGTAATGGTACATCGATTTTTCAGATATTTTAACGTCTAAAAGCAGTAAATATTCAAATATTCTTACCGGGTTTTCAGCAGAAGGTCTTCATTCGTTTTGTCTTGCACATCGCCATCGAAATTTTCAGTGTGCAAACATTTCAGAATTTTTTTTTGCCTTAAATTTTTTTTGTTTTTTGTCAGAAACTCTGAAATTTGTCAATTTTTTTTCAGCAAAGCGTCATTAATCGGCGCCAGGAATTATTCCCCGTCGATCCGCACCCCCCTCGACCGCCCCCGATGGTGGGATTTGCTAAATTTTGTTGTCTAAATTCCTATACAAATCAGTACCGAGGTGTAATGGTACATCGATTTTTCAGATATTTTAACGTCTAAAAGCAGTAAATATTCAAATATTCTTACCGGGTTTTCAGCAGAAGGTCTTCATTCGTTTTGTCTTGCACAACGCCATCGAAATTTTCAGTGTGCAAACATTTCAGAATTTTTTTTGCCTTAAATTTTTTTTGTTTTTTGTCAAAAACTCTGAAATTTGTCAAATTTTTCTCAGCAAACCGTCATTAATCGGCGCCAGGAATTATTCCCCGTCGATCCGCACCCCCCTCGACCGCCCCCGATCGTGGGAATATCTAAATTTTGTTGTCTAAATTCCTATACAAATCAGTACCGAGGTGTAATGGTACATCGATTTTTCAGATATTTTAACGTCTAAAAGCAGTAAATATTCAAATATTCTTACCGGGTTTTCAGCAGAAGGTCTTCATTCGTTTTGTCTTGCACATCGCCATCGAAATTTTCAGTGTGCAAACATTTCAGAATTTTTTTTTGCCTTAAATTTTTTTTGTTTTTTGTCAGAAACTCTGAAATTTGTCAATTTTTTTTCAGCAAAGCGTCATTAATCGGCGCCAGGAATTATTCCCCGTCGATCCGCACCCCCCTCGACCGCCCCCGATGGTGGGATTTGCTAAATTTTGTTGTCTAAATTCCTATACAAATCAGTACCGAGGTGTAATGGTACATCGATTTTTCAGATATTTTAACGTCTAAAAGCAGTAAATATTCAAATATTCTTACCGGGTTTTCAGCAGAAGGTCTTCATTCGTTTTGTCTTGCACAACGCCATCGAAATTTTCAGTGTGCAAACATTTCAGAATTTTTTTTGCCTTAATTTTTTTTTGTTTTTTGTCAAAAACTCTGAAATTTGTCAAATTTTTCTCAGCAAACCGTCATTAATCGGCGCCAGGAATTATTCCCCGTCGATCCGCACCCCCCTCGACCGCCCCCGATGGTGGGAATATCTAAATTTTGTTGTCTAAATTCCTATACAAATCAGTACCGAGGTGTAATGGTACATCGATTTTTCAGATATTTTAACGTCTAAAAGCAGTAAATATTCAAATATTCTTACCGGGTTTTCAGCAGAAGGTCTTCATTCGTTTTGTCTTGCACAACGCCATCGAAATTTTCAGTGTGCAAACATTTCAGAATTTTTTTTTGCCTTAATTTTTTTTTGTTCTTTGTCAAAATCTCTGAAATTTGTCAATTTTTTTTCAGCAACCGTCATTAATCGGCGCCAGGAATTATTCCCCGTCGACCCGCACCCCCCTCGACCGCCCCCGATGGTGGGAATATCTAAATTTTGTTGTCTAAATTCCTATACAAATCAGTACCGAGGTGTAATGATACATCGATTTTTCAGATATTTTAACGTCTAAAAGCAGTAAATATTCAAATATTCTTACCGGGTTTTCAGCAGAAGGTCTTCATTCGTTTTGTCTTGCACAACGCCATCGAAATTTTCAGTGTACAAACATTTCAGAATTTTTTTTGCCTTAAATTTTTTTTGTTTTTTGTCGAAAACTCTGAATTTTGTCAAATTTTTTTCAGCAAACCGTCATTAATCGGCGCCAGGAATTATTCCCCGTCGATCCGCACCCCCCTCGACCGCCCCCGATGGTGGGAATTGCTAAATTTTGTTGTCTAAATTCCTATACAAATCAGTACCGAGGTGTAATGGTACATCGATTTTTCAGATATTTTAACGTCTAAAAGCAGTAAATATTCAAATATTCTTACCGGGTTTTCAGCAGAAGGTCTTCATTCGTTTTGTCTTGCACAACGCCATCGAAATTTTCAGTGTGCAAACATTTCAGAATTTTTTTTTGCCTTAATTTTTTTTTGGTTTTTGTCAAAAACTCTGAAATTTGTCAAATTTTTTTCAGCAAACCGTCATTAATCGGCGCCAGGAATTATTCCCCGTCGATCCGCACCCCCCTCGACCACCCCCGATGGTGGGAATTGCTAAATTTTGTTGTCTAAATTCCTATACAAATCAGTACCGAGGTGTAATGGTACATCGATTTTTCAGATATTTTAACGTCTAAAAGCAGTAAACATTCAAATATTCTTACCGGGTTTTCAGCAGAAGGTCTTCATTCGTTTTGTCTTGCACAACGCCATCGAAATTTTCAGTGTGCAAACATTTCAGAATTTTTTTTGGCTTGTAATTTTTTTTTATTTTTTGTCAAAAACTCTGAAATTTGTCAAATTTTTTTCAGCAAACCGTCATTAATCGGCGCCAGGAATTATTCCCCGTCGATCCGCACCCCCCTCGACCGCCCCCGATGGTGGGAATTGCTAAATTTTGTTGTCTAAATTCCTATACAAATCAGTACCGAGGTGTAATGGTACATCGATTTTTCAGATATTTTAACGTCTAAAAGCAGTAAATATTCAAATATTCTTACCGGGTTTTCAGCAGAAGGTCTTCATTCGTTTTGTCTTGCACAACGCCATCGAAATTTTCAGTGTGCAAACATTTCAGAATTTTTTTTTGCCTTAATTTTTTTTTATTTTTTGTCAAAAACTCTGAAATTTGTCAAATTTTTTTCAGCAAACCGTCATTAATCGGTGCCAGGAATTATTCCCCGTCGATCCGCACCCCCCTCGACCGCCCCCGATGGTGGGAATTGCTAAATTTTGTTGTCTAAATTCCTATACAAATCAGTACCGAGGTGTAATGGTACATCGATTTTTCAGATATTTTAACGTCTAAAAGCAGTAAATATTCAAATATTCTTACCGGGTTTTCAGCAGAAGGTCTTCATTCGTTTTGTCTTGCACACCGCCATCGAAATTTTCAGTGTGCAAACATTTCAGAATTTTTTTTTGCCTTAATTTTTTTTTGGTTTTTGTCAAAAACTCTGAAATTTGTCAAATTTTTTTCAGCAAACCGTCATTAATCGGCGCCAGGAATTATTCCCCGTCGATCCGCACCCCCCTCGACCACCCCCGATGGTGGGAATTGCTAAATTTTGTTGTCTAAATTCCTATACAAATCAGTACCGAGGTGTAATGGTACATCGATTTTTCAGATATTTTAACGTCTAAAAGCAGTAAACATTCAAATATTCTTACCGGGTTTTCAGCAGAAGGTCTTCATTCGTTTTGTCTTGCACAACGCCATCGAAATTTTCAGTGTGCAAACATTTCAGAATTTTTTTTGGCTTGTAATTTTTTTTTATTTTTTGTCAAAAACTCTGAAATTTGTCAAATTTTTTTCAGCAAACCGTCATTAATCGGCGCCAGGAATTATTCCCCGTCGATCCGCACCCCCCTCGACCGCCCCCGATGGTGGGAATTGCAAAATTTTGTTGTCTAAATTCCTATACAAATCAGTACCGAGGTGTAATGGTACATCGATTTTTCAGATATTTTAACGTCTAAAAGCAGTAAATATTCAAATATTCTTACCGGGTTTTCAGCAGAAGGTCTTCATTCGTTTTGTCTTGCACAACGCCATCGAAATTTTCAGTGTGCAAACATTTCAGAATTTTTTTTTGCCTAAAATTTTTTTTGTTTTTGTCAAAAACTCTGAAATTTGTTAAATTTTTTTCAGCAAACCGTCATTAATCGGCGCCAGGAATTATTCCCCGTCGATCCGCACCCCCCTCGACCGCCCCCGATGGTGGGAATTGCTAAATTTTGTTGTCTAAATTCCTATACAAATCAGTACCGAGGTGTAATGGTACATCGATTTTTCAGATATTTTAACGTCTAAAAGCAGTAAATATTCAAATATTCTTACCGGGTTTTCAGCAGAAGGTCTTCATTCGTTTTGTCTTGCACAACGCCATCGAAATTTTCAGTGTGCAAACATTTCAGAATTTTTTTTGCCTTAAATTTTTTTTGTTTTTTGTCAAAAACTCTGAAATTTGTCAAATTTTTCTCAGCAAACCGTCATTAATCGGCGCCAGGAATTATTCCCCGTCGATCCGCACCCCCCTCGACCGCCCCCGATCGTGGGAATATCTAAATTTTGTTGTCTAAATTCCTATACAAATCAGTACCGAGGTGTAATGGTACATCGATTTTTCAGATATTTTAACGTCTAAAAGCAGTAAATATTCAAATATTCTTACCGGGTTTTCAGCAGAAGGTCTTCATTCGTTTTGTCTTGCACATCGCCATCGAAATTTTCAGTGTGCAAACATTTCAGAATTTTTTTTTGCCTTAAATTTTTTTTGTTTTTTGTCAGAAACTCTGAAATTTGTCAATTTTTTTTCAGCAAAGCGTCATTAATCGGCGCCAGGAATTATTCCCCGTCGATCCGCACCCCCCTCGACCGCCCCCGATGGTGGGATTTGCTAAATTTTGTTGTCTAAATTCCTATACAAATCAGTACCGAGGTGTAATGGTACATCGATTTTTCAGATATTTTAACGTCTAAAAGCAGTAAATATTCAAATATTCTTACCGGGTTTTCAGCAGAAGGTCTTCATTCGTTTTGTCTTGCACAACGCCATCGAAATTTTCAGTGTGCAAACATTTTAGAATTTTTTTTTGCCTTAAATTTTTTTTGTTTTTTGTCAAAAACTCTGAAATTTGTCAAATTTTTTTCAGCAAACCGTCATTAATCGGCGCCAGCAATTATTCCCCGTCGATCCGCACCCCCCTCGACCGCCCCCGATGGTGGGAATTGCTAAATTTTGTTGTCTAAATTCCTATACAAATCAGTACCGAGGTGTAATGGTACATCGATTTTTCAGATATTTTAACGTCTAAAAGCAGTAAATATTCAAATATTCTTACCGGGTTTTCAGCAGAAGGTCTTCATTCGTTTTGTCTTGCACAACGCCATCGAAATTTTCAGTGTGCAAACATTTCAGAATTTTTTTTGCCTTAAATTTTTTTTGTTTTTTGTCAAAAACTCTGAAATTTGTCAAATTTTTCTCAGCAAACCGTCATTAATCGGCGCCAGGAATTATTCCCCGTCGATCCGCACCCCCCCCGACCGCCCCCGATGGTGGGAATATCTAAATTTTGTTGTCTAAATTCCTATACAAATCAGTACCGAGGTGTAATGGTACATCGATTTTTCAGATATTTTAACGTCTAAAAGCAGTAAATATTCAAATATTCTTACCGGGTTTTCAGCAGAAGGTCTTCTTTCGTTTTGTCTTGCACAACGCCATCGAAATTTTCAGTGTGCAAACATTTCAGAATTTTTTTTTGCCTTAATTTTTTTTTGTTTTTTGTCAAAATCTCTGAAATTTGTCAATTTTTTTTCAGCAAACCGTCATTAATCGGCGCCAGGAATTATTCCCCGTCGATCCGCACCCCCCTCGACCGCCCCCGATGGTGGGAATTGCTAAATTTTGTTGTCTAAATTCCTATACAAATCAGTACCGAGGTGTAATGGTACATCGATTTTTCAGATATTTTAACGTCTAAAAGCAGTAAATATTCAAATATTCTTACCGGGTTTTCAGCAGAAGGTCTTCATTCGTTTTGTCTTGCACAACGCCATCGAAATTTTCAGTGTGCAAACATTTCAGAATTTTTTTTGGCTTGTAATTTTTTTTTATTTTTTGTCAAAAACTCTGAAATTTGTCAAAATTTTTTTAGCAAACCGTCATTAATCGGCGCCAGGAATTATTCCCCGTCGATCCGCACCCCCCTCGACCGCCCCCGATGGTGGGAATTGCTAAATTTTGTTGTCTAAATTCCTATACAAATCAGTACCGAGGTGTAATGGTACATCGATTTTTCAGATATTTTAACGTCTAAAAGCAGTAAATATTCAAATATTCTTACCGGGTTTTCAGCAGAAGGTCTTCATTCGTTTTGTCTTGCACAACGCCATCGAAATTTTCAGTGTGCAAACATTTCAGAATTTTTTTTTGCCTTAAATTTTTTTGTTTTTTGTCAAAAACTCTGAAATTTGTCAAATTTTTTTCAGCAAACCGTCATTAATCGGCGCCAGGAATTATTCCCCGTCGATCCGCACCCCCCTCGACCGCCCCCGATGGTGGGAATTGCTAAATTTTGTTGTCTAAATTCCTATACAAATCAGTACCGAGGTGTAATGGTACATCGATTTTTCAGATATTTTAACGTCTAAAAGCAGTAAATATTCAAATATTCTTACCGGGTTTTCAGCAGAAGGTCTTCATTCGTTTTGTCTTGCACAACGCCATCGAAATTTTCAGTGTGCAAACATTTCAGAATTTTTTTTTGCCTTAAATTTTTTTTGTTGTTTGTCAAAAACTCTGAAATTTGTCAAATTTTTTTCAGTAAACCGTCATTAATCGGCGCCAGGAATTATTCCCCGTCGATCCGCACCCCCCTCGACCGCCCCCGATGGTGGGATTTGCTAAATTTTGTTGTCTAAATTCCTATACAAATCAGTACCGAGGTGTAATGGTACATCGATTTTTCAGATATTTTAACGTCTAAAAGCAGTAAATATTCAAATATTCTTACCGGGTTTTCAGCAGAAGGTCTTCATTCGTTTTGTCTTGCACAACGCCATCGAAATTTTCAGTGTGCAAACATTTCAGAATTTTTTTGTAGCCTTAAATTTTTTTTGTTTTTTGTCAAAAACTCTGAAATTTGTCAAATTTTTTTCAGCAAACCGTCATTAATCTGCGCCAGGAATTATTCCCCGTCGATCCGCACCCCCCTCGACCGCCCCCGATGGTGGGATTTGCTAAATTTTGTTGTCTAAATTCCTATACAAATCAGTACCGAGGTGTAATGGTACATCGATTTTTCAGATATTTTAACGTCTAAAAGCAGTAAATATTCAAATATTCTTACCGGGTTTTCAGCAGAAGGTCTTCATTCGTTTTGTCTTGCACAACGCCATCGAAATTTTCAGTGTGCAAACATTTCAGAATTTTTTTTTGCCTTAATTTTTTTTTGTTTTTTGTCAAAATCTCTGAAATTTGTCAATTTTTTTTCAGCAAACCGTCATTAATCGGCGCCAGGAATTATTCCCCGTCGATCCGCACCCCCCTCGACCGCCCCCGATGGTGGGAATTGCTAAATTTTGTTGTCTAAATTCCTATACAAATCAGTACCGAGGTGTAATGGTACATCGATTTTTCAGATATTTTAACGTCTAAAAGCAGTAAATATTCAAATATTCTTACCGGGTTTTCAGCAGAAGGTCTTCATTCGTTTTGTCTTGCACAACGCCATCGAAATTTTCAGTGTGCAAACATTTCAGAATTTTTTTTGGCTTGTAATTTTTTTTTATTTTTTGTCAAAAACTCTGAAATTTGTCAAAATTTTTTTAGCAAACCGTCATTAATCGGCGCCAGGAATTATTCCCCGTCGATCCGCACCCCCCTCGACCGCCCCCGATGGTGGGAATTGCTAAATTTTGTTGTCTAAATTCCTATACAAATCAGTACCGAGGTGTAATGGTACATCGATTTTTCAGATATTTTAACGTCTAAAAGCAGTAAATATTCAAATATTCTTACCGGGTTTTCAGCAGAAGGTCTTCATTCGTTTTGTCTTGCACAACGCCATCGAAATTTTCAGTGTGCAAACATTTCAGAATTTTTTTTTGCCTTAAATTTTTTTGTTTTTTGTCAACAACTCTGAAATTTGTCAAATTTTTTTCAGCAAACCGTCATTAATCGGCGCCAGGAATTATTCCCCGTCGATCCGCACCCCCCTCGACCGCCCCCGATGGTGGGAATTGCTAAATTTTGTTGTCTAAATTCCTATACAAATCAGTACCGAGGTGTAATGGTACATCGATTTTTCAGATATTTTAACGTCTAAAAGCAGTAAATATTCAAATATTCTTACCGGGTTTTCAGCAGAAGGTCTTCATTCGTTTTGTCTTGCACAACGCCATCGAAATTTTCAGTGTGCAAACATTTCAGAATTTTTTTTTGCCTTAAATTTTTTTTGTTGTTTGTCAAAAACTCTGAAATTTGTCAAATTTTTTTCAGTAAACCGTCATTAATCGGCGCCAGGAATTATTCCCCGTCGATCCGCACCCCCCTCGACCGCCCCCGATGGTGGGATTTGCTAAATTTTGTTGTCTAAATTCCTATACAAATCAGTACCGAGGTGTAATGGTACATCGATTTTTCAGATATTTTAACGTCTAAAAGCAGTAAATATTCAAATATTCTTACCGGGTTTTCAGCAGAAGGTCTTCATTCGTTTTGTCTTGCACAACGCCATCGAAATTTTCAGTGTGCAAACATTTCAGAATTTTTTTGTAGCCTTAAATTTTTTTTGTTTTTTGTCAAAAACTCTGAAATTTGTCAAATTTTTTTCAGCAAACCGTCATTAATCTGCGCCAGGAATTATTCCCCGTCGATCCGCACCCCCCTCGACCGCCCCCGATGGTGGGATTTGCTAAATTTTGTTGTCTAAATTCCTATACAAATCAGTACCGAGGTGTAATGGTACATCGATTTTTCAGATATTTTAACGTCTAAAAGCAGTAAATATTCAAATATTCTTACCGGGTTTTCAGCAGAAGGTCTTCATTCGTTTTGTCTTGCACAACGCCATCGAAATTTTCAGTGTGCAAACATATCAGAATTTTTTTTTGCCTAAAATTTTTTTTGTTTTTTGTCAAAAACTCTGAAATTTGTCAATTTTTTTTCAGCAAACCGTCATTAATCGGCGCCAGGAATTATTTCCCGTCGATCCGCACCCCCCTCGACCGCCCCCGATGGTGGGAATTGCTAAATTTTGTTGTCTAAATTCCTATACAAATCAGTACCGAGGTGTAATGGTACATCGATTTTTCAGATATTTTAACGTCTAAAAGCAGTAAATATTCAAATATTCTTACCGGGTTTTCAGCAGAAGGTCTTCATTCGTTTTGTCTTGCACACCGCCATCGAAATTTTCAGTGTGCAAACATTTCAGAAGTTTTTTTTGCTTGAATTTTTTTTTGTTTTTTGTCAAAAACTCTGAAATTTTTCAAATTTTTTTCAGCAAACCGTCATTAATCGGCGCCAGGAATTATTCCCCGTCGATCCGCACCCCCCTCGACCGCCCCCGATGGTGGGAATTGCAAAATTTTGTTGTCTAAATTCCTATACAAATCAGTACCGAGGTGTAATGGTACATCGATTTTTCAGATATTTTAACGTCTAAAAGCAGTAAATATTCAAATATTCTTACCGGGTTTTCAGCAGAAGGTCTTCATTCGTTTTGTCTTGCACAACGCCATCGAAATTTTCAGTGTGCAAACATTTCAGAATTTTTTTTTGCCTTAATTTTTTTTTGTTTTTTGTAAAAAACTCTGAAATTTTTAAAATTTTTTTCAGCAAACCGTCATTAATCGGCGCCAGGAATTATTCCCCGTCGATCCGCACCCCCCTCGACCGCCCCCGATGGTGGGATTTGCTAAATTTTGTTGTCTAAATTCCTATACAAATCAGTACCGAGGTGTAATGGTACATCGATTTTTCAGATATTTTAACGTCTAAAAGCAGTAAATATTCAAATATTCTTACCGGGTTTTCAGCAGAAGGTCTTCATTCGTTTTGTCTTGCACAACGCCATCGAAATTTTCAGTGTGCAAACATTTCAGAATTTTTTTTTGCCTTAAATTTTTTTGTTTTTTGTCAAAAACTCTGAAATTTGTCAAATTTTTTTCAGCAAACCGTCATTAATCGGCGCCAGGAATTATTCCCCGTCGATCCGCACCCCCCCACGACCGCCCCCGATGGTGGGAATTGCTAAATTTTGTTGTCTAAATTCCTATACAAATCAGTACCGAGGTGTAATGGTACATCGATTTTTCAGATATTTTAACGTCTAAAAGCAGTAAATATTCAAATATTCTTACCGGGTTTTCAGCAGAAGGTCTTCATTCGTTTTGTCTTGCACAACGCCATCGAAATTTTCAGTGTGCAAACATTTCAGAATTTTTTTTTGCCTTAAATTTTTTTTGTTTTTTGTCAAAAACTCTGAAATTTGTCAATTTTTTTTCAGTAAACCGTCATTAATCGGCGCCAGGAATTATTCCCCGTCGATCCGCACCCCCTCGACCGCCCCCCGATGGTGGGAATTGCTAAATTTTGTTGTCTAAATTCCTATACAAATCAGTACCGAGGTGTAATGGTACATCGATTTTTCAGATATTTTAACGTCTAAAAGCAGTAAATATTCAAATATTCTTACCGGGTTTTCAGCAGAAGGTCTTCATTCGTTTTGTCTTGCACAACGCCATCGAAATTTTCAGTGTGCAAACAATTCAGAATTTTTTTTTGACTTAAATTTTTTTTGTTTTTTGTCAAAAACTCTGAAATTTGTCAAATTTTTTTCAGCAAACCGTCATTAATCGGCGCCAGGAATTATTCCCCGTCGATCCGCACCCCCCTCGACTGCCCCCGATGGTGGGATTTGCTAAATTTTGTTGTCTAAATTCCTATACAAATCAGTACCGAGGTGTAATGGTACATCGATTTTTCAGATATTTTAACGTCTAAAAGCAGTAAATATTCAAATATTCTTACCGGGTTTTCAGCAGAAGGTCTTCATTCGTTTTGTCTTGCACACCGCCATCGAAATTTTCAGTGTGCAAACATTTCAGAAGTTTTTTTTGCTTGAATTTTTTTTTGTTTTTTGTCAAAATCTCTGAAATTTTTCAAATTTTTTTCAGCAAACCGTCATTAATCGGCGCCAGGAATTATTCCCCGTCGATCCGCACCCCCCTCGACCGCCCCCGATGGTGGGAATTGCAAAATTTTGTTGTCTAAATTCCTATACAAATCAGTACCGAGGTGTAATGGTACATCGATTTTTCAGATATTTTAACGTCTAAAAGCAGTAAATATTCAAATATTCTTACCGGGTTTTCAGCAGAAGGTCTTCATTCGTTTTGTCTTGCACAACGCCATCGAAATTTTCAGTGTGCAAACATTTCAGAATTTTTTTTTGCCTTAATTTTTTTTTGTTTTTTGTCAAAAACTCTGAAATTTTTCAAATTTTTTTCAGCAAACCGTCATTAATCGGCGCCAGGAATTATTCCCCGTCGATCCGCACCCCCCTCGACCGCCCCCGATGGTGGGATTTGCTAAATTTTGTTGTCTAAATTCCTATACAAATCAGTACCGAGGTGTAATGGTACATCGATTTTTCAGATATTTTAACGTCTAAAAGCAGTAAATATTCAAATATTCTTACCGGGTTTTCAGCAGAAGGTCTTCATTCGTTTTGTCTTGCACAACGCCATCGAAATTTTCAGTGTGCAAACATTTCAGAATTTTTTTTTGCCTTAAATTTTTTTGTTTTTTGTCAAAAACTCTGAAATTTGTCAAATTTTTTTCAGCAAACCGTCATTAATCGGCGCCAGGAATTATTCCCCGTCGATCCGCACCCCCCTCGACCGCCCCCGATGGTGGGAATTGCTAAATTTTGTTGTCTAAATTCCTATACAAATCAGTACCGAGGTGTAATGGTACATCGATTTTTCAGATATTTTAACGTCTAAAAGCAGTAAATATTCAAATATTCTTACCGGGTTTTCAGCAGAAGGTCTTCATTCGTTTTGTCTTGCACAACGCCATCGAAATTTTCAGTGTGCAAACATTTCAGAATTTTTTTTTGCCTTAAATTTTTTTTGTTTTTGTCAAAAACTCTGAAATTTGTCAATTTTTTTTCAGTAAACCGTCATTAATCGGCGCCAGGAATTATTCCCCGTCGATCCGCACCCCCTCGACCGCCCCCCGATGGTGGGAATTGCTAAATTTTGTTGTCTAAATTCCTATACAAATCAGTACCGAGGTGTAATGGTACATCGATTTTCCAGATATTTTAACGTCTAAAAGCAGTAAATATTCAAATATTCTTACCGGGTTTTCAGCAGAAGGTCTTCATTCGTTTTGTCTTGCACAACGCCATCGAAATTTTCAGTGTGCAAACATTTCAGAATTTTTTTTTTTGCCTTAAATTTTTTTTGTTTTTTGTCAAAAACTCTGAAATTTGTCAAATTTTTTTCAGCAAACCGTCATAATCGGCGCCAGGAATTATTCCCCGTCGATCCGCACCCCCCTCGACCGCCCCCGATGGTGGGAATTGCTAAATTTTGTTGTCTAAATTCCTATACAAATCAGTACCGAGGTGTAATGGTACATCGATTTTTCAGATATTTTAACGTCTAAAAGCAGTAAATATTCAAATATTCTTACCGGGTTTTCAGCAGAAGGTCTTCATTCGTTTTGTCTTGCACACCGCCATCGAAATTTTCAGTGTGCAAACATTTCAGAAGTTTTTTTTGCCTTAATTTTTTTTTGTTTTTTGTCAAAAACTCTGAAATTTGTCAAATTTTTTTCAGCAAACCGTCATTAATCGGCGCCAGGAATTATTCCCCGTCGATCCGCACCCCCCTCGACCGCCCCCGATGGTGGGATTTGCTAAATTTTGTTGTCTAAATTCCTATACAAATCAGTACCGAGGTGTAATGGTACATCGATTTTTCAGATATTTTAACGTCTAAAAGCAGTAAATATTCAAATATTCTTACCGGGTTTTCAGCAGAAGGTCTTCATTCGTTTTGTCTTGCACAACGCCATCGAAATTTTCAGTGTGCAAACATTTCAGAATTTTTTTTTGCCTTAAATTTTTTTTGTTTTTTGTCAAAAACTCTGAAATTTGTCAAATTTTTTTCAGCAAACCGTCATTAATCGGCCCCAGGAATTATTCCCCGTCGATCCGCACCCCCCTCGACCGCCACCGATGGTGGGAATTGCTAAATTTTGTTGTCTAAATTCCTATACAAATCAGTACCGAGGTGTAATGGTACATCGATTTTTCAGATATTTTAACGTCTAAAAGCAGTAAATATTCAAATATTCTTACCGGGTTTTCAGCAGAAGGTCTTCATTCGTTTTGTCTTGCACAACGCCATCGAAATTTTCAGTGTGCAAACATTTCAGAATTTTTTTTTGCCTTAAATTTTTTTTTTTTTTGTCAAAAACTCTGAAATTTGTCAAATTTTTTTCAGCAAACCGTCATTAATCGGCGCCAGGAATTATTCCCCGTCGATCCGCACCCCCCTCGACCGCCCCCGATGGTGGGAATTGCTAAATTTTGTTGTCTAAATTCCTATACAAATCAGTACCGAGGTGTAATGGTACATCGATTTTTCAGATATTTTAACGTCTAAAAGCAGTAAATATTCAAATATTCTTACCGGGTTTTCAGCAGAAGGTCTTCATTCGTTTTGTCTTGCACAACGCCATCGAAATTTTCAGTGTGCAAACATTTCAGAATTTTTTTTTTGCCTTAAATTTTTTTGTTTTTTGTCAAAAACTCTGAAATTTGTCAAATTTTTTTCAGCAAACCGTCATTAATCGGCGCCAGGAATTATTCCCCGTCGATCCGCACCCCCCTCGACCGCCCCCGATGGTGGGATTTGCTAAATTTTGTTGTCTAAATTCCTATACAAATCAGTACCGAGGTGTAATGGTACATCGATTTTTCAGATATTTTAACGTCTAAAAGCAGTAAATATTCAAATATTCTTACCGGGTTTTCAGCAGAAGGTCTTCATTCGTTTTGTCTTGCACAACGCCATCGAAATTTTCAGTGTACAAACATTTCAGAATTTTTTTTTGCCTTAACTTTTTTTTGTTTTTTTGTCGAAAACTCTGAATTTTGTCAAATTTTTTTCAGCAAACCGTCATTAATCGGCGCCAGGAATTATTCCCCGTCGATCCGCACCCCCCTCGACCGCCCCCGATGGTGGGAATTGCTAAATTTTGTTGTCTAAATGCCTATACAAATCAGTACCGAGGTGTAATGGTACATCGATTTTTCAGATATTTTAACGTCTAAAAGCAGTAAATATTCAAATATTCTTACCGGGTTTTCAGCAGAAGGTCTTCATTCGTTTTGTCTTGCACAACGCCATCGAAATTTTCAGTGTGCAAACATTTCAGAATTTTTTTTTGCCTTAAATTTTTTTTGTTTTTTGTCAAAAACTCTGAAATTTGTCAAATTCTTTTCAGCAAACCGTCATTAATCGGCGCCAGGAATTATTCCCCGTCGATCCGCACCCCCCTCGACCGCCACCGATGGTGGGATTTGCTAAATTTTGTTGTCTAAATTCCTATACAAATCAGTACCGAGGTGTAATGGTACATCGATTTTTCAGATATTTTAACGTCTAAAAGCAGTAAATATTCAAATATTCTTACCGGGTTTTCAGCAGAAGGTCTTCATTCGTTTTGTCTTGCACAACGCCATCGAAATTTTCAGTGTGCAAACATTTCAGAATTTTTTTTTGCCTTAAATTTTTTTTGTTTTTTGTCAAAAACTCTGAAATTTGTCAAATTTTTTTCAGCAAACCGTAATTAATCGGCGCCAGGAATTATTCCCCGTCGATCCGCACCCCCCTCGACCGCCCCCGATGGTGGGAATTGCTAAATTTTGTTGTCTAAATTCCTATACAAATCAGTACCGAGGTGTAATGGTACATCGATTTTTCAGATATTTTAACGTCTAAAAGCAGTAAATATTCAAATATTCTTACCGGGTTTTCAGCAGAAGGTCTTCATTCGTTTTGTCTTGCACAACGCCATCGAAATTTTCAGTGTGCAAACATTTCAGAATTTTTTTTTGCCTTAAATTTTTTTTGTTTTTTGTCAAAAACTCTGAAATTTGTCAAATTTTTTTCAGCATACCTTCATTAATCGGCGCCAGGAATTATTCCCCGTCGATCCGCACCCCCCTCGACCGCCCCCGATGGTGGGAATTGCTAAATTTTGTTGTCTAAATTCCTATACAAATCAGTACCGAGGTGTAATGGTACATCGATTTTTCAGATATTTTAACGTCTAAAAGCAGTAAATATTCAAATATTCTTACCGGGTTTTCAGCAGAAGGTCTTCATTCGTTTTGTCTTGCACAACGCCATCGAAATTTTCAGTGTGCAAACATTTCAGAATTTTTTTTTGCCTTAAATTTTTTTTGTTTTTTGTCAAAAACTCTGAAATTTGTCAAATTTTTTTCAGCATACCGTCATTAATCGGCGCCAGGAATTATTCCCCGTCGATCCGCACCCCCCTCGACCGCCCCCGATGGTGGGAATTGCTAAATTTTGTTGTCTAAATTCCTATACAAATCAGTACCGAGGTGTAATGGTACATCGATTTTTCAGGTATTTTAACGTCTAAAAGCAGTAAATATTCAAATATTCTTACCGGGTTTTCAGCAGAAGGTCTTCATTCGTTTTGTCTTGCACAACGCCATCGAAATTTTCAGTGTGCAAACATTTCAGAATTTTTTTTTGCCTTAAATTTTTTTTGTTTTTTGTCAAAAACTCTGAAATTTGTCAAATTTTTTTCAGCAAACCGTCATAATCGGCGCCAGGAATTATTCCCCGTCGATCCGCATCCCCCTCGACCGCCCCCGATGGTGGGAATTGCTAAATTTTGTTGTCTAAATTCCTATACAAATCAGTACCGAGGTGTAATGGTACATCGATTTTTCAGATATTTTAACGTCTAAAAGCAGTAAATATTCAAATATTCTTACCGGGTTTTCAGCAGAAGGTCTTCATTCGTTTTGTCTTGCACAACGCCATCGAAATTTTCAGTGTGCAAACATTTCAGAATTTTTTTTTGCCTTAAATTTTTTTTGTTTTTTGTCAAA
This sequence comes from Catocala fraxini, assembly GCA_930367265.1. Classification (NCBI taxonomy): domain Eukaryota; kingdom Metazoa; phylum Arthropoda; class Insecta; order Lepidoptera; family Erebidae; genus Catocala; species Catocala fraxini. Next base: position 25,363,655 of record OV884042.1, on the reverse strand, counting down.
AACTCTGAAATTTGTCAAATTTTTTTCAGCAAACCGTCATTAATCGGCGCCAGGAATTATTCCCCGTCGATCCGCACCCCCCTCGACCGCCCCCGATGGTGGGAATTGCTAAATTTTGTTGTCTAAATTCCTATACAAATCAGTACCGAGGTGTAATGGTACATCGATTTTTCAGATATTTTAACGTCTAAAAGCAGTAAATATTCAAATATTCTTACCGGGTTTTCAGCAGAAGGTCTTCATTCGTTTTGTCTTGCACAACGCCATCGAAATTTTCAGTGTGCAAACATTTCAGAATTTTTTTTTGCCTTTAATTGTTTTTGTTTTTTGTCAAAAACTATGAAATTTGTCAAATTTTTTTTCAGCAAACCGTCATTAATCGGCGCCAGGAATTATTCCCCGTCGACCCGCACCCCCCTCGACCGCCACCGATGGTGGGATTTGCTAAATTTTGTTGTCTAAATTCCTATACAAATCAGTACCGAGGTGTAATGGTACATCGATTTTTCAGATATTTTAACGTCTAAAAGCAGTAAATATTCAAATATTCTTACCGGGTTTTCAGCAGAAGGTCTTCATTCGTTTTGTCTTGCACAACACCATCGAAATTTTCAGTGTGCAAACATTTCAGAATTTTTTTTTGCCTTAAATTTTTTTTGTTTTTTGTCAAAAACTCTGAAATTTGACAAATTTTTTTCAGCAAACCGTCATTAATCGGCGCCAGGAATTATTCCCCGTCGATCCGCACCCCCCTCGACCGCCCCCGATGGTGGGAATTGCTAAATTTTGTTGTCTAAATTCCTATACAAATCAGTACCGAGGTGTAATGGTACATCGATTTTTCAGATATTTTAACGTCTAAAAGCAGTAAATATTCAAATATTCTTACCGGGTTTTCAGCAGAAGGTCTTCATTCGTTTTTTCTTGCACAATGCCATCGAAATTTTCAGTGTGCAAACATTTCAGAATTTTTTTTTGCCTTAAATTTTTTTTGTTTTTTGTCAAAAACTCTGAAATTTGTCAAATTTTTTTCAGCAAACCGTCATTAATCGGCGCCAGGAATTATTCCCCGTCGATCCGCACCCCCCTCGACCGCCCCCGATGGTGGGAATTGCTAAATTTTGTTGTCTAAATTCCTATACAAATCAGTACCGAGGTGTAATGGTACATCGATTTTTCAGATATTTTAACGTCTAAAAGCAGTAAATATTCAAATATTCTTACCGGGTTTTCAGCAGAAGGTCTTCATTCGTTTTGTCTTGCACAACGCCATCGAAATTTTCAGTGTGCAAACATTTCAGAATTTTTTTTTGCCTTAAATTTTTTTTTTTTTGTCAAAAACTCTGAAATTTGTCAATTTTTTTTCAGCAAACCGTCATTAATCGGCGCCAGGAATTATTCCCCGTCGATCCGCACCCCCCTCGACCGCCCCCGATGGTGGGAATTGCTAAATTTTGTTGTCTAAATTCCTATACAAATCAGTACCGAGGTGTAATGGTACATCGATTTTTCAGATATTTTAACGTCTAAAAGCAGTAAATATTCAAATATTCTTACCGGGTTTTCAGCAGAAGGTCTTCATTCGTTTTGTCTTGCACACCGCCATCGAAATTTTCAGTGTGCAAACATTTCAGAATTTTTTTTTGCCTTAAATTTTTTTTGTTTTTTGTCAAAAACTCTGAAATTTGTCAAATTTTTTTCAGCAAACCGTAATTAATCGGCGCCAGGAATTATTCCCCGTCGATCCGCACGTCCCTCGACCGCCCCCGATGGTGGGAATTGCTAAATTTTGTTGTCTAAATTCCTATACAAATCAGTACCGAGGTGTAATGGTACATCGATTTTTCAGATATTTTAACGTCTAAAAGCAGTAAATATTCAAATATTCTTACCGGGTTTTCAGCAGAAGGTCTTCATTCGTTTTGTCTTGGACAACGCCATCGAAATTTTCAGTGTGCAAACATTTCAGAATTTTTTTTTGGCCTTAAATTTTTTTTGTTTTTTGTCAAAAACTCTGAAATTTGTCAAATTTTTTTCAGCAAACCGTCATTAATCGGCGCCAGGAATTATTCCCCGTCGATCCGCACCCCCCTCGACCGCCCCCGATGGTGGGATTTGCTAAATTTTGTTGTCTAAATCCCTATACAAATCAGTACCGAGGTGTAATGGTACATCGATTTTTCAGATATTTTAACGTCTAAAAGCAGTAAATATTCAAATATTCTTACCGGGTTTTCAGCAGAAGGTCTTCATTCGTTTTGTCTTGCACAACGCCATCGAAATTTTCAGTGTGCACACATTTCAGAATTTTTTTTTGCCTTAATTTTTTTTTGTTTTTTGTCAAAAACTCTGAAATTTGTCAATTTTTTTTCAGCAAACCGTCATTAATCGGCGCCAGGAATTATTCCCCGTCGATCCGCACCCCCCTCGACCGCCCCCGATGGTGGGATTTGCTAAATTTTGTTGTCTAAATTCCTATACAAATCAGTACCGAGGTGTAATGGTACATCGATTTTTCAGATATTTTAACGTCTAAAAGCAGTAAATATTCAAATATTCTTACCGGGTTTTCAGCAGAAGGTCTTCATTCGTTTTGTCTTGCACAACGCCATCGAAATTTTCAGTGTGCAAACATTTCAGAATTTTTTTTTGCCTTAATTTTTTTTTTTTTTTTTCAAAAACTCTGAAATTTGTCAATTTTTTTTCAGCAAACCGTCATTAATCGGCGCCAGGAATTATTCCCCGTCGATCCGCACCCCCCTCGACCGCCCCCGATGGTGGGAATTGCTAAATTTTGTTGTCTAAATTCCTATACAAATCAGTACCGAGGTGTAATGGTACATCGATTTTTCAGATATTTTAACGTCTAAAAGCAGTAAATATTCAAATATTCTTACCGGGTTTTCAGCAGAAGGTCTTCATTCGTTTTGTCTTGCACAACGCCATCGAAATTTTCAGTGTGCAAACATTTCAGAATTTTTTTTTGCCTTAAATTTTTTTTGTTTTTTGTCAAAAACTCTGAAATTTGTCAAATTTTTTTCACCAAACCGTCATTAATCGGCGCCAGGAATTATTCCCCGTCGATCCGCACCCCCCTCGACCGCCCCCGATGGTGGGAATTGCTAAATTTTGTTGTCTAAATTCCTATACAAATCAGTACCGAGGTGTAATGGTACATCGATTTTTCAGATATTTTAACGTCTAAAAGCAGTAAATATTCAAATATTCTTACCGGGTTTTCAGCAGAAGGTCTTCATTCGTTTTGTCTTGCACAACGCCATCGAAATTTTCAGTGTGCAAACATTTCAGAATTTTTTTTTGCCTTAAATTTTTTTTTTTTTTTTGTCAAAAACTCTGAAATTTGTCAAATTTTTTTCAGCAAACCGTCATTAATCGGCGCCAGGAATTATTCCCCGTCGATCCGCACCCCCCTCGACCGCCCCCGATGGTGGGAATTGCTAAATTTTGTTGTCTAAATTCCTATACAAATCAGTACCGAGGTGTAATGGTACATCGATTTTTCAGATATTTTAACGTCTAAAAGCAGTAAATATTCAAATATTCTTACCGGGTTTTCAGCAGAAGGTCTTCATTCGTTTTGTCTTGCACAACGCCATCGAAATTTTCAGTGTGCAAACATTTCAGAATTTTTTTTTGCCTTAAATTGTTTTTGTTTTTTGTCAAAAACTCTGAAATTTGTCAAATTTTTTTCAGCATACCGTCATTAATCGGCGCCAGGAATTATTCCCCGTCGATCCGCACCCCCCTCGACCGCCCCCGATGGTGGGAATTGCTAAATTTTGCTGTCTAAATTCCTATACAAATCAGTACCGAGGTGTAATGGTACATCGATTTTTCAGATATTTTAACGTCTAAAAGCAGTAAATATTCAAATATTCTTACCGGGTTTTCAGCAGAAGGTCTTCATTCGTTTTGTCTTGCACAACGCCATCGAAATTTTCAGTGTGCAAACATTTCAGATTTTTTTTTTGCCTTAAATTTTTTTTGTTTTTTGTCAAAAACTCTGAATTTTGTCAAATTTTTTTTAGCAAACCGTCATTAATCGGCGCCAGGAATTATTCCCCGTCGATCCGCACCCCCCTCGACCGCCCCCGATGGTGGGATTTGCAAAATTTTGTTGTCTAAATTCCTATACAAATCAGTACCGAGGTGTAATGGTACATCGATTTTTCAGATATTTTAACGTCTAAAAGCAGTAAATATTCAAATATTCATACCGGGTTTTCAGCAGAAGGTCTTCATTCGTTTTGTCTTGCACAACGCCATCGAAATTTTCAGTGTGCAAACATTTCAGAATTTTTTTTTGCCTTAAATTTTTTTTTTTGTCAAAAACTCTGAAATTTGTCAAATTTTTTTCAGCAAACCGTCATTAATCGGCGCCAGGAATTATTCCCCGTCGATCCGCACCCCCCTCGACCGCCACCGATGGTGGGATTTGCTAAATTTTGTTGTCTAAATTCCTATACAAATCAGTACCGAGGTGTAATGGTACATCGATTTTTCAGATATTTTAACGTCTAAAAGCAGTAAATATTCAAATATTCTTACCGGGTTTTCAGCAGAAGGTCTTCATTCGTTTTGTCTTGCACAACGCCATCGAAATTTTCAGTGTGCAAACATTTCAGAATTTTTTTGCCTTAAATTTTTTTTATTTTTTGTCAAAAACTCTGAAATTTGTCAAATTTTTTTCAGCAAACCGTCATTAATCGGCGCCAGGAATTATTCCCCGTCGATCCGCACCCCCCTCGACCGCCCCCGATGGTGGGAATTGCTAAATTTTGTTGTCTAAATTCCTATACAAATCAGTACCAAGGTGTAATGGTACATCGATTTTTCAGATATTTTAACGTCTAAAAGCAGTAAATATTCAAATATTCTTACCGGGTTTTCAGCAGAAGGTCTTCATTCGTTTTGTCTTGCACAACGCCATCGAAATTTTCAGTGTGCAAACATTTCAGAATTTTTGTTTGCCTTAAATTTTTTTTGTTTTTTTTCAAAAACTCTGAAATTTGTCAAATTTTTTTCAGCAAACCGTCTTTAATCGGCGCCAGGAATTATTCCCCGTCGATCCGCACCCCCCTCGACCGCCCCCCGATGGTGGGAATTGCTAAATTTTGTTGTCTAAATTCCTATACAAATCAGTACCGTACCGAGGTGTAATGGTACATCGATTTTTCAGATATTTTAACGTCTAAAAGCAGTAAATATTCAAATATTCTTACCGGGTTTTCAGCAGAAGGTCTTCATTCGTTTTGTCTTGCACAACGCCATCGAAATTTTCAGTGTGCAAACATTTCAGAATTTTTTTTGCCTTAATTTTTTTTTGTTTTTTGTCAAAAACTCTGAAATTTGTCAAATTTTTCTCAGCAAACCGTCATTAATCGGCGCCAGGAATTATTCCCCGTCGATCCGCACCCCCCTCGACCGCCCCCGATGGTGGGAATATCTAAATTTTGTTGTCTAAATTCCTATACAAATCATTACCGAGGTGTAATGGTACATCGATTTTTCAGATATTTTAACGTCTAAAAGCAGTAAATATTCAAATATTCTTACCGGGTTTTCAGCAGAAGGTCTTCATTGGTTTTGTCTTGCACAACGCCATCGAAATTTTCAGTGTGCAAACATTTCAGAATTTTTTTTTGCCTTAATTTTTTTTTGTTTTTTGTCAAAAACTCTGAAATTTGTCAATTTTTTTTCAGCAAACCGTCATTAATCGGCGCCAGGAATTATTCCCCGTCGATCCGCACCCCTCTCAACCACCCCCGATGGTGGGAATTGCTAAATTTTGTTGTCTAAATTCCTATACAAATCAGTACCGTACCGAGGTGTAATGGTACATCGATTTTTCAGATATTTTAACGTCTAAAAGCAGTAAATATTCAAATATTCTTACCGGGTTTTCAGCAGAAGGTCTTCATTCGTTTTGTCTTGCACAACGCCATCGAAATTTTCAGTGTGCAAACATTTCAGAATTTTTTTTGTCTTAAATTTTTTTTGTTTTTTGTCAAAAACTCTGAAATTTGTCAAATTTTTCTCAGCAAACCGTCATTAATCGGCGCCAGGAATTATTCCCCGTCGATCCGCACCCCCCTCGACCGCCCCCGATGGTGGGAATATTTAAATTTTGTTGTCTAAATTCCTATACAAATCATTACCGAGGTGTAATGGTACATCGATTTTTCAGATATTTTAACGTCTAAAAGCAGTAAATATTCAAATATTCTTACCGGGTTTTCAGCAGAAGGTCTTCATTGGTTTTGTCTTGCACAACGCCATCGAAATTTTCAGTGTGCAAACATTTCAGAATTTTTTTTTGCCTTAATTTTTTTTTGTTTTTTGTCAAAAACTCTGAAATTTGTCAATTTTTTTTCAGCAAACCGTCATTAATCGGCGCCAGGAATTATTCCCCGTCGATCCGCACCCCTCTCAACCGCCCCCGATGGTGGGAATTGCTAAATTTTGTTGTCTAAATTCCTATACAAATCAGTACCGAGGTGTAATGGTACATCGATTTTTCAGATATTTTAACGTCTAAAAGCAGTAAATATTCAAATATTCTTACCGGGTTTTCAGCAGAAGGTCTTCATTCGTTTTGTCTTGCACAACGCCATCGAAATTTTCAGTGTGCAAACATTTCAGAATTTTTTTTTGCCTTAAATTTTTTTTATTTTTTGTCAAAAACTCTGAAATTTGTCAATTTTTTTTCAGCAAACCGTCATTAATCGGCGCCAGGAATTATTCTCCGTCGATCCGCACCCCCCTCGACCGCCCCCGATGGTGGGAATTGCTAAATTTTGTTGTCTAAATTCCTATACAAATCAGTACCGAGGTGTAATGGTACATCGATTTTTCAGATATTTTAACGTCTAAAAGCAGTAAATATTCAAATATTCTTACCGGGTTTTCAGCAGAAGTTCTTCATTCGTTTTGTCTTGCACAACGCCATCGAAATTTTCAGTGTGCAAACATTTCAGAATTTTTTTTTGCCTTAAATTTTTTTTGTTTTTTGTCAAAAACTCTGAATTTTGTCAAATTTTTTTCAGCAAACCGTCATTAATCGGCGCCAGGAATTATTCCCCGTCGATCCGCACCCCCCTCGACCGCCCCCGATGGTGGGATTTGCTAAATTTTGTTGTCTAAATTCCTATACAAATCAGTACCGAGGTGTAATGGTACATCGATTTTTCAGATATTTTAACGTCTAAAAGCAGTAAATATTCAAATATTCTTACCGGGTTTTCAGCAGAAGGTCTTCATTCGTTTTGTCTTGCACAACGCCATCGAAATTTTCAGTGTGCAAACATTTCAGAATTTTTTTTGCCTTAAATTTTTTTTTATTTTTTGTCAAAAACTCTGAAATTTGTCAAATTTTTTTCAGCAAACCGTCATTAATCGGCGCCAGGAATTATTCCCCGTCGATCCGCACCCCCCTCGACCGCCCCCGATGGTGGGAATTGCTAAATTTTGTTGTCTAAATTCCTATACAAATCAGTACCGAGGTGTAATGGTACATCGATTTTTCAGATATTTTAACGTCTAAAAGCAGTAAATATTCAAATATTCTTACCGGGTTTTCAGCAGAAGGTCTTCATTCGTTTTGTCTTGCACAACGCCATCGAAATTTTCAGTGTGCAAACATTTCAGAATTTTTTTTTGCCTTAAATTTTTTTTGTTTTTTGTCAAAAACTCTGAATTTTGTCAAATTTTTTTCAGCAAACCGTCATTAATCGGCGCCAGGAATTATTCCCCGTCGATCCGCACCCCCCTCGACCGCCCCCGATGGTGGGATTTGCTAAATTTTGTTGTCTAAATTCCTATACAAATCAGTACCGAGGTGTAATGGTACATCGATTTTTCAGATATTTTAACGTCTAAAAGCAGTAAATATTCAAATATTCTTACCGGGTTTTCAGCAGAAGGTCTTCATTCGTTTTGTCTTGCACAACGCCATCGAAATTTTCAGTGTGCAAACATTTCAGAATTTTTTTTTGCCTTAAATTTTTTTTGTTTTTTGTCAAAAACTCTGAAATTTGTCAATTTTTTTTCAGCAAACCGTCGTTAATCGGCGCCAGGAATTATTCCCCGTCGATCCGCACCCCTCTCGACCGCCCCCGATGGTGGGAATTGCTAAATTTTGTTGTCTAAATTCCTATACAAATCAGTACCGAGGTGTAATGGTACATCGATTTTTCAGATATTTTAACGTCTAAAAGCAGTAAATATTCAAATATTCTTACCGGGTTTTCAGCAGAAGGTCTTCATTCGTTTTGTCTTGCACAACGCCATCGAAATTTTCAGTGTGCAAACATTTCAGAATTTTTTTTTGCCCTAAATTTTTTTTGTTTTTTGTAAAAACTCTGAAATTTGTCAATTTTTTTTCAGCAAACCGTCATTAATCGGCGCCAGGAATTATTCCCCGTCGATCCGCACCCCCCTCGACCGCCCCCGATGGTGGGATTTGCTAAATTTTGTTGTCTAAATTCCTATACAAATCAGTACCGAGGTGTAATGGTACATCGATTTTTCAGATATTTTAACGTCTAAAAGCAGTAAATATTCAAATATTCTTACCGGGTTTTCAGCAGAAGGTCTTCATTCGTTTTGTCTTGCACAACGCCATCGAAATTTTCAGTGTGCAAACATTTCAGAATTTTTTTTTGCCTTAATTTTTTCTTGTTTTTTGTCAAAAACTCTGAAATTTGTCAATTTTTTTTCAGCAAACCGTCATTAATCGGCGCCAGGAATTATTCCCCGTCGATCCGCACCCCCCTCGACCGCCCCCGATGGTGGGAATTGCTAAATTTTGTTGTCTAAATTCCTATACAAATCAGTACCGAGGTGTAATGGTACATCGATTTTTCAGATATTTTAACGTCTAAAAGCAGTAAATATTCAAATATTCTTACCGGGTTTTCAGCAGAAGGTCTTCATTCGTTTTGTCTTGCACAACTTCAGTGTGCAAACATTTCAGAATTTTTCTTTGCCTTAAATTTTTTTTGTTTTTTGTCAAAAACTCTGAAATTTGTCAAATTTTTTTCAGCAAACCGTCATTAATCGGCGCCAGGAATTATTCCCCGTCGATCCGCACCCCCCTCGACCGCCCCCGATGGTGGGATTTGCTAAATTTTGTTGTCTAAATTCCTATACAAATCAGTACCGAGGTGTAATGGTACATCGATTTTTCAGATATTTTTACGTCTAAAAGCAGTAAATATTCAAATATTCTTACCGGGTTTTCAGCAGAAGGTCTTCATTCGTTTTGTCTTGCACAACGCCATCGAAATTTTCAGTGTGCAAACATTTCAGAATTTTTTTTTGCCTTAAATTTTTTTTGTTTTTTGTAAAAAACTCTGAAATTTGTCAAATTTTTTTCAGCAAACCGTCATTAATCGGCGCCAGGAATTATTCCCCGTCGATCCGCACCCCCCTCGACCGCCCCCGATGGTGGGAATTGCTAAATTTTGTTGTCTAAATTCCTATACAAATCAGTACCGAGGTGTAATGGTACATCGATTTTTCAGATATTTTAACGTCTAAAAGCAGTAAATATTCAAATATTCTTACCGGGTTTTCAGCAGAAGGTCTTCATTCGTTTTGTCTTGCACAACGCCATCGAAATTTTCAGTGTGCAAACATTTCAGAATTTTTTTTTGCCTTAAATTTGTTTTGTTTTTTTCAAAAACTCTGAAATTTGTCAAATTTTTTTCAGTAAACCGTCATTAATCGGCGCCAGGAATTATTCCCCGTCGATCCGCACCCCCCTCGACCGCCCCCGATGGTGGGAATTGCTAAATTTTGTTGTCTAAATTCCTATACAAATCAGTACCGAGGTGTAATGGTACATCGATTTTTCAGATATTTTAACGTCTAAAAGCAGTAAATATTCACATATTCTTACCGGGTTTTCAGCAGAAGGTCTTCATTCGTTTTGTCTTGCACAACGCCATCGAAATTTTCAGTGTGCAAACATTTCAGAATTTTTTTTTGCCTTAAATTTGTTTTGTTTTTTGTCAAAAACTCTGAAATTTGTCAAATTTTTTTCAGCAAACCGTCATTAATCGGCGCCAGGAATTATTCCCCGTCGATCCGCACCCCCCTCGACCGCCCCCGATGGTGGGAATTGCTAAATTTTGTTGTCTAAATTCCTATACAAATCAGTACCGAGGTGTAATGGTACATCGATTTTTCAGATATTTTAACGTCTAAAAGCAGTAAATATTCACATATTCTTACCGGGTTTTCAGCAGAAGGTCTTCATTCGTTTTGTCTTGCACAACGCCATCGAAATTTTCAGTGTGCAAACATTTCAGAATTTTTTTTTGCCTTAAATTGTTTTTGCTTTTTGTCAAAAACTCTGAAATTTGTCAAATTTTTTTCAGCAAACCGTCATTAATCGGCGCCAGGAATTATTCCCCGTCGATCCGCACCCCCCTCGACCGCCCCCGATGGTGGGATTTGCTAAATTTTGTTGTCTAAATTCCTATACAAATCAGTACCGAGGTGTAATGGTACATCGATTTTTCAGATATTTTTACGTCTAAAAGCAGTAAATATTCAAATATTCTTACCGGGTTTTCAGCAGAAGGTCTTCATTCGTTTTGTCTTGCACAACGCCATCGAAATTTTCAGTGTGCAAACATTTCAGAATTTTTTTTTGCCTTAAATTTGTTTTGTTTTTTTCAAAAACTCTGAAATTTGTCAAATTTTTTTCAGTAAACCGTCATTAATCGGCGCCAGGAATTAATCCCCGTCGATCCGCACCCCCCTCGACCGCCCCCGATGGTGGGAATTGCTAAATTTTGTTGTCTAAATTCCTATACAAATCAGTACCGAGGTGTAATGGTACATCGATTTTTCAGATATTTTAACGTCTAAAAGCAGTAAATATTCACATATTCTTACCGGGTTTTCAGCAGAAGGTCTTCATTCGTTTTGTCTTGCACAACGCCATCGAAATTTTCAGTGTGCAAACATTTCAGAATTTTTCTTTGCCTTAAATTTTTTTTGTATTTGTCAAAAACTCTGAAATTTGTCAAATTTTTTTCAACAAACCGTCATTAATCGGCGCCAGGAATTATTCCCCGTCGATCCGCACCCCCCTCGACCGCCCCCGATGGTGGGATTTGCTAAATTTTGTTGTCTAAATTCCTATACAAATCAGTACCGAGGTGTAATGGTACATCGATTTTTCAGATATTTTTACGTCTAAAAGCAGTAAATATTCAAATATTCTTACCGGGTTTTCAGCAGAAGGTCTTCATTCGTTTTGTCTTGCACAACGCCATCGAAATTTTCAGTGTGCAAACATTTCAGAATTTTTTTTTGCCTTAAATTTGTTTTGTTTTTTTCAAAAACTCTGAAATTTGTCAAATTTTTTTCAGTAAACCGTCATTAATCGGCACCAGGAATTATTCCCCGTCGATCCGCACCCCCCTCGACCGCCCCCGATGGTGGGAATTGCTAAATTTTGTTGTCTAAATTCCTATACAAATCAGTACCGAGGTGTAATGGTACATCGATTTTTCAGATATTTTAACGTCTAAAAGCAGTAAATATTCAAATATTCTTACCGGGTTTTCAGCAGAAGGTCTTCATTCGTTTTGTCTTGCACAACGCCATCAAAATTTTCAGTGTGCAAACATTTCAGAATTTTTTTTTGTCTTAAATTGTTTTGGTTTGTTGTCAAAAACTCTGAAATTTGTCAAATTTTTTTCAGCAAACCGTCATTAATCGGCGCCAGGAATTATTCCCCGTCGATCCGCACCCCCCTCGACCGCCCCCGATGGTGGGATTTGCTAAATTTTGTTGTCTAAATTCCTATACAAATCAGTACCGAGGTGTAATGGTACATCGATTTTTCAGATATTTTAACGTCTAAAAGCAGTAAATATTCAAATATTCTTACTGGGTTTTCAGCAGAAGATCTTCATTCGTTTTGTCTTGCACAACGCCATCGAAATTTTCAGAGTGCAAACATTTCAGAATTTTTTTTTGCCTTAAATTTGTTTTGTTTTTTTCAAAAACTCTGAAATTTGTCAATTTTTTTTCAGCAAACCGTCATTAATCGGCGCCAGGAATTATTTCCCGTCGATCCGCACCCCCCTCGACCGCCCCCGATGGTGGGAATTGCTAAATTTTGTTGTCTAAATTCCTATACAAATCAGTACCGAGGTGTAATGGTACATCGATTTTTCAGATATTTTAACGTCTAAAAGCAGTAAATATTTACATATTCTTACCGGGTTTTCAGCAGAAGGTCTTCATTCGTTTTGTCTTGCACAACGCCATCGCAATTTTCAGTGTGCAAACATTTCAGAATTTTTTTTTGCCTAAATTTTTTTTTGCTTTTTGTCAAAAACTCTGAAATTTGTCAAATTTTTTTCAGCAAACCGTCATTAATCGGCGCCAGGATATATTCCCCGTCGATCCGCACCCCCCTCGACCGCCCCCGATGGTGGGAATTGCTAAATTTTGTTGTCTAAATTCCTATACAAATCAGTACCGAGGTGTAATGGTACATCGATTTTTCAGATATTTTAACGTCTAAAAGCAGTAAATATTCACATATTCTTACCGGGTTTTCAGCAGAAGGTCTTCATTCGTTTTGTCTTGCACAACGCCATCGAAATTTTCAGTGTGCAAACATTTCAGAATTTTTTTTTGCCTTAAATTGTTTTTGCTTTTTGTCAAAAACTCTGAAATTTGTCAAATTTTTTTCAGCAAACCGTCATTAATCGGCGCCAGGAATTATTCCCCGTCGATCCGCACCCCCCTCGACCGCCCCCGATGGTGGGATTTGCTAAATTTTGTTGTCTAAATTCCTATACAAATCAGTACCGAGGTGTAATGGTACATCGATTTTTCAGATATTTTTACGTCTAAAAGCAGTAAATATTCAAATATTCTTACCGGGTTTTCAGCAGAAGGTCTTCATTCGTTTTGTCTTGCACAACGCCATCGAAATTTTCAGTGTGCAAACATTTCAGAATTTTTTTTTGCCTTAAATTTGTTTTGTTTTTTTCAAAAACTCTGAAATTTGTCAAATTTTTTTCAGTAAACCGTCATTAATCGGCGCCAGGAATTAATCCCCGTCGATCCGCACCCCCCTCGACCGCCCCCGATGGTGGGAATTGCTAAATTTTGTTGTCTAAATTCCTATACAAATCAGTACCGAGGTGTAATGGTACATCGATTTTTCAGATATTTTAACGTCTAAAAGCAGTAAATATTCACATATTCTTACCGGGTTTTCAGCAGAAGGTCTTCATTCGTTTTGTCTTGCACAACGCCATCAAAATTTTCAGTGTGCAAACATTTCAGAATTTTTTTTTGCCTTAAATTGTTTTGGTTTGTTGTCAAAAACTCTGAAATTTGTCAAATTTTTTTCAGCAAACCGTCATTAATCGGCGCCAGGAATTATTCCCCGTCGATCCGCACCCCCCTCGACCGCCCCCGATGGTGGGATTTGCTAAATTTTGTTGTCTAAATTCCTATACAAATCAGTACCGAGGTGTAATGGTACATCGATTTTTCAGATATTTTAACGTCTAAAAGCAGTAAATATTCAAATATTCTTACCGGGTTTTCAGCAGAAGGTCTTCATTCGTTTTGTCTTGCACAACGCCATCGAAATTTTCAGAGTGCAAACATTTCAGAATTTTTTTTGCCTTAAATTTGTTTTGTTTTTTTCAAAAACTCTGAAATTTGTCAATTTTTTTTCAGCAAACCGTCATTAATCGGCGCCAGGAATTATTTCCCGTCGATCCGCACCCCCCTCGACCGCCCCCGATGGTGGGAATTGCTAAATTTTGTTGTCTAAATTCCTATACAAATCAGTACCGAGGTGTAATGGTACATCGATTTTTCAGATATTTTAACGTCTAAAAGCAGTAAATATTCACATATTCTTACCGGGTTTTCAGCAGAAGGTCTTCATTCGTTTTGTCTTGCACAACGCCATCGAAATTTTCAGTGTGCAAACATTTCAGAATTTTTTTTTGCCTTAAATTTGTTTTGTTTTTTGTAAAAAACTCTGAAATTTGTCAAATTTTTTTCAGCAAACCGTCATTAATCGGCGCCAGGAATTATTCCCCGTCGATCCGCACCCCCCTCGACCGCCCCCGATGGTGGGAATTGCTAAATTTTGTTGTCTAAATTCCTATACAAATCAGTACCGAGGTGTAATGGTACATCGATTTTTCAGATATTTTAACGTCTAAAAGCAGTAAATATTCACATATTCTTACCGGGTTTTCAGCAGAAGGTCTTCATTCGTTTTGTCTTGCACAACGCCATCGAAATTTTCAGTGTGCAAACATTTCAGAATTTTTTTTTGCCTTAAATTTGTTTTGTTTTTTGTCAAAAACTCTGAAATTTGTCAAATTTTTTTCAGCAAACCGTCATTAATCGGCGCCAGGAATTATTCCCCGTCGATCCGCACCCCCCTCGACCGCCCCCGATGGTGGGATTTGCTAAATTTTGTTGTCTAAATTCCTATACAAATCAGTACCGAGGTGTAATGGTACATCGATTTTTCAGATATTTTAACGTCTAAAAGCAGTAAATATTTACATATTCTTACCGGGTTTTCAGCAGAAGGTCTTCATTCGTTTTGTCTTGCACAACGCCATCGAAATTTTCAGTGTGCAAATATTTCAGAATTTTTTTTTGCCTTAAATTTGTTTTGTTTTTTTCAAAAACTCTGAAATTTGTCTAATTTTTTTCAGTAAAGCGTCATTAATCGGCGCCAGGAATTATTCCCCGTCGATCCGCACCCCCTCGACCGCCCCCGATGGTGGGAATTGCTAAATTTTGTTGTCTAAATTCCTATACAAATCAGTACCGAGGTGTAATGGTACATCGATTTTTCAGATATTTTAACGTCTAAAAGCAGTAAATATTCAAATATTCTTACCGGGTTTTCAGCAGAAGGTCTTCATTCGTTTTGTCTTGCACAACGCCATCGAAATTTTCAGTGTACAAACATTTCAGAATTTTTTTTGCCTTAAATTTTTTTTGTTTTTTGTCAAAGACTGTGAATTTTGTCAAATTTTTTTCAGCAAACCGTCATTAATCGGCGCCAGGAATTATTCCCCGTCGATCCGCACCCCCCTCGACCGCCCCCGATGGTGAGAATTGCTAAATTTTGTTGTCTAAATTCCTATACAAATCAGTACCGAGGTGTAATGGTACATCGATTTTTCAGATATTTTAACGTCTAAAAGCAGTAAATATTCAAATATTCTTACCGGGTTTTCAGCAGAAGGTCTTCATTCGTTTTGTCTTGCACAACGCCATCGAAATTTTCAGAGTGCAAACATTTCAGAATTTTTTTTGCCTTAAATTTGTTTTGTTTTTTTCAAAAACTCTGAAATTTGTCAATTTTTTTTCAGCAAACCGTCATTAATCGGCGCCAGGAATTATTTCCCGTCGATCCGCACCCCCCTCGACCGCCCCCGATGGTGGGAATTGCTAAATTTTGTTGTCTAAATTCCTATACAAATCAGTACCGAGGTGTAATGGTACATCGATTTTTCAGATATTTTAACGTCTAAAAGCAGTAAATATTCACATATTCTTACCGGGTTTTCAGCAGAAGGTCTTCATTCGTTTTGTCTTGCACAACGCCATCGAAATTTTCAGTGTGCAAACATTTCAGAATTTTTTTTTGCCTTAAATTTGTTTTGTTTTTTGTAAAAAACTCTGAAATTTGTCAAATTTTTTTCAGCAAACCGTCATTAATCGGCGCCAGGAAGTATTCCCCGTCGATCCGCACCCCCCTCGACCGCCCCCGATGGTGGGAATTGCTAAATTTTGTTGTCTAAATTCCTATACAAATCAGTACCGAGGTGTAATGGTACATCGATTTTTCAGATATTTTAACGTCTAAAAGCAGTAAATATTCACATATTCTTACCGGGTTTTCAGCAGAAGGTCTTCATTCGTTTTGTCTTGCACAACGCCATCGAAATATTCAGTGTGCAAACATTTCAGAATTTTTTTTTGCCTTAAATTTGTTTTGTTTTTTGTCAAAAACTCTGAAATTTGTCAAATTTTTTTCAGCAAACCGTCATTAATCGGCGCCAGGAATTATTCCCCGTCGATCCGCACCCCCCTCGACCGCCCCCGATGGTGGGATTTGCTAAATTTTGTTGTCTAAATTCCTATACAAATCAGTACCGAGGTGTAATGGTACATCGATTTTTCAGATATTTTAACGTCTAAAAGCAGTAAATATTTACATATTCTTACCGGGTTTTCAGCAGAAGGTCTTCATTCGTTTTGTCTTGCACAACGCCATCGAAATTTTCAGTGTGCAAATATTTCAGAATTTTTTTTTGCCTTAAATTTGTTTTGTTTTTTTCAAAAACTCTGAAATTTGTCTAATTTTTTTCAGTAAAGCGTCATTAATCGGCGCCAGGAATTATTCCCCGTCGATCCGCACCCCCTCGACCGCCCCCGATGGTGGGAATTGCTAAATTTTGTTGTCTAAATTCCTATACAAATCAGTACCGAGGTGTAATGGTACATCGATTTTTCAGATATTTTAACGTCTAAAAGCAGTAAATATTCAAATATTCTTACCGGGTTTTCAGCAGAAGGTCTTCATTCGTTTTGTCTTGCACAACGCCATCGAAATTTTCAGTGTACAAACATTTCAGAATTTTTTTTGCCTTAAATTTTTTTTGTTTTTTGTCAAAGACTGTGAATTTTGTCAAATTTTTTTCAGCAAACCGTCATTAATCGGCGCCAGGAATTATTCCCCGTCGATCCGCACCCCCCTCGACCGCCCCCGATGGTGAGAATTGCTAAATTTTGTTGTCTAAATTCCTATACAAATCAGTACCGAGGTGTAATGGTACATCGATTTTTCAGATATTTTAACGTCTAAAAGCAGTAAATATTCAAATATTCTTACCGGGTTTTCAGCAGAAGGTCTTCATTCGTTTTGTCTTGCACAACGCCATTGAAATTTTCAGTGTGCAAACATTTCAGAATTTTTTTTTGCCTTAAATTTTTTTTGTTTTTTGTCAAAAACTCTGAAATTTGTCAAATTTTTTTCAGCAAACCGTCATTAATCGGCGCCAGGAATTATTCCCCGTCGATCCGCACCCCCCTCGACCGCCCCCGATGGTGGGAATTGCTAAATTTTGTTGTCTAAATTCCTATACAAATCAGTACCGAGGTGTAATGGTACATCGATTTTTCAGATATTTTAACGTCTAAAAGCAGTAAATATTCAAATATTCTTACCGGGTTTTCAGCAGAAGGTCTTCATTCGTTTTGTCTTGCACAACGCCATCGAAATTTTCAGTGTGCAAACATTTCAGAATTTATTTTGCCTTAAATTTGTTTTGTTTTTTTCAAAAACTCTGAAATTTGTCAAATTTTTTTCAGCAAACCGTCATTAATCGGCGCCAGGAATTAGTCCCCGTCGATCCGCACCCCCCTCGACCGCCCCCGATGGTGGGAATTGCTAAATTTTGTTGTCTAAATTCCTATACAAATCAGTACCGAGGTGTAATGGTACATCGATGTTTCAGATATTTTAACGTCTAAAAGCAGTAAATATTCAAATATTCTTACCGGGTTTTCAGCAGAAGGTCTTCATTCGTTTTGTCTTGCACAACGCCATCGAAATTTTCAGTGTGCAAACACTTCAGAATTTTTTTTTGCCTTAAATTTTTTTTGTTTTTTGTCCAAAACTCTGAATTTTGTCAAACTTTTTTCAGCAAATCGTCATTAATCGGCGCCAGGAATTATTCCCCGTCGATCCGCACCCCCCTCGACCGCCCCCGATGGTGGGAATTGCTAAATTTTGTTGTCTAAATTCCTATACAAATCAGTACCGAGGTGTAATGGTACATCGATTTTTCAGATATTTTAACGTCTAAAAGCAGTAAATATTCAAATATTCTTACCGGGTTTTCAGCAGAAGGTCTTCATTCGTTTTGTCTTGCACAACGCCATCGAAATTTTCAGTGTGCAAACATTTCAGAATTTTTTTTTGCCTTAAATTTTTTTTGTTTTTTGTCAAAAACTCTGAAATTTGTCAAATTTTTTTCAGCAAACCGTCATTAATCGGCGCCAGGAATTATTCCCCGTCGATCCGCACCCCTCTCGACCGCCCCCGATGGTGGGAATTGCTAAATTTTGTTGTCTAAATTCCTATACAAATCAGTACCGAGGTGTAATGGTACATCGATTTTTCAGATATTTTAACGTCTAAAAGCAGTAAATATTCACATATTCTTACCGGGTTTTCAGCAGAAGGTCTTCATTCGTTTTGTCTTGCACAACGCCATCGAAATTTTCAGTGTGCAAACATTTCAGAATTTTTTTTTGCCTTAAATTGGTTTTGTTTGTTGTCAAAAACTCTGAAATTTGTCAAATTTTTTTCAGCAAATCGTCATTAATCGGCGCCAGGAATTATTCCCCGTCGATCCGCACCCCCCTCGACCGCCCCCGATGGTGGGAATTGCTAAATTTTGTTGTCTAAATTCCTACACAAATCAGTACCGAGGTGTAATGGTACATCGATTTTTCAGATATTTTAACGTCTAAAAGCAGTAAATATTCAAATATTCTTACCGGGTTTTCAGCAGAAGGTCTTCATTCGTTTTGTCTTGCACAACGCCATCGAAATTTTCAGTGTGCAAACATTTCAGAATTTTGCTTTGCCTTAAATTTTTTTTGTTTTTTGTCAAAAACTCTGAAATTTGTCAAATTTTTTTCAGCAAACCGTCATTAATCGGCGCCAGGAATTATTCCCCGTCGATCCGCACCCCTCTCGACCGCCCCCGATGGTGGGAATTGCAAAATTTTGTTGTCTAAATTCCTATACAAATCAGTACCGAGGTGTAATGGTACATCGATTTTTCAGATATTTTAACGTCTAAAAGCAGTAAATATTCAAATATTCTTACCGGGTTTTCAGCAGAAGGTCTTCATTCGTTTTGTCTTGCACAACGCCATCGAAATTTTCAGTGTGCAAACATTTCAGAATTTTTTTTGCCTTAAATTTGTTTTGTTTTTTTCAAAAACTCTGAAATTTGTCAATTTTTTTTCAGCAAACCGTCATTAATCGGCGCCAGGAATTATTCCCCGTCGATCCGCACCCCCCTCGACCGCCCCCGATGGTGGGAATTGCTAAATTTTGTTGTCTAAATTCCTATACAAATCAGTACCGAGGTGTAATGGTACATCGATTTTTCAGATATTTTAACGTCTAAAAGCATTAAATATTCAAATATTCTTACCGGGTTTTCAGCAGAAGGTCTTCATTCTTTTTGTCTTGCACAACGCCATCGAAATTTTCAGTGTGCAAACATTTCAGAATTTATTTTGCCTTAAATTTGTTTTGTTTTTTTCAAAAACTCTGAAATTTGTCAAATTATTTTCAGCAAACCGTCATTAATCGGCGCCAGGAATTAGTCCCCGTCGATCCGCACCCCCCTCGACCGCCCCCGATGGGGGGAATTGCTAAATTTTGTTGTCTAAATTCCTATACAAATCAGTACCGAGGTGTAATGGTACATCGATTTTTCAGATATTTTAACGTCTAAAAGCAGTAAATATTCAAATATTCTTACCGGGTTTTCAGCAGAAGGTCTTCATTCGTTTTGTCTTGCACAACGCCATTGAAATTTTCAGTGTGCAAACATTTCAGAATTTTTTTTTGCCTTAAATTTTTTTTGTATTTGTCAAAAACTCTGAAATTTGTCAAATTTTTTTCAGCAAACCGTCATTAATCGGCGCCAGGAATTAGTCCCCGTCGATCCGCACCCCCCTCGACCGCCCCCGATGGTGGGAATTGCTAAATTTTGTTGTGTAAATTCCTATACAAATCAGTACCGAGGTGTAATGGTACATCGATTTTTCAGATATTTTAACGTCTAAAAGCAGTAAATATTCAAATATTCTTACCGGGTTTTCAGCAGAAGGTCTTCATTCGTTTTGTCTTGCACAACGCCATCGCAATTTTCAGTGTGCAAACATTTCAGAATTTTTTTTTGCCTTAAAGTTTTTTTGTTTTTTGTCAAAAACTCTGAAATTTGTCAAATTTTTTTCAGCAAACCGTCATTAATCGGCGCCAGGAATTATTCCCCGTCGATCCGCACCCCCCTCGACCGCCCCCGATGGTGGGAATTGCTAAATTTTGTTGTCTAAATTCCTATACAAATCAGTACCGAGGTGTAATGGTACATCGATTTTTCAGATATTTTAACGTCTAAAAGCAGTAAATATTCACATATTCTTACCGGGTTTTCAGCAGAAGGTCTTCATTCGTTTTGTCTTGCACAACGCCATCGCAATTTTCAGTGTGCAAACATTTCAGAATTTTTTTTTGCCTTAATTTTTTTTTGTTTTTTGTCAAAAACTCTGAAATTTGTCAAATTTTTTTCAGCAAACCGTCATTAATCGGCGCCAGGATATATTCCCCGTCGGTCCGCACCCCCCTCGACCGCCCCCGATGGTGGGAATTGCTAAATTTTGTTGTCTAAATTCCTATACAAATCAGTACCGAGGTGTAATGGTACATCGATTTTTCAGATATTTTAACGTCTAAAAGCAGTAAATATTCAAATATTCTTACCGGGTTTTCAGCAGAAGGTCTTCATTCGTTTTGTCTTGCACAACGCCATTGAAATTTTCAGTGTGCAAACATTTCAGAATTTTTTTTTGCCTTAAATTTTTTTGTTTTTTGTCAAAAACTCTGAAATTTGTCAAATTTTTTTCAGCAAACCGTCATTAATCGGCGCCAGGAATTATTCCCCGTCGATCCGCACCCCCCTCGACCGCCCCCGATGGTGGGAATTGCTAAATTTTGTTGTCTAAATTCCTATACAAATCAGTACCGAGGTGTAATGGTACATCGATTTTACAGATATTTTAACGTCTAAAAGCAGTAAATATTCAAATATTCTTACCGGGTTTTCAGCAGAAGGTCTTCATTCGTTTTGTCTTGCACAACGCCATTGAAATTTTCAGTGTGCAAACATTTCAGAATTTTTTTTTGCCTTAAATTTTTTTTGTTTTTTGTCAAAAACTCTGAAATTTGTCAAATTTTTTTCAGCAAACCGTCATTAATCGGCGCCAGGAATTATTCCCCGTCGATCCGCACCCCCCTCGACCGCCCCCGATGGTGGGAATTGCTAAATTTTGTTGTCTAAATTCCTATACAAATCAGTACCAAGGTGTAATGGTACATCGATTTTTCAGATATTTTAACGTCTAAAAGCAGTAAATATTCAAATATTCTTACCGGGTTTTCAGCAGAAGGTCTTCATTCGTTTTGTCTTGCACAACGCCATCGAAATTTTCAGTGTGCAAACATTTCAGAATTTTTTTTTGCCTTAAATTTGTTTTGTTTTTTTCAAAAACTCTGAACTTTGTCAAATTTTTTTCAGTAAACCGTCATTAATCGGCGCCAGGAATTATTCCCCGTCGATCCGCACCCCCCTCGACCGCCCCCGATGGTGGGAATTGCTAAATTTTGTTGTCTAAATTCCTATACAAATCAGTACCGAGGTGTAATGGTACATCGATTTTTCAGATATTTTAACGTCTAAAAGCAGTAAATATTCACATATTCTTACCGGGTTTTCAGCAGAAGGTCTTCATTCGTTTTGTCTTGCACAACGCCATCGAAATTTTCAGTGTGCAAACATTTCAGAATTTTTTTTTGCCTTAAATTGTTTTTGTTTGTTGTCAAAAACTCTGAAATTTGTCAAATTTTTTTCAGCAAACCGTCATTAATCGGCGCCAGGATATATTCCCCGTCGATCCGCACCCCCCTCGACCGCCCCCGATGGTGGTAATTGCTAAATTTTGTTGTTTAAATTCCTATACAAATCAGTACCGAGGTGTAATGGTACATCGATTTTTCAGATATTTTAACGTCTAAAAGCAGTAAATATTCAAATATTCTTACCGGGTTTTCAGCAGAAGGTCTTCATTCGTTTTGTCTTGCACAACGCCATCGAAATTTTCAGTGTGCAAACACTTCAGAATTTTTTTTTGCCTTAAATTTTTTTTGTTTTTTGTCAAAAACTCTGAAATTTGTCAATTTTTTTTCAGCAAACCGTCATTAATCGGCGCCAGGAATTATTCCCCGTCGATCCGCACCCCCCTCGACCGCCCCCGATGGTGGGAATTGCTAAATTTTGTTGTCTAAATTCCTATACAAATCAGTACCGAGGTGTAATGGTACATCGATTTTTCAGATATTTTAACGTCTAAAAGCAGTAAATATTCAAATATTCTTACCGGGTTTTCAGCAGAAGGTCTTCATTCGTTTTGTCTTGCACAACGCCATCGAAATTTTCAGTGTGCAAACATTTCAGAATTTATTTTGCCTTAAATTTGTTTTGTTTTTTTCAAAAACTCTGAAATTTGTCAATTTTTTTTCAGCAAACCGTCATTAATCGGCGCCAGGAATTAGTCCCCGTCGATCCGCACCCCCCTAAACCGCCCCCGATGGTGGGAATTGCTAAATTTTGTTGTCTAAATTCCTATACAAATCAGTACCGAGGTGTAATGGTACATCGATTTTTCAGATATTTTAACGTCTAAAAGCAGTAAATATTCAAATATTCTTACCGGGTTTTCAGCAGAAGGTCTTCATTCGTTTTGTCTTGCACAACGCCATTGAAATTTTCAGTGTGCAAACATTTCAGAATTTTTTTTTGCCTTAAATTTTTTTTGTTTTTTGTCAAAAACTCTGAAATTTGTCAAATTTTTTTCAGCAAACCGTCATTAATCGGCGCCAGGAATTATTCCCCGTCGATCCGCACCCCCCTCGACCGCCCCCGATGGTGGGAATTGCTAAATTTTGTTGTCTAAATTCCTATACAAATCAGTACCGAGGTGTAATGGTACATCGATTTTTCAGATATTTTAACGTCTAAAAGCAGTAAATATTCAAATATTCTTACCGGGTTTTCAGCAGAAGGTCTTCATTCGTTTTGTCTTGCACAACGCCATTGAAATTTTCAGTGTGCAAACATTTCAGAATTTTTTTTTGCCTTAAATTTTTTTTGTTTTTTGTCAAAAACTCTGAAATTTGTCAAATTTTTTTCAGCAAACCGTCATTAATCGGCGCCAGGAATTATTCCCCGTCGATCCGCACCCCCCTCGACCGCCCCCGATGGTGGGAATTGCTAAATTTTGTTGTCTAAATTCCTATACAAATCAGTACCGAGGTGTAATGGTACATCGATTTTTCAGATATTTTAACGTCTAAAAGCAGTAAATATTCAAATATTCTTACCGGGTTTTCAGCAGAAGGTCTTCATTCGTTTTGTCTTGCACAACGCCATCGAAATTTTCAGTGTGCAAACATTTCAGAATTTTTTTTTGCCTTAAATTTGTTTTGTTTTTTTCAAAAACTCTGAAATTTGTCAAATTTTTTTCAGCAAATCGTCATTAATCGGCGCCAGGAATTATTCCCCGTCGATCCGCACCCCCCTCGACCTCCCCCGATGGTGGGAATTGCTAAATTTTGTTGTCTAAATTCCTATACAAATCAGTACCGAGGTGTAATGGTACATCGATTTTTCAGATATTTTAACGTCTAAAGCAGTAAATATTCAAATATTCTTACCGGGTTTTCAGCAGAAGGTCTTCATTCGTTTTGTCTTGCACAACGCCATTGAAATTTTCAGTGTGCAAACATTTCAGAATTTTTTTTTGCCTTAAATTTTTTTTGTTTTTTGTCAAAAACTCTGAAATTTGTCGAATTTTTTTCAGCAAACCGTCATTAATCGGCGCCAGGAATTATTCCCCGTCGATCCGCACCCCCCTCGACCGCCCCCGATGGTGGGAATTGCTAAATTTTGTTGTCTAAATTCCTATACAAATCAGTACCGAGGTGTAATGGTACATCGATTTTTCAGATATTTTAACGTCTAAAAGCAGTAAATATTCAAATATTCTTACCGGGTTTTCAGCAGAAGGTCTTCATTCGTTTTGTCTTGCACAACGCCATTGAAATTTTCAGTGTGCAAACATTTCAGAATTTTTTTTTGCCTTAAATTTTTTTTGTTTTTTGTCAAAAACTCTGAAATTTGTCAAATTTTTTTCAGCAAACCGTCATTGATCGGCGCTAGGAATTATTCCCCGTCGATCCGCACCCCCCTCGACCGCCCCCGATGGTGGGAATTGCTAAATTTTGTTGTCTAAATTCCTATACAAATCAGTACCGAGGTGTAATGGTACATCGATTTTTCAGATATTTTAACGCCTAAAAGCAGTAAATATTCAAATATTCTTACCGGGTTTTCAGCAGAAGGTCTTCATTCGTTTTGTCTTGCACAACGCCATCGAAATTTTCAGTGTGCAAACATTTCAGAATTTTTTTTTGCCTTAAATTTTTTTTGCTTTTTGTCAAAAACTCTGAAATTTGTCAAATTTTTTTCAGCAAACCGTCATTAATCGGCGCCAGGAATTATTCCCCGTCGATCCGCACCCCCCTCGACCGCCCCCGATGGTGGGAATTGCTAAATTTTGTTGTCTAAATTCCTATACAAATCAGTACCGAGGTGTAATGGTACATCGATTTTTCAGATATTTTCACGTCTAAAAGCAGTAAATATTCAAATATTCTTACCGGGTTTTCAGCAGAAGGTCTTCATTCGTTTTGTCTTGCACAACGCCATCGAAATTTTCAGTGTGCAAACATTTCAGAATTTTTTTTTGCCTTAAATTTGTTTTGTTTTTTTCAAAAACTCTGAAATTTGTCAAATTTTTTTCAGTAAACCGTCATTAATCGGCGCCAGGAATTATTCCCCGTCGATCCGCACCCCCCTCGACCGCCCCCGATGGTGGGAATTGCTAAATTTTGTTGTCTAAATTCCTATACAAATCAGTACCGAGGTGTAATGGTACATCGATTTTTCAGATATTTTAACGTCTAAAAGCAGTAAATATTCACATATTCTTACCGGGTTTTCAGCAGAAGGTCTTCATTCATTTTGTCTTGCACAACGCCATCGAAATTTTCAGTGTGCAAACATTTCAGAATTTTTTTTTGCCTTAAATTGTTTTTGTTTGTTGTCAAAAACTCTGAAATTTGTCAAATTTTTTTCAGCAAATCGTCATTAATCGCCGCCAGGAATTATTCCCCGTCGATCCGCACCCCCCTCGACCGCCCCCGATGGTGGGAATTGCTAAATTTTGTTGTCTAAATTCCTACACAAATCAGTACCGAGGTGTAATGGTACATCGATTTTTCAGATATTTTAACGTCTAAAAGCAGTAAATATTCAAATATTCTTACCGGGTTTTCAGCAGAAGGTCTTCATTCGTTTTGTCTTGCACAACGCCATCGAAATTTTCAGTGTGCAAACATTTCAGAATTTTTCTTTGCCTTAAATTTTTTTTGTTTTTTGTCAAAAACTCTGAAATTTGTTAAATTTTTTTCAGCAAACCGTCATTAATCGGCGCCAGGAATTATTCCCCGTCGATCCGCACCCCTCTCGACCGCCCCCGATGGTGGGAATTGCAAAATTTTGTTGTCTAAATTCCTATACAAATCAGTACCGAGGTGTAATGGTACATCGATTTTTCAGATATTTTAACGTCTAAAAGCAGTAAATATTCACATATTCTTACCGGGTTTTCAGCAGAAGGTCTTCATTCGTTTTGTCTTGCACAACGCCATCGAAATTTTCAGTGTGCAAACATTTCAGAATTTTTTTTGCCTTAAATTTGTTTTGTTTTTTTCAAAAACTCTGAAATTTGTCAAATTTTTTTCAGTAAACCGTCATTAATCGGCGCCCGGAATTATTCCCCGTCGATCCGCACCCCCCTCGACCGCCCCCGATGGTGGGAATTGCTAAATTTTGTTGTCTAAATTCCTATACAAATCAGTACCGAGGTGTAATGGTACATCGATTTTTCAGATATTTTAACGTCTAAAAGCAGTAAATATTCACATATTCTTACCGGGTTTTCAGCAGAAGGTCTTCATTCGTTTTGTCTTGCACAACGCCATCGAAATTTTCAGTGTGCAAACATTTCAGAATTTTTTTTTGCCTTAAATTGTTTTTGTTTGTTGTCAAAAACTCTGAAATTTGTCAAATTTTTTTCAGCAAACCGTCATTAATCGGCGCCAGGATATATTCCCCGTCGATCCGCACCCCCCTCGACCGCCCCCGATGGTGGGAATTGCTAAATTTTGTTGTCTAAATTCCTATACAAATCAGTACCGAGGTGTAATGGTACATCGATTTTTCAGATATTTTAACGTCTAAAAGCAGTAAATATTCAAATATTCTTACCGGGTTTTCAGCAGAAGGTCTTCATTCAATTTGTCTTGCACAACGCCATCGAAATTTTCAGTGTGCAAACACTTCAGAATTTTTTTTTGCCTTAAATTTTTTTTGTTTTTTGTCAAAAACTCTGAAATTTGTCAATTTTTTTTCAGCAAACCGTCATTAATCGGCGCCAGGAATTATTCCCCGTCGATCCGCACCCCCCTCGACCGCCCCCGATGGTGGGAATTGCTAAATTTTGTTGTCTAAATTCCTATACAAATCAGTACCGAGGTGTAATTGTACATCGATTTTTCAGATATTTTAACGTCTAAAAGCAGTAAATATTCAAATATTCTTACCGGGTTTTCAGCAGAAGGTCTTCATTCGTTTTGTCTTGCACAACGCCATCGAAATTTTCAGTGTGCAAACATTTCAGAATTTATTTTGCCTTAAATTTGTTTTGTTTTTTTCAAAAACTCTGAAATTTGTCAAATTATTTTCAGCAAACCGTCATTAATCGGCGCCAGGAATTAGTCCCCGTCGATCCGCACCCCCCTCGACCGCCCCCGATGGTGGGAATTGCTAAATTTTGTTGTCTAAATTCCTATACAAATCAGTACCGAGGTGTAATGGTACATCGATTTTTCAGATATTTTAACGTCTAAAAGCAGTAAATATTCAAATATTCTTACCGGGTTTTCAGCAGAAGGTCTTCATTCGTTTTGTCTTGCACAACGCCATTGAAATTTTCAGTGTGCAAACATTTCAGAATTTTTTTTTGCCTTAAATTTTTTTTGTATTTGTCAAAAACTCTGAAATTTGTCAAATTTTTTTCAGCAAACCGTCATTAATCGGCGCCAGGAATTAGTCCCCGTCGATCCGCACCCCCCTCGACCGCCCCCGATGGTGGGAATTGCTAAATTTTGTTGTCTAAATTCCTATACAAATCAGTACCGAGGTGTAATGGTACATCGATTTTTCAGATATTTTAACGTCTAAAAGCAGTAAATATTCAAATATTCTTACCGGGTTTTCAGCAGAAGGTCTTCATTCGTTTTGTCTTGCACAACGCCATCGCAATTTTCAGTGTGCAAACATTTCAGAATTTTTTTTTGCCTTAAAGTTTTTTTGTTTTTTGTCAAAAACTCTGAAATTTGTCAAATTTTTTTCAGCAAACCGTCATTAATCGGCGCCAGGAATTATTCCCCGTCGATCCGCACCCCCCTCGACCGCCCCCGATGGTGGGAATTGCTAAATTTTGTTGTCTAAATTCCTATACAAATCAGTACCGAGGTGTAATGGTACATCGATTTTTCAGATATTTTAACGTCTAAAAGCAGTAAATATTCACATATTCTTACCGGGTTTTCAGCAGAAGGTCTTCATTCGTTTTGTCTTGCACAACGCCATCGCAATTTTCAGTGTGCAAACATTTCAGAATTTTTTTTTGCCTTAATTTTTTTTTGTTTTTTGTCAAAAACTCTGAAATTTGTCAAATTTTTTTCAGCAAACCGTCATTAATCGGCGCCAGGATATATTCCCCGTCGGTCCGCACCCCCCTCGACCGCCCCCGATGGTGGGAATTGCTAAATTTTGTTGTCTAAATTCCTATACAAATCAGTACCGAGGTGTAATGGTACATCGATTTTTCAGATATTTTAACGTCTAAAAGCAGTAAATATTCAAATATTCTTACCGGGTTTTCAGCAGAAGGTCTTCATTCGTTTTGTCTTGCACAACGCCATTGAAATTTTCAGTGTGCAAACATTTCAGAATTTTTTTTTGCCTTAAATTTTTTTGTTTTTTTTCAAAAACTCTGAAATTTGTCAAATTTTTTTCAGCAAACCGTCATTAATCGGCGCCAGGAATTATTCCCCGTCGATCCGCACCCCCCTCGACCGCCCCCGATGGTGGGAATTGCTAAATTTTGTTGTCTAAATTCCTATACAAATCAGTACCGAGGTGTAATGGTACATCGATTTTACAGATATTTTAACGTCTAAAAGCAGTAAATATTCAAATATTCTTACCGGGTTTTCAGCAGAAGGTCTTCATTCGTTTTGTCTTGCACAACGCCATTGAAATTTTCAGTGTGCAAACATTTCAGAATTTTTTTTTGCCTTAAATTTTTTTTGTTTTTTGTCAAAAACTCTGAAATTTGTCAAATTTTTTTCAGCAAACCGTCATTAATCGGCGCCAGGAATTATTCCCCGTCGATCCGCACCCCCCTCGACCGCCCCCGATGGTGGGAATTGCTAAATTTTGTTGTCTAAATTCCTATACAAATCAGTACCGAGGTGTAATGGTACATCGATTTTTCAGATATTTTAACGTCTAAAAGCAGTAAATATTCACATATTCTTACCGGGTTTTCAGCAGAAGGTCTTCATTCGTTTTGTCTTGCACAACGCCATCGAAATTTTCAGTGTGCAAACATTTCAGAATTTTTTTTTGCCTTAAATTGTTTTTGTTTGTTGTCAAAAACTCTGAAATTTGTCAAATTTTTTTCAGCAAACCGTCATTAATCGGCGCCAGGATATATTCCCCGTCGATCCGCACCCCCCTCGACCGCCCCCGATGGTGGGAATTGCTAAATTTTGTTGTCTAAATTCCTATACAAATCAGTACCGAGGTGTAATGGTACATCGATTTTTCAGATATTTTAACGTCTAAAAGCAGTAAATATTCACATATTCTTACCGGGTTTTCAGCAGAAGGTCTTCATTCGTTTTGTCTTGCACAACGCCATCGAAATTTTCAGTGTGCAAACATTTCAGAATTTTTTTTTGCCTTAAATTTTTTTTGCTTTTTGTCAAAAACTCTGAAATTTGTCAAATTTTTTTCAGCAAACCGTCATTAATCGGCGCCAGGAATTATTCCCCGTCGATCCGCACCCCCCTCGACCGCCCCCGATGGTGGGAATTGCTAAATTTTGTTGTCTAAATTCCTATACAAATCAGTACCGAGGTGTAATGGTACATCGATTTTTCAGATATTTTAACGTCTAAAAGCAGTAAATATTCAAATATTCTTACCGGGTTTTCAGCAGAAGGTCTTCATTCGTTTTGTCTTGCACAACGCCATTGAAATTTTCAGTGTGCAAACATTTCAGAATTTTTTTTTGCCTTAAATTTTTTTTGTTTTTTGTCAAAAACTCTGAAATTTGTCAAATTTTTTTCAGCAAACCGTCATTAATCGGCGCTAGGAATTATTCCCCGTCGATCCGCACCCCCCTCGACCGCCCCCGATGGTGGGAATTGCTAAATTTTGTTGTCTAAATTCCTATACAAATCAGTACCGAGGTGTAATGGTACATCGATTTTTCAGATATTTTAACGTCTAAAAGCAGTAAATATTCAAATATTCTTACCGGGTTTTCAGCAGAAGGTCTTCATTCGTTTTGTCTTGCACAACGCCATTGAAATTTTCAGTGTGCAAACATTTCAGAATTTTTTTTTGCCTTAAATTTTTTTTGTTTTTTGTCAAAAACTCTGAAATTTGTCAATTTTTTTTCAGCAAACCGTCATTAATCCGCGCCAGGAATTATTCCCCGTCGATCCGCACCCCCCTCGACCGCCCCCGATGGTGGGAATTGCTAAATTTTGTTGTCTAAATTCCTATACAAATCAGTACCGAGGTGTAATGGTACATCGATTTTTCAGATATTTTAACGTCTAAAAGCAGTAAATATTCAAATATTCTTACCGGGTTTTCAGCAGAAGGTCTTCATTCGTTTTGTCTTGCACAACGCCATTGAAATTTTCAGTGTGCAAACATTTCAGAATTTTTTTTTGCCTTAATTTTTTTTTGTTTTTTGTCAAAAACTCTGAAATTTGTCAAATTTTTTTCAGCAAACCGTCATTAATCGGCGCCAGGAATTATTCCCCGTCGATCCGCACCCCCCTCGACCGCCCCCGATGGTGGGAATTGCTAAATTTTGTTGTCTAAATTCCTATACAAATCAGTACCGAGGTGTAATGGTACATCGATTTTTCAGATATTTTAACGTCTAAAAGCAGTAAATATTCAAATATTCTTACCGGGTTTTCAGCAGAAGGTCTTCATTCGTTTTGTCTTGCACAACGCCATCGAAATTTTCAGTGTGCAAACATTTCAGAATTTTTTTTTGCCTTAAATTTGTTTTGTTTTTTTCAAAAACTCTGAAATTTGTCAAATTTTTTTCAGCAAATCGTCATTAATCGGCGCCAGGAATTATTCCCCGTCGATCCGCACCCCCCTCGACCTCCCCCGATGGTGGGAATTGCTAAATTTTGTTGTCTAAATTCCTATACAAATCAGTACCGAGGTGTAATGGTACATCGATTTTTCAGATATTTTAACGTCTAAAGCAGTAAATATTCAAATATTCTTACCGGGTTTTCAGCAGAAGGTCTTCATTCGTTTTGTCTTGCACAACGCCATTGAAATTTTCAGTGTGCAAACATTTCAGAATTTTTTTTTGCCTTAAATTTTTTTTGTTTTTTGTCAAAAACTCTGAAATTTGTCAAATTTTTTTCAGCAAACCGTCATTGATCGGCGCTAGGAATTATTCCCCGTCGATCCGCACCCCCCTCGACCGCCCCCGATGGTGGGAATTGCTAAATTTTGTTGTCTAAATTCCTATACAAATCAGTACCGAGGTGTAATGGTACATCGATTTTTCAGATATTTTAACGCCTAAAAGCAGTAAATATTCAAATATTCTTACCGGGTTTTCAGCAGAAGGTCTTCATTCGTTTTGTCTTGCACAACGCCATCGAAATTTTCAGTGTGCAAACATTTCAGAATTTTTTTTTGCCTTAAATTTTTTTTGTTTTTTGTCAAAAACTCTGAAATTTGTCAAATTTTTTTCAGCAAACCGTCATTGATCGGCGCTAGGAATTATTCCCCGTCGATCCGCACCCCCCTCGACCGCCCCCGATGGTGGGAATTGCTAAATTTTGTTGTCTAAATTCCTATACAAATCAGTACCGAGGTGTAATGGTACATCGATTTTTCAGATATTTTAACGCCTAAAAGCAGTAAATATTCAAATATTCTTACCGGGTTTTCAGCAGAAGGTCTTCATTCGTTTTGTCTTGCACAACGCCATTGAAATTTTCAGTGTGCAAAGATTTCAGAATTTTTTTTTGCCTTAAATTTGTTTTGTTTTTTGTCAAAAACTCTGAAATTTGTCAATTTTTTTTCAGCAAACCGTCATTAATCCGCGCCAGGAATTATTCCCCGTCGATCCGCACCCCCCTCGACCGCCCCCGATGGTGGGAATTGCTAAATTTTGTTGTCTAAATTCCTATACAAATCAGTACCGAGGTGTAATGGTACATCGATTTTTCAGATATTTTAACGTCTAAAAGCAGTAAATATTCAAATATTCTTACCGGGTTTTCAGCAGAAGGTCTTCATTCGTTTTGTCTTGCACAACGCCATTGAAATTTTCAGTGTGCAAACATTTCAGAATTTTTTTTTGCCTTAAATTTTTTTTGTTTTTTGTCAAAAACTCTGAAATTTGTCAAATTTTTTTCAGCAAACCGTCATTAATCGGCGCCAGGAATTATTCCCCGTCGATCCGCACCCCCCTCGACCGCCCCCGATGGTGGGAATTGCTAAATTTTGTTGTCTAAATTCCTATACAAATCAGTACCGAGGTGTAATGGTACATCGATTTTTCAGATATTTTAACGTCTAAAAGCAGTAAATATTCAAATATTCTTACCGGGTTTTCAGCAGAAGGTCTTCATTCGTTTTGTCTTGCACAACGCCATCGAAATTTTCAGTGTGCAAACACTTCAGAATTTTTTTTTGCCTTAAATTTTTTTTGTTTTTTGTCAAAAACTCTGAAATTTGTCAAATTTTTTTCAGCAAACCGTCATTAATCGGCGCCAGGAATTAGTCCCCGTCGATCCGCACCCCCCTCGACCGCCCCCGATGGTGGGAATTGCTAAATTTTGTTGTCTAAATTCCTATACAAATCAGTACCGAGGTGTAATGGTACATCGATTTTTCAGATATTTTAACGTCTAAAAGCAGTAAATATTCACATATTCTTACCGGGTTTTCAGCAGAAGGTCTTCATTCGTTTTGTCTTGCACAACGCCATCGAAATTTTCAGTGTGCAAACATTTCAGAATTTTTTTTTGCCTTAAATTTTTTTTGCTTTTTGTCAAAATCTCTGAAATTTGTCAAATTTTTTTCAGCAAACCGTCATTAATCGGCGCCAGGAATTATTCCCCGTCGATCCGCACCCCCCTCGACCGCCCCCGATGGTGGGAATTGCTAAATTTTGTTGTCTAAATTCCTATACAAATCAGTACCGAGGTGTAATGGTACATCGATTTTTCAGATATTTTAACGTCTAAAAGCAGTAAATATTCAAATATTCTTACCGGGTTTTCAGCAGAAGGTCTTCATTCGTTTTGTCTTGCACAACGCCATTGAAATTTTCAGTGTGCAAACATTTCAGAAATTTTTTTTGCCTTAAATTTTTTTTGTTTTTTGTCAAAAACTCTGAAATTTGTCAAATTTTTTTCAGCAAACCGTCATTAATCGGCGCTAGGAATTATTCCCCGTCGATCCGCACCCCCCTCGACCGCCCCCGATGGTGGGAATTGCTAAATTTTGTTGTCTAAATTCCTATACAAATCAGTACCGAGGTGTAATGGTACATCGATTTTTCAGATATTTTAACGTCTAAAAGCAGTAAATATTCAAATATTCTTACCGGGTTTTCAGCAGAAGGTCTTCATTCGTTTTGTCTTGCACAACGCCATCGAAATTTTCAGTGTGCAAACATTTCAGAATTTTTCTTTGCCTTAAATTTTTTTTGTTTTTTGTCAAAAACTCTGAAATTTGTCAAATTTTTTTCAGCAAACCGTCATTAATCGGCGCCAGGAATTATTCCCCGTCGATCCGCACCCCCCTCGACCGCCCCCGATGGTGGGAATTGCTAAATTTTGTTGTCTAAATTCCTATACAAATCAGTACCGAGGTGTAATGGTACATCGATTTTTCAGATATTTTAACGTCTAAAAGCAGTAAATATTCAAATATTCTTACCGGGTTTTCAGCAGAAGGTCTTCATTCGTTTTGTCTTGCACAACGCCATCGAAATTTTCAGTGTGCAAACATTTCAGAATTTTTTTTTGCCTTAAATTTTTTTTGTTTTTTTCAAAAACTCTGAAATTTGTCAAATTTTTTTCAGTAAACCGTCATTAATCGGCGCCAGGAATTATTCCCCGTCGATCCGCACCCCCCTCGACCGCCCCCGATGGTGGGAATTGCTAAATTTTGTTGTCTAAATTCCTATACAAATCAGTACCGAGGTGTAATGGTACATCGATTTTTCAGATATTTTAACGTCTAAAAGCAGTAAATATTCAAATATTCTTACCGGGTTTTCAGCAGAAGGTCTTCATTCGTTTTGTCTTGCACAACGCCATTGAAATTTTCAGTGTGCAAACATTTCAGAATTTTTTTTTGCCTTAAATTTTTTTTGTTTTTTGTCAAAAACTCTGAAATTTGTCAAATTTTTTTCAGCAAACCGTCATTAATCGGCGCCAGGAATTATTCCCCGTCGATCCGCACCCCCCTCGACCGCCCCCGATGGTGGGAATTGCTAAATTTTGTTGTCTAAATTCCTATACAAATCAGTACCGAGGTGTAATGGTACATCGATTTTTCAGATATTTTAACGTCTAAAAGCAGTAAATATTCAAATATTCTTACAGGGTTTTCAGCAGAAGGTCTTCATTCGTTTTGTCTTGCACAACGCCATTGAAATTTTCAGTGTGCAAACATTTCAGAATTTTTTTTTGCCTTAAATTTTTTTTGTTTTTTGTCAAAAACTCTGAAATTTGTCAAATTTTTTCAGCAAACCATCATTAATCGGCGCCAGGAATTATTCCCCGTCGATCCGCACCCCCCTCGACCGCCCCCGATGGTGGGAATTGCTAAATTTTGTTGTCTAAATTCCTATACAAATCAGTACCGAGGTGTAATGGTACATCGATTTTTCAGATATTTTAACGTCTAAAAGCAGTAAATACTCACATATTCTTACCGGGTTTTCAGCAGAAGGTCTTCATTCGTTTTGTCTTGCACAACGCCATCGAAATTTTCAGTGTGCAAACATTTCAGAATTTTTTTGTGCCTTAAATTTTTTTTGTTTTTTGTCAAATACTCTGAAATTTGTCAAATTTTTTTCAGCAAACCGTCATTAATCGGCGCCAGGATATATTCCCCGTCGATCCGCACCCCCCTCGACCGCCCCCGATGGTGGGAATTGCTAAATTTTGTTGTCTAAATTCCTATACAAATCAGTACCGAGGTGTAATGGTACATCGATTTTCCAGATATTTTAACGTCTAAAAGCAGTAAATATTCAAATATTCTTACCGGGTTTTCAGCAGAAGGTCTTCATTCGTTTTGTCTTGCACAACGCCATCGAAATTTTCAGTGTACAAACATTTCAGAATTTTTTTTTGCCTTAAATTTGTTTTGTTTTTTTTCAAAAACTCTGAATTTTGTAAAATTTTTTTCAGCAAACCGTCATTAATCGGCGCCAGGAATTATTCCCCGTCGATCCGCACCCCCCTCGACCGCCCCCGATGGTGAGAATTGCTAAATTTTGTTGTCTAAATTCCTATACAAATCAGTACCGAGGTGTAATGGTACATCGATTTTTCAGATATTTTAACGTCTAAAAGCAGTAAATATTCACATATTCTTACCGGGTTTTCAGCAGAAGGTCTTCATTCGTTTTGTCTTGCACAACGCCATCGAAATTTTCAGTGTGCAAACATTTCAGAATTTTTTTTTGCCTTAAATTTTTTTTGTTTTTTGTCAAATACTCTGAAATTTGTCAAATTTTTTTCAGCAAACCGTCATTAATCGGCGCCAGGAATTATTCCCCGTCGATCCGCACCCCCCTCGACCGCCCCCGATGGTGGGATTTGCTAAATTTTGTTGTCTAAATTCCTATACAAATCAGTACGAGGTGTAATGGTACATCGATTTTTCAGATATTTTAACGTCTAAAAGCAGTAAATATTCACATATTCTTACCGGGTTTTCAGCAGAAGGTCTTCATTCGTTTTGTCTTGCACAACGCCATCGAAATTTTCAGTGTGCAAACATTTCAGAATTTTTTTTTGCCTTAAATTTTTTTTGTTTTTTGTCAAAAACTCTGAAATTTGTCAAATTTTTTTCAGCAAACCGTCATTAATCGGCGCCAGGATATATTCCCCGTCGATCCCCACCCCCCTCGACCGCCCCCGATGGTGGGAATTGCTAAATTTTGTTGTCTAAATTCCTATACAAATCAGTACCGAGGTGTAATGGTACATCGATTTTTCAGATATTTTAACATCTAAAAGCAGTAAATATTCAAATATTCTTACCGGGTTTTCAGCAGAAGGTCTTCATTCGTTTTGCCTTGCACAACGCCATCGAAATTTTCAGTGTGCAAACATTTCAGAATTTTTTTTTGCCTTAAATTTTTTTTGTTTTTTTCAAAAACTCTGAAATTTGTTAAATTTTTTTCAGTAAACCGTCATTAATCGGCGCCAGGAATTATTCCCCGTCGATCCGCACCCCCCTCGACCGCCCCCAATGGTGGGAATTGCTAAATTTTGTTGTCTAAATTCCTATACAAATCAGTACCGAGGTGTAATGGTACATCGATTTTTCAGATATTTTAACGTCTAAAAGCAGTAAATATTCACATATTCTTACCGGGTTTTCAGCAGAAGGTCTTCATTCGTTTTGTCTTGCACAACGCCATCGAAATTTTCAGTGTGCAAACATTTCAGAATTTTTTTTTGCCTTAAATTTGTTTTGTTTTTTTCAAAAACTCTGAAATTTGTCAAATTTTTTTCAGTAAACCGTCATTAATCGGCGCCAGGAATTATTCCCCGTCGATCCGCACCCCCCTCGACCGCCCCCAATGGTGGGAATTGCTAAATTTTGTTGTCTAAATTCCTATACAAATCAGTACCGAGGTGTAATGGTACATCGATTTTTCAGATATTTTAACGTCTAAAAGCAGTAAATATTCACATATTCTTACCGGGTTTTCAGCAGAAGGTCTTCATTCGTTTTGTCTTGCACAACGCCATTGAAATTTTCAGTGTGCAAACATTTCAGAATTTTTTTTTGTATTAAATTTTTTTTGTTTTTTTTCAAAAACTCTGAAATTTGTCAAATTTTTTTCGTAAACCGTCATTAATCGGCGCCAGGAATTATTCCCCGTCGATCCGCACCCCTCTCGACCGCCCCCGATGGTGGGAATTGCAAAATTTTGTTGTCTAAATTCCTATACAAATCAGTACAGAGGTGTAATGGTACATCGATTTTTCAGATATTTTAACGTCTAAAAGCAGTAAATATTCAAATATTCTTACCGGGTTTTCAGCAGAAGGTCTTCATTCGTTTTGTCTTGCACAACGCCATCGAAATTTTCAGTGTGCAAACATTTCAGAATTTTTCTTTGCCTTAAATTTTTTTTGTTTTTTGTCAAAAACTCTGAAATTTGTCAAATTTTTTTCAGCAAACCGTCATTAATCGGCGCCAGGAATTATTCCCCGTCGATCCGCACCCCCCTCGACCGCCCCCGATGGTGGGAATTGCTAAATTTTGTTGTCTAAATTCCTATACAAATCAGTACCGAGGTGTAATGGTACATCGATTTTTCAGATATTTTAACGTCTAAAAGCAGTAAATATTCAAATATTCTTACCGGGTTTTCAGCAGAAGGTCTTCATTCGTTTTGT
Source organism: Catocala fraxini (assembly GCA_930367265.1). Lineage (NCBI taxonomy): Eukaryota > Metazoa > Arthropoda > Insecta > Lepidoptera > Erebidae > Catocala > Catocala fraxini. The sequence continues at coordinate 25,326,607 of OV884042.1, read as the reverse complement.
CTTGCACAACGCCATCGAAATTTTCAGTGTGCAAACATTTCAGAATTTTTTTGTGCCTTAAATTTTTTTTGTTTTTTGTCAAAAACTCTGAAATTTGTCAAATTTTTTTCAGCAAACCGTCATTAATCGGCGCCAGGATATATTCCCCGTCGATCCGCACCCCCCTCGACCGCCCCCGATGGTGGGAATTGCTAAATTTTGTTGTCTAAATTCCTATACAAATCAGTACCGAGGTGTAATGGTACATCGATTTTCCAGATATTTTAACGTCTAAAAGCAGTAAATATTCAAATATTCTTACCGGGTTTTCAGCAGAAGGTCTTCATTCGTTTTGTCTTGCACAACGCCATCGAAATTTTCAGTGTACAAACATTTCAGAATTTTTTTTTGCCTTAAATTTGTTTTGTTTTTTGTCAAAAACTCTGAATTTTGTCAAATTTTATTCAGCAAACCGTCATTAATCGGCGCCAGGAATTATTCCCCGTCGATCCGCACCCCCCTCGACCGCCCCCGATGGTGAGAATTGCTAAATTTTGTTGTCTAAATTCCTATACAAATCAGTACCGAGGTGTAATGGTACATCGATTTTTCAGATATTTTAACGTCTAAAAGCAGTAAATATTCACATATTCTTACCGGGTTTTCAGCAGAAGGTCTTCATTCGTTTTGTCTTGCACAACGCCATCGAAATTTTCAGTGTGCAAACATTTCAGAATTTTTTTTTGCCTTAAATTTTTTTTGTTTTTTGTCAAATACTCTGAAATTTGTCAAATTTTTTTCAGCAAACCGTCATTAATCGGCGCCAGGAATTATTCCCCGACGATCCCCACCCCCCTCGACCGCCCCCGATGGTGGGATTTGCTAAATTTTGTTGTCTAAATTCCTATACAAATCAGTACGAGGTGTAATGGTACATCGATTTTTCAGATATTTTAACGTCTAAAAGCAGTAAATATTCACATATTCTTACCGGGTTTTCAGCAGAAGGTCTTCATTCGTTTTGTCTTGCACAACGCCATCGAAATTTTCAGTGTGCAAACATTTCAGAATTTTTTTTTGCCTTAAATTTTTTTTGTTTTTTGTCAAAAACTCTGAAATTTGTCAAATTTTTTTCAGCAAACCGTCATTAATCGGCGCCAGGATATATTCCCCGACGATCCCCACCCCCCTCGACCGCCCCCGATGGTGGGAATTGCTAAATTTTGTTGTCTAAATTCCTATACAAATCAGTACCGAGGTGTAATGGTACATCGATTTTTCAGATATTTTAACATCTAAAAGCAGTAAATATTCAAATATTCTTACCGGGTTTTCAGCAGAAGGTCTTCATTCGTTTTGCCTTGCACAACGCCATCGAAATTTTCAGTGTGCAAACATTTCAGAATTTTTTTTTGCCTTAAATTTGTTTTGTTTTTTTCAAAAACTCTGAAATTTGTTAATTTTTTTTCAGTAAACCGTCATTAATCGGCGCCAGGAATTATTCCCCGTCGATCCGCACCCCCCTCGACCGCCCCCAATGGTGGGAATTGCTAAATTTTGTTGTCTAAATTCCTATACAAATCAGTACCGAGGTGTAATGGTACATCGATTTTTCAGATATTTTAACGTCTAAAAGCAGTAAATATTCACATATTCTTACCGGGTTTTCAGCAGAAGGTCTTCATTCGTTTTGTCTTGCACAACGCCATCGAAATTTTCAGTGTGCAAACATTTCAGAATTTTTTTTTGCCTTAAATTTGTTTTGTTTTTTTCAAAAACTCTGAAATTTGTCAAATTTTTTTCAGTAAACCGTCATTAATCGGCGCCAGGAATTATTCCCCGTCGATCCGCACCCCCCTCGACCGCCCCCAATGGTGGGAATTGCTAAATTTTGTTGTCTAAATTCCTATACAAATCAGTACCGAGGTGTAATGGTACATCGATTTTTCAGATATTTTAACGTCTAAAAGCAGTAAATATTCACATATTCTTACCGGGTTTTCAGCAGAAGGTCTTCATTCGTTTTGTCTTGCACAACGCCATCGAAATTTTCAGTGTGCAAACATTTCAGAATTTTTTTTTGTATTAAATTTTTTTTGTTTTTTTTCAAAAACTCTGAAATTTGTCAAATTTTTTTCAGCAAACCGTCATTAATCGGCGCCAGGAATTATTCCCCGTCGATCCGCACCCCTCTCGACCGCCCCCGATGGTGGGAATTGCAAAATTTTGTTGTCTAAATTCCTATACAAATCAGTACCGAGGTGTAATGGTACATCGATTTTTCAGATATTTTAACGTCTAAAAGCAGTAAATATTCAAATATTCTTACCGGGTTTTCAGCAGAAGGTCTTCATTCGTTTTGTCTTGCACAACGCCATCGAAATTTTCAGTGTGCAAACATTTCAGAATTTTTCTTTGCCTTAAATTTTTTTTGTTTTTTGTCAAAAACTCTGAAATTTGTCAAATTTTTTTCAGCAAACCGTCATTAATCGGCGCCAGGAATTATTCCCCGTCGATCCGCACCCCCCTCGACCGCCCCCGATGGTGGGACTTGCTAAATTTTGTTGTCTAAATTCCTATACAAATCAGTACCGAGGTGTAATGGTACATCGATTTTTCAGATATTTTAACGTCTAAAAGCAGTAAATATTCAAATATTCTTACCGGGTTTTCAGCAGAAGGTCTTCATTCGTTTTGTCTTGCACAACGCCATCGAAATTTTCAGTGTGCAAACATTTCAGAATTTTTTTTTGCCTTAAATTTGTTTTGTTTTTTTCAAAAACTCTGAAATTTGTCAAATTTTTTTCAGCAAACCGTCATTAATCGGCGCCAGGAATTAGTCCCCGTCGATCCGCACCCCCCTCGACCGCCCCCGATGGTGGGAATTGCTAAATTTTGTTGTCTAAATTCCTATACAAATCAGTACCGAGGTGTAATGGTACATCGATTTTTCAGATATTTTAACGTCTAAAAGCAGTAAATATTCACATATTCTTACCGGGTTTTCAGCAGAAGGTCTTCATTCGTTTTGTCTTGCACAACGCCATCGAAATTTTCAGTGTGCAAACATTTCAGAATTTTTTTTTGCCTTAAATTTTTTTTGCTTTTTGTCAAAAACTCTGAAATTTGTCAAATTTTTTTCAGCAAACCGTCATTAATCGGCGCCAGGAATTATTCCCCGTCGATCCGCACCCCCCTCGACCGCCCCCGATGGTGGGAATTGCTAAATTTTGTTGTCTAAATTCCTATACAAATCAGTACCGAGGTGTAATGGTACATCGATTTTTCAGATATTTTAACGTCTAAAAGCAGTAAATATTCAAATATTCTTACCGGGTTTTCAGCAGAAGGTCTTCATTCGTTTTGTCTTGCACAACGCCATCGAAATTTTCAGTGTGCAAACATTTCAGAATTTTTTTTTGCCTTAAATTTGTTTTGTTTTTTTCAAAAACTCTGAAATTTGTCAAATTTTTTTCAGTAAACCGTCATTAATCGGCGCCAGGAATTATTCCCCGTCGATCCGCACCCCCCTCGACCGCCCCCGATGGTGGGAATTGCTAAATTTTGTTGTCTAAATTCCTATACAAATCAGTACCGAGGTGTAATGGTACATCGATTTTTCAGATATTTTAACGTCTAAAAGCAGTAAATATTCAAATATTCTTACCGGGTTTTCAGCAGAAGGTCTTCATTCGTTTTGTCTTGCACAACGCCATTGAAATTTTCAGTGTGCAAACATTTCAGAATTTTTTTTTGCCTTAAATTTTTTTTGTTTTTTGTCAAAAACTCTGAAATTTGTCAAATTTTTTCAGCAAACCGTCATTAATCGGCGCCAGGAATTATTCCCCGCCGATCCGCACCCCCCTCGACCGCCCCCGATGGTGGGAATTGCTAAATTTTGTTGTCTAAATTCCTATACAAATCAGTACCGAGGTGTAATGGTACATCGATTTTTCAGATATTTTAACGTCTAAAAGCAGTAAATATTCAAATATTCTTACCGGGTTTTCAGCAGAAGGTCTTCATTCGTTTTGTCTTGCACAACGCCATCGAAATTTTCAGTGTGCAAACACTTCAGAATTTTTTTTTGCCTTAAATTTTTTTTGTTTTTTGTCAAAAACTCTGAAATTTGTCAAATTTTTTTCAGCAAACCGTCATTAATCGGCGCCAGGAATTAGTCCCCGTCGATCCGCACCCCCCTCGACCGCCCCCGATGGTGGGAATTGCTAAATTTTGTTGTCTAAATTCCTATACAAATCAGTACCGAGGTGTAATGGTACATCGATTTTTCAGATATTTTAACGTCTAAAAGCAGTAAATATTCACATATTCTTACCGGGTTTTCAGCAGAAGGTCTTCATTCGTTTTGTCTTGCACAACGCCATCGAAATTTTCAGTGTGCAAACATTTCAGAATTTTTTTTTGCCTTAAATTTTTTTTGCTTTTTGTCAAAAACTCTGAAATTTGTCAAATTTTTTTCAGCAAACCGTCATTAATCGGCGCCAGGAATTATTCCCCGTCGATCCGCACCCCCCTCGACCGCCCCCGATGGTGGGAATTGCTAAATTTTGTTGTCTAAATTCCTATACAAATCAGTACCGAGGTGTAATGGTACATCGATTTTTCAGATATTTTAACGTCTAAAAGCAGTAAATATTCAAATATTCTTACCGGGTTTTCAGCAGAAGGTCTTCATTCGTTTTGTCTTGCACAACGCCATTGAAATTTTCAGTGTGCAAACATTTCAGAAATTTTTTTTGCCTTAAATTTTTTTTGTTTTTTGTCAAAAACTCTGAAATTTGTCAAATTTTTTTCTGCAAACCGTCATTAATCGGCGCTAGGAATTATTCCCCGTCGATCCGCACCCCCCTCGACCGCCCCCGATGGTGGGAATTGCTAAATTTTGTTGTCTAAATTCCTATACAAATCAGTACCGAGGTGTAATGGTACATCGATTTTTCAGATATTTTAACGTCTAAAAGCAGTAAATATTCAAATATTCTTACCGGGTTTTCAGCAGAAGGTCTTCATTCGTTTTGTCTTGCACAACGCCATCGAAATTTTCAGTGTGCAAACATTTCAGAATTTTTCTTTGCCTTAAATTTTTTTTGTTTTTTGTCAAAAACTCTGAAATTTGTCAAATTTTTTTCAGCAAACCGTCATTAATCGGCGCCAGGAATTATTCCCCGTCGATCCGCACCCCCCTCGACCGCCCCCGATGGTGGGAATTGCTAAATTTTGTTGTCTAAATTCCTATACAAATCAGTACCGAGGTGTAATGGTACATCGATTTTTCAGATATTTTAACGTCTAAAAGCAGTAAATATTCAAATATTCTTACCGGGTTTTCAGCAGAAGGTCTTCATTCGTTTTGTCTTGCACAACGCCATCGAAATTTTCAGTGTGCAAACATTTCAGAATTTTTTTTGCCTTAAATTTTTTTTGTTTTTTGTCATAAACTCTGAAATTTGTCAATTTTTTTTCAGCAAACCGTCATTAATCGGCGCCAGGAATTATTCCCCGTCGATCCGCACCCCCCTCGCCCGCACCCGATGGTGGGAATTGCTAAATTTTGTTGTCTAAATTCCTATACAAATCAGTACCGAGGTGTAATGGTACATCGATTTTTCAGATATTTTAACGTCTAAAAGCAGTAAATATTCAAATATTCTTACCGGGTTTTCAGCAGAAGGTCTTCATTCGTTTTGTCTTGCACAACGCCATTGAAATTTTCAGTGTGCAAACATTTCAGAATTTTTTTTTGCCTTAAATTTTTTTTGTTTTTTGTCAAAAACTCTGAAATTTGTCAAATTTTTTTCAGCAAACCGTCATTAATCGGCGCCAGGAATTATTCCCCGTCGATCCGCACCCCCCTCGACCGCCCCCGATGGTGGGAATTGCTAAATTTTGTTGTCTAAATTCCTATACAAATCAGTACCGAGGTGTAATGGTACATCGATTTTTCAGATATTTTAACGTCTAAAAGCAGTAAATATTCAAATATTCTTACCGGGTTTTCAGCAGAAGGTCTTCATTCGTTTTGTCTTGCACAACGCCATCGAAATTTTCAGTGTACAAACATTTCAGAATTTTTTTTGCCTTAAATTTTTTTTGTTTTTTGTCAAAGACTCTGAATTTTGTTAAATTTTTTTCAGCAAACCGTCATTAATCGGCGCCAGGAATTATTCCCCGTCGATCCGCACCCCCCTCGACCGCCCCCGATGGTGAGAATTGCTAAATTTTGTTGTCTAAATTCCTATACAAATCAGTACCGAGGTGTAATGGTACATCGATTTTTCAGATATTTTAACGTCTAAAAGCAGTAAATATTCAAATATTCTTACCGGGTTTTCAGCAGAAGGTCTTCATTCGTTTTGTCTTGCACAACGCCATTGAAATTTTCAGTGTGCAAATATTTCAGAATTTTTTTTTGCCTTAAATTTTTTTTGTTTTTTGTCAAAAACTCTGAAATTTGTCAAATTTTTTTCAGCAAACCGTCATTAATCGGCGCCAGGAATTATTCCCCGTCGATCCGCACCCCCCTCGACCGCCCCCGATGGTGGGAATTGCTAAATTTTGTTGTCTAAATTCCTATACAAATCAGTACCGAGGTGTAATGGTACATCGATTTTTCAGATATTTTAACGTCTAAAAGCAGTAAATATTCAAATATTCTTACCGGGTTTTCAGCAGAAGGTCTTCATTCGTTTTGTCTTGCACAACGCCATCGAAATTTTCAGTGTGCAAACATTTCAGAATTTTTCTTTGCCTTAAATTTTTTTTGTTTTTTGTCAGAAACTCTGAAATTTGTCAAATTTTTTTCAGCAAACCGTCATTAATCGGCGCCAGGAATTATTCCCCGTCGATCCGCACCCCCCTCGACCGCCCCCGATGGTGGGAATTGCTAAATTTTGTTGTCTAAATTCCTATACAAATCAGTACCGAGGTGTAATGGTACATCGATTTTTCAGATATTTTAACGTCTAAAAGCAGTAAATATTCAAATATTCTTACCGGGTTTTCAGCAGAAGGTCTTCATTCGTTTTGTCTTGCACAACGCCATCGAAATTTTCAGTGTGCAAACATTTCAGAATTTTTTTTTGCCTTAAATTTGTTTTGTTTTTTTCAAAAACTCTGAAATTTGTCAAATTTTTTTCAGTAAACCGTCATTAATCGGCGCCAGGAATTATTCCCCGTCGATCCGCACCCCCCTCGACCGCCCCCGATGGTGGGAATTGCTAAATTTTGTTGTCTAAATTCCTATACAAATCAGTACCGAGGTGTAATGGTACATCGATTTTTCAGATATTTTAACGTCTAAAAGCAGTAAATATTCAAATATTCTTACCGGGTTTTCAGCAGAAGGTCTTCATTCGTTTTGTCTTGCACAACGCCATCGAAATTTTCAGTGTGCAAACACTTCAGAATTTTTTTTTGCCTTAAATTTTTTTTGTTTTTTGTCAAAAACTCTGAAATTTGTCAAATTTTTTTCAGCAAACCGTCATTAATCGGCGCCAGGAATTATTCCCCGTCGATCCGCACCCCCCTCGACCGCCTCCGATGGTGGGAATTGCTAAATTTTGTTGTCTAAATTCCTATACAAATCAGTACCGAGGTGTAATGGTACATCGATTTTTCAGATATTTTAACGTCTAAAAGCAGTAAATATTCAAATATTCTTACCGGGTTTTCAGCAGAAGGTCTTCATTCGTTTTGTCTTGCACAACGCCATCGAAATTTTCAGTGTGCAAACATTTCAGAATTTTTCTTTGCCTTAAATTTTTTTTGTTTTTTGTCAGAAACTCTGAAATTTGTCAAATTTTTTTCAGCAAACCGTCATTAATCGGCGCCAGGAATTATTCCCCGTCGATCCGCACCCCCCTCGACCGCCCCCGATGGTGGGAATTGCTAAATTTTGTTGTCTAAATTCCTATACAAATCAGTACCGAGGTGTAATGGTACATCGATTTTTCAGATATTTTAACGTCTAAAAGCAGTAAATATTCAAATATTCTTACCGGGTTTTCAGCAGAAGGTCTTCATTCGTTTTGTCTTGCACAACGCCATCGAAATTTTCAGTGTGCAAACATTTCAGAATTTTTTTTTGCCTTAAATTTGTTTTGTTTTTTTCAAAAACTCTGAAATTTGTCAAATTTTTTTCAGCAAACCGTCATTAATCGGCGCCAGGAATTATTCCCCGTCGATCCGCACCCCCCTCGACCGCCCCCGATGGTGGGAATTGCTAAATTTTGTTGTCTAAATTCCTATACAAATCAGTACCGAGGTGTAATGGTACATCGATTTTTCAGATATTTTAACGTCTAAAAGCAGTAAATATTCAAATATTCTTACCGGGTTTTCAGCAGAAGGTCTTCATTCGTTTTGTCTTGCACAACGCCATCGAAATTTTCAGTGTGCAAACACTTCAGAATTTTTTTTTGCCTTAAATTTTTTTTGTTTTTTGTCAAAAACTCTGAAATTTGTCAAATTTTTTTCAGCAAACCGTCATTAATCGGCGCCAGGAATTATTCCCCGTCGATCCGCACCCCCCTCGACCGCCCCCGATGGTGGGAATCGCTAAATTTTGTTGTCTAAATTCCTATACAAATCAGTACCGAGGTGTAATGGTACATCGATTTTTCAGATATTTTAACGTCTAAAAGCAGTCAATATTCACATATTCTTACCGGGTTTTCAGCAGAAGGTCTTCATTCGTTTTGTCTTGCACAACGCCATCGAAATTTTCAGTGAGCAAACATTTCAGAATTTTTTTTTGCCTTAAATTTTTTTTGCTTTTTGTCAAAAACTCTGAAATTTGTCAAATTTTTTTCAGCAAACCGTCATTAATCGGCGCCAGGAATTATTCCCCGTCGATCCGCACCCCCCTCGACCGCCCCCGATGGTGGGAATTGCTAAATTTTGTTGTCTAAATTCCTATACAAATCAGTACCGAGGTGTAATGGTACATCGATTTTTCAGATATTTTAACGTCTAAAAGCAGTAAATATTCAAATATTCTTACCGGGTTTTCAGCAGAAGGTCTTCATTCGTTTTGTCTTGCACAACGCCATCGAAATTTTCAGTGTGCAAACATTTCAGAATTTTTTTTTGCCTTAAATTTGTTTTGTTTTTTTCAAAAACTCTGAAATTTGTCAAATTTTTTTCCGTAAACCGTCATTAATCGGCGCCAGGAATTATTCCCCGTCGATCCGCACCCCCCTCGACCGCCCCCGATGGTGGGAATTGCTAAATTTTGTTGTCTAAATTCCTATACAAATCAGTACCGAGGTGTAATGGTACATCGATTTTTCAGATATTTTAACGTCTAAAAGCAGTAAATATTCAAATATTCTTACCGGGTTTTCAGCAGAAGGTCTTCATTCGTTTTGTCTTGCACAACGCCATCGAAATTTTCAGTGTGCAAACACTTCAGAATTTTTTTTTGCCTTAAATTTTTTTTGTTTTTTGTCAAAAACTCTGAAATTTGTCAAATTTTTTTCAGCAAACCGTCATTAATCGGCGCCAGGAATTATTCCCCGTCGATCCGCACCCCCCTCGACCGCCCCCGATGGTGGGAATTGCTAAATTTTGTTGTCTAAATTCCTATACAAATCAGTACCGAGGTGTAATGGTACATCGATTTTTCAGATATTTTAACGTCTAAAAGCAGTCAATATTCACATATTCTTACCGGGTTTTCAGCAGAAGGTCTTCATTCGTTTTGTCTTGCACAACGCCATCGAAATTTTCAGTGAGCAAACATTTCAGAATTTTTTTTTGCCTTAAATTTTTTTTGCTTTTTGTCAAAAACTCTGAAATTTGTCAAATTTTTTTCAGCAAACCGTCATTAATCGGCGCCAGGAATTATTCCACGTCGATCCGCACCCCCCTCGACCGCCCCCGATGGTGGGAATTGCTAAATTTTGTTGTCTAAATTCCTATACAAATCAGTACCGAGGTGTAATGGTACATCGATTTTTCAGATATTTTAACGTCTAAAAGCAGTAAAAATTCAAATATTCTTACCGGGTTTTCAGCAGAAGGTCTTCATTCGTTTTTTCTTGCACAACGCCATCGAAATTTTCAGTGTGCAAACATTTCAGAATTTTACTTTGCCTTAAATTTGTTTTGTTTTTTTCAAAAACTCTGAAATTTGTCAAATTTTTTTCAGTAAACCGTCATTAATCGGCGCCAGGAATTATTCCCCGTCGATCCGCACCCCCCTCGACCGCCTTCGATGGTGGGAATTGCTAAATTTTGTTGTCTAAATTCCTATACAAATCAGTACCGAGGTGTAATGGTACATCGATTTTTCAGATATTTTAACGTCTAAAAGCAGTAAATATTCAAATATTCTTACCGGGTTTTCAGCAGAAGTTCTTCATTCGTTTTGTCTTGCACAACGCCATTGAAATTTTCAGTGTGCAAACATTTCAGAATTTTTTTTTGCCTTAAATTTGTTTTGTTTTTTGTCAAAAACTCTGAAATTTGTCAAATATTTTTCAGCAAACCGTCATTAATCGGCGCCAGGAATTATTCCCCGTCGATCCGCACCCCCCTCGACCGCCCCCGATGGTGGGAATTGCTAAATTTTGTTGTCTAAATTCCTATACAAATCAGTACCGAGGTGTAATGGTACATCGATTTTTCAGATATTTTAACGTCTAAAAGCAGTAAATATTCAAATATTCTTACCGGGTTTTCAGCAGAAGGTCTTCATTCGTTTTGTCTTGCACAACGCCATTGAAATTTTCAGTGTGCAAACATTTCAGAATTTTTTTTTGCCTTAAATTTTTTTTGTTTTTTGTCAAAAACTCTGAAATTTGTCAAATTTTTTTCAGCAAACCGTCATTAATCGGCGCCAGGAATTATTCCCCGTCGATCCGCACCCCCCTCGACCGCCCCCGATGGTGGGAATTGCTAAATTTTGTTGTCTAAATTCCTATACAAATCAGTACCGAGGTGTAATGGTACATCGATTTTTCAGATATTTTAACGTCTAAAAGCAGTAAATATTCAAATATTCTTACCGGGTTTTCAGCAGAAGGTCTTCATTCGTTTTGTCTTGCACAACGCCATTGAAATTTTCAGTGTGCAAACATTTCAGAATTTTTTTTTGCCTTAAATTTTTTTTGTTTTTTGTCAAAAACTCTGAAATTTGTCAAATTTTTTTCAGCAAACCGTCATTAATCGGCGCCAGGATATATTCCCCGTCGATCCGCACCCCCCTCGACCGCCCCCGATGGTGGGAATTGCTAAATTTTGTTGTCTAAATTCCTATACAAATCAGTACCGAGGTGTAATGGTACATCGATTTTTCAGATATTTTAACGTCTAAAAGCAGTAAATATTCAAATATTCTTACCGGGTTTTCAGCAGAAGGTCTTCATTCGTTTTGTCTTGCACAACGCCATCGAAATTTTCAGTGTGCAAACATTTCAGAATTTTTCTTTGCCTTAAATTTTTTTTGTTTTTTGTCAAAAACTCTGAAATTTGTCAAATTTTTTTCAGCAAACCGTCATTAATCGGCGCCAGGAATTATTCCCCGTCGATCCGCACCCCCCTCGACCGCCCCCGATGGTGGGAATTGCTAAATTTTGTTGTCTAAATTCCTATACAAATCAGTACCGAGGTGTAATGGTACATCGATTTTTCAGATATTATAACGTCTAAAAGCAGTAAATATTCAAATATTCTTACCGGGTTTTCAGCAGAAGGTCTTCATTCGTTTTGTCTTGCACAACGCCATTGAAATTTTCAGTGTGCAAACATTTCAGAATTTTTTTTTGCCTTAAATTTTTTTTGTTTTTTGTCAAAAACTCTGAAATTTGTCAAATTTTTTTCAGCAAACCGTCATTAATCGGCGCCAGGAATTATTCCCCGTCGATCCGCACCCCCCTCGACCGCCCCCGATGGTGGGAATTGCTAAATTTTGTTGTCTAAATTCCTATACAAATCAGTACCGAGGTGTAATGGTACATCGATTTTTCAGATATTTTAACGTCTAAAAGCAGTAAATATTCAAATATTCTTACCGGGTTTTCAGCAGAAGGTCTTCATTCGTTTTGTCTTGCACAACGCCATTGAAATTTTCAGTGTGCAAACATTTCAGATTTTTTTTTGCCTTAAATTTTTTTTGTTTTTTGTCAAAAACTCTGAAATTTGTCAAATTTTTTTCAGCAAACCGTCATTAATCGGTGCCAGGAATTATTCCCCGTCGATCCGCACCCCCCTCGACCGCCCCCGATGGTGGGAATTGCTAAATTTTGTTGTCTAAATTCCTATACAAATCAGTACCGAGGTGTAATGGTACATCGATTTTTCAGATATTTTAACGTCTAAAAGCAGTAAATATTCAAATATTCTTACCGGGTTTTCAGCAGAAGGTCTTCATTCGTTTTGTCTTGCACAACGCCATCGAAATTTTCAGTGTGCAAACACTTCAGAATTTTTTTTTGCCTCAAATTTTTTTTGTTTTTTGTCAAAAACTCTGAAATTTGTCAAATTTTTTTCAGCAAACCGTCATTAATCGGCGCCAGGAATTATTCCCCGTCGATCCGCACCCCCCTCGACCGCCCCCGATGGTGGGAATCGCTAAATTTTGTTGTCTAAATTCCTATACAAATCAGTACCGAGGTGTAATGGTACATCGATTTTTCAGATATTTTAACGTCTAAAAGCAGTCAATATTCACATATTCTTACCGGGTTTTCAGCAGAAGGTCTTCATTCGTTTTGTCTTGCACAACGCCATCGAAATTTTCAGTGAGCAAACATTTCAGAATTTTTTTTTGCCTTAAATTTTTTTTGCTTTTTGTCAAAAACTCTGAAATTTGTCAAATTTTTTTCAGCAAACCGTCATTAATCGGCGCCAGGAATTATTCCCCGTCGATCCGCACCCCCCTCGACCGCCCCCGATGGTGGGAATTGCTAAATTTTGTTGTCTAAATTCCTATACAAATCAGTACCGAGGTGTAATGGTACATCGATTTTTCAGATATTTTAACGTCTAAAAGCAGTAAATATTCAAATATTCTTACCGGGTTTTCAGCAGAAGGTCTTCATTCGTTTTGTCTTGCACAACGCCATTGAAATTTTCAGTGTGCAAACATTTCAGAATTTTTTTTTGCCTTAAATTTTTTTTGTTTTTTGTCAAAAACTCTGAAATTTGTCAAATTTTTTTCAGCAAACCGTCATTAATCGGCGCCAGGAATTATTCCCCGTCGATCCGCACCCCCCTCGACCGCCCCCGATGGTGGGAATTGCTAAATTTTGTTGTCTAAATTCCTATACAAATCAGTACCGAGGTGTAATGGTACATCGATTTTTCAGATATTTTAACGTCTAAAAGCAGTAAATATTCAAATATTCTTACCGGGTTTTCAGCAGAAGGTCTTCATTCGTTTTGTCTTGCACAACGCCATCGAAATTTTCAGTGTGCAAACATTTCAGAATTTTTCTTTGCCTTAAATTTTTTTTGTTTTTTGTCAGAAACTCTGAAATTTGTCAAATTTTTTTCAGCAAACCGTCATTAATCGGCGCCAGGAATTATTCCCCGTCGATCCGCACCCCCCTCGACCGCCCCCGATGGTGGGAATCGCTAAATTTTGTTGTCTAAATTCCTATACAAATCAGTACCGAGGTGTAATGGTACATCGATTTTTCAGATATTTTAACGTCTAAAAGCAGTCAATATTCACATATTCTTACCGGGTTTTCAGCAGAAGGTCTTCATTCGTTTTGTCTTGCACAACGCCATCGAAATTTTCAGTGAGCAAACATTTCAGAATTTTTTTTTGCCTTAAATTTTTTTTGCTTTTTGTCAAAAACTCTGAAATTTGTCAAATTTTTTTCAGCAAACCGTCATTAATCGGCGCCAGGAATTATTCCCCGTCGATCCGCACCCCCCTCGACCGCCCCCGATGGTGGGAATTGCTAAATTTTGTTGTCTAAATTCCTATACAAATCAGTACCGAGGTGTAATGGTACATCGATTTTTCAGATATTTTAACGTCTAAAAGCAGTAAATATTCAAATATTCTTACCGGGTTTTCAGCAGAAGGTCTTCATTCGTTTTGTCTTGCACAACGCCATTGAAATTTTCAGTGTGCAAACATTTCAGAATTTTTTTTTGCCTTAAATTTTTTTTGTTTTTTGTCAAAAACTCTGAAATTTGTCAAATTTTTTTCAGCAAACCGTCATTAATCGGCGCCAGGAATTATTCCCCGTCGATCCGCACCCCCCTCGACCGCCCCCGATGGTGGGAATTGCTAAATTTTGTTGTCTAAATTCCTATACAAATCAGTACCGAGGTGTAATGGTACATCGATTTTTCAGATATTTTAACGTCTAAAAGCAGTAAATATTCAAATATTCTTACCGGGTTTTCAGCAGAAGGTCTTCATTCGTTTTGTCTTGCACAACGCCATCGAAATTTTCAGTGTGCAAACATTTCAGAATTTTTCTTTGCCTTAAATTTTTTTTGTTTTTTGTCAGAAACTCTGAAATTTGTCAAATTTTTTTCAGCAAACCGTCATTAATCGGCGCCAGGAATTATTCCCCGTCGATCCGCACCCCCCTCGACCGCCCCCGATGGTGGGAATTGCTAAATTTTGTTGTCTAAATTCCTATACAAATCAGTACCGAGGTGTAATGGTACATCGATTTTTCAGATATTTTAACGTCTAAAAGCAGTAAATATTCAAATATTCTTACCGGGTTTTCAGCAGAAGGTCTTCATTCGTTTTGTCTTGCACAACGCCATCGAAATTTTCAGTGTGCAAACATTTCAGAATTTTTTTTTGCCTTAAATTTGTTTTGTTTTTTTCAAAAACTCTGAAATTTGTCAAATTTTTTTCAGTAAACCGTCATTAATCGGCGCCAGGAATTATTCCCCGTCGATCCGCACCCCCCTCGACCGCCCCCGATGGTGGGAATTGCTAAATTTTGTTGTCTAAATTCCTATACAAATCAGTACCGAGGTGTAATGGTACATCGATTTTTCAGATATTTTAACGTCTAAAAGCAGTAAATATTCAAATATTCTTACCGGGTTTTCAGCAGAAGGTCTTCATTCGTTTTGTCTTGCACAACGCCATCGAAATTTTCAGTGTGCAAACACTTCAGAATTTTTTTTTGCCTTAAATTTTTTTTGTTTTTTGTCAAAAACTCTGAAATTTGTCAAATTTTTTTCAGCAAACCGTCATTAATCGGCGCCAGGAATTATTCCCCGTCGATCCGCACCCCCCTCGACCGCCTCCGATGGTGGGAATTGCTAAATTTTGTTGTCTAAATTCCTATACAAATCAGTACCGAGGTGTAATGGTACATCGATTTTTCAGATATTTTAACGTCTAAAAGCAGTAAATATTCAAATATTCTTACCGGGTTTTCAGCAGAAGGTCTTCATTCGTTTTGTCTTGCACAACGCCATCGAAATTTTCAGTGTGCAAACATTTCAGAATTTTTCTTTGCCTTAAATTTTTTTTGTTTTTTGTCAGAAACTCTGAAATTTGTCAAATTTTTTTCAGTAAACCGTCATTAATCGGCGCCAGGAATTATTCCCCGTCGATCCGCACCCCCCTCGACCGCCCCCGATGGTGGGAATTGCTAAATTTTGTTGTCTAAATTCCTATACAAATCAGTACCGAGGTGTAATGGTACATCGATTTTTCAGATATTTTAACGTCTAAAAGCAGTAAATATTCAAATATTCTTACCGGGTTTTCAGCAGAAGGTCTTCATTCGTTTTGTCTTGCACAACGCCATCGAAATTTTCAGTGTGCAAACATTTCAGAATTTTTTTTTGCCTTAAATTTGTTTTGTTTTTTTCAAAAACTCTGAAATTTGTCAAATTTTTTTCAGCAAACCGTCATTAATCGGCGCCAGGAATTATTCCCCGTCGATCCGCACCCCCCTCGACCGCCCCCGATGGTGGGAATTGCTAAATTTTGTTGTCTAAATTCCTATACAAATCAGTACCGAGGTGTAATGGTACATCGATTTTTCAGATATTTTAACGTCTAAAAGCAGTAAATATTCAAATATTCTTACCGGGTTTTCAGCAGAAGGTCTTCATTCGTTTTGTCTTGCACAACGCCATCGAAATTTTCAGTGTGCAAACACTTCAGAATTTTTTTTTGCCTTAAATTTTTTTTGTTTTTTGTCAAAAACTCTGAAATTTGTCAAATTTTTTTCAGCAAACCGTCATTAATCGGCGCCAGGAATTATTCCCCGTCGATCCGCACCCCCCTCGACCGCCCCCGATGGTGGGAATCGCTAAATTTTGTTGTCTAAATTCCTATACAAATCAGTACCGAGGTGTAATGGTACATCGATTTTTCAGATATTTTAACGTCTAAAAGCAGTCAATATTCACATATTCTTACCGGGTTTTCAGCAGAAGGTCTTCATTCGTTTTGTCTTGCACAACGCCATCGAAATTTTCAGTGAGCAAACATTTCAGAATTTTTTTTTGCCTTAAATTTTTTTTGCTTTTTGTCAAAAACTCTGAAATTTGTCAAATTTTTTTCAGCAAACCGTCATTAATCGGCGCCAGGAATTATTCCCCGTCGATCCGCACCCCCCTCGACCGCCCCCGATGGTGGGAATTGCTAAATTTTGTTGTCTAAATTCCTATACAAATCAGTACCGAGGTGTAATGGTACATCGATTTTTCAGATATTTTAACGTCTAAAAGCAGTAAATATTCAAATATTCTTACCGGGTTTTCAGCAGAAGGTCTTCATTCGTTTTGTCTTGCACAACGCCATTGAAATTTTCAGTGTGCAAACATTTCAGAATTTTTTTTTGCCTTAATTTTTTTTTGTTTTTTGTCAAAAACTCTGAAATTTGTCAAATTTTTTTCAGCAAACCGTCATTAATCGGCGCCAGGAATTATTCCCCGTCGATCCGCACCCCCCTCGACCGCCCCCGATGGTGGGAATTGCTAAATTTTGTTGTCTAAATTCCTATACAAATCAGTACCGAGGTGTAATGGTACATCGATTTTTCAGATATTTTAACGTCTAAAAGCAGTAAATATTCAAATATTCTTACCGGGTTTTCAGCAGAAGGTCTTCATTCGTTTTGTCTTGCACAACGCCATCGAAATTTTCAGTGTGCAAACATTTCAGAATTTTTTTTTGCCTTAAATTTTTTTTGCTTTTTGTCAAAAACTCTGAAATTTGTCAATTTTTTTTCAGCAAACCGTCATTAATCGGCGCCAGGAATTATTCCCCGTCGATCCGCACCCCCCTCGACCGCCCCCGATGGTGGGAATTGCTAAATTTTGTTGTCTAAATTCCTATACAAATCAGTACCGAGGTGTAATGGTACATCGATTTTTCAGATATTTTAACGTCTAAAAGCAGTAAATATTCAAATATTCTTACCGGGTTTTCAGCAGAAGGTCTTCATTCGTTTTGTCTTGCACAACGCCATTGAAATTTTCAGTGTGCAAACATTTCAGAATTTTTTTTTGCCTTAAATTTTTTTTGCTTTTTGTCAAAAACTCTGAAATTTGTCAAATTTTTTTCAGCAAACCGTCATTAATCGGCGCCAGGAATTATTCCCCGTCGATCCGCACCCCCCTCGACCGCCCCCGATGGTGGGAATTGCTAAATTTTGTTGTCTAAATTCCTATACAAATCAGTACCGAGGTGTAATGGTACATCGATTTTTCAGATATTTTAACGTCTAAAAGCAGTAAATATTCTTACCGGGTTTTCAGCAGAAGGTCTTCATTCGTTTTGTCTTGCACAACGCCATCGAAATTTTCAGTGTGCAAACATTTCAGAATTTTTTTTTGCCTTAAATTTTTTTTGCTTTTTGTCAAAAACTCTGAAATTTGTCAAATTTTTTTCAGTAAACCGTCATTAATCGGCGCCAGGAATTATTCCCCGTCGATCCGCACCCCCCTCGACCGCCCCCGATGGTGGGATTTGCTAAATTTTGTTGTCTAAATTCCTATACAAATCAGTACCGAGGTGTAATGGTACATCGATTTTTCAGATATTTTAACGTCTAAAAGCAGTAAATATTCAAATATTCTTACCGGGTTTTCAGCAGAAGGTCTTCATTCGTTTTGTCTTGCACAACGCCATTGAAATTTTCAGTGTGCAAACATTTCAGAATTATTTTTTGCCTTAAATTTTTTTTGTTTTTTGTCAAAAACTCTGAAATTTGTCAAATTTTTTTCAGCAAACCGTCATTAATCGGCGCCAGGAATTATTCCCCGTCGATCCGCACCCCCCTCGACCGCCCCCGATGGTGGGAATTGCTAAATTTCGTTGTCTAAATTCCTATACAAATCAGTACCGAGGTGTAATGGTACATCGATTTTTCAGATATTTTAACGTCTAAAAGCAGTAAATATTCAAATATTCTTACCGGGTTTTCAGCAGAAGGTCTTCATTCGTTTTGTCTTGCACAACGCCATTGAAATTTTCAGTGTGCAAACATTTCAGAATTTTTTTTTGCCTTAATTTTTTTTTGTTTTTTGTCAAAAACTCTGAAATTTGTCAAATTTTTTTCAGCAAACCGTCATTAATCGGCGCCAGGAATTATTCCCCGTCGATCCGCACCCCCCTCGACCGCCCCCGATGGTGGGAATTGCTAAATTTTGTTGTCTAAATTCCTATACAAATCAGTACCGAGGTGTAATGGTACATCGATTTTTCAGATATTTTAACGTCTAAAAGCAGTAAATATTCAAATATTCTTACCGGGTTTTCAGCAGAAGGTCTTCATTCGTTTTGTCTTGCACAACGCCATCGAAATTTTCAGTGTGCAAACATTTCAGAATTTTTTTTTGCCTTAAATTTTTTTTGCTTTTTGTCAAAAACTCTGAAATTTGTCAAATTTTTTTCAGCAAACCGTCATTAATCGGCGCCAGGAATTATTCCCCGTCGATCCGCACCCCCCTCGACCGCCCCCGATGGTGGGAATTGCTAAATTTTGTTGTCTAAATTCCTATACAAATCAGTACCGAGGTGTAATGGTACATCGATTTTTCAGATATTTTAACGTCTAAAAGCAGTAAATATTCAAATATTCTTACCGGGTTTTCAGCAGAAGGTCTTCATTCGTTTTGTCTTGCACAACGCCATTGAAATTTTCAGTGTGCAAACATTTCAGAATTTTTTTTTGCCTTAAATTTTTTTTGTTTTTTGTCAAAAACTCTGAAATTTGTCAAATTTTTTTCAGCAAACCGTCATTAATCGGCGCTAGGAATTATTCCCCGTCGATCCGCACCCCCCTCGACCGCCCCCGATGGTGGGAATAGCTAAATTTTGTTGTCTAAATTCCTATACAAATCAGTACCGAGGTGTAATGGTACATCGATTTTTCAGATATTTTAACGTCTAAAAGCAGTAAATATTCAAATATTCTTACCGGGTTTTCAGCAGAAGGTCTTCATTCGTTTTGTCTTGCACAACGCCATTGAAATTTTCAGTGTGCAAACATTTCAGAATTTTTTTTTGCCTTAAATTTTTTTGTTTTTTGTCAAAAACTCTGAAATTTGTCAATTTTTTTTTAGCAAACCGTCATTAATCGGCGCCAGGAATTATTCCCCGTCGATCCGCACCCCCCTCGACCGCCCCCGATGGTGGGAATTGCTAAATTTTGTTGTCTAAATTCCTATACAAATCAGTACCGAGGTGTAATGGTACATCGATTTTTCAGATATTTTAACGTCTAAAAGCAGTAAATATTCAAATATTCTTACCGGGTTTTCAGCAGAAGGTCTTCATTCGGTTTGTCTTGCACAACGCCATCGAAATTTTCAGTGTGCAAACATTTCAGATTTTTTTTTTGCCTTAAATTTTTTTTGCTTTTTGTCAAAAACTCTGAAATTTGTCAAATTTTTTTCAGCAAACCGTCATTAATCGGCGCCAGGAATTATTCCCCGTCGATCCGCACCCCCCTCGACCGCCCCCGATGGTGGGAATTGCTAAATTTTGTTGTCTAAATTCCTATACAAATCAGTACCGAGGTGTAATGGTACATCGATTTTTCAGATATTTTAACGTCTAAAAGCAGTAAATATTCAAATATTCTTACCGGGTTTTCAGCAGAAGGTCTTCATTCGTTTTGTCTTGCACAACGCCATTGAAATTTTCAGTGTGCAAACATTTCAGAATTTTTTTTTGCCTTAAATTTTTTTTGTTTTTTGTCAAAAACTCTGAAATTTGTCAAATTTTTTTCAGCAAACCGTCATTAATCGGCGCTAGGAATTATTCCCCGTCGATCCGCACCCCCCTCGACCGCCCCCGATGGTGGGAATTGCTAAATTTTGTTGTCTAAATTCCTATACAAATCAGTACCGAGGTGTAATGGTACATCGATTTTTCAGATATTTTAACGTCTAAAAGCAGTAAATATTCAAATATTCTTACCGGGTTTTCAGCAGAAGGTCTTCATTCGTTTTGTCTTGCACAACGCCATTGAAATTTTCAGTGTGCAAACATTTCAGAATTTTTTTTTGCCTTAAATTTTTTTGTTTTTTGTCAAAAACTCTGAAATTTGTCAATTTTTTTTTAGCAAACCGTCATTAATCGGCGCCAGGAATTATTCCCCGTCGATCCGCACCCCCCTCGACCGCCCCCGATGGTGGGAATTGCTAAATTTTGTTGTCTAAATTCCTATACAAATCAGTACCGAGGTGTAATGGTACATCGATTTTTCAGATATTTTAACGTCTAAAAGCAGTAAATATTCAAATATTCTTACCGGGTTTTCAGCAGAAGGTCTTCATTCGTTTTGTCTTGCACAACGCCATCGAAATTTTCAGTGTGCAAACATTTCAGAATTTTTTTTTGCCTTAAATTTTTTTTGCTTTTTGTCAAAAACTCTGAAATTTGTCAAATTTTTTTCAGCAAACCGTCATTAATCGGCGCCAGGAATTATTCCCCGTCGATCCGCACCCCCCTCGACCGCCCCCGATGGTGGGAATTGCTAAATTTTGTTGTCTAAATTCCTATACAAATCAGTACCGAGGTGTAATGGTACATCGATTTTTCAGATATTTTAACGTCTAAAAGCAGTAAATATTCAAATATTCTTACCGGGTTTTCAGCAGAAGGTCTTCATTCGTTTTGTCTTGCACAACGCCATCGAAATTTTCAGTGTGCAAACATTTCAGAATTTTTTTTTGCCTTAAATTTGTTTTGTTTTTTTCAAAAACTCTGAGATTTGTCAAATTTTTTTCAGCAAACCGTCATTAATCGGCGCCAGGAATTATTCCCCGTCGATCGGCACCCCCCTCGACCGCCCCCGATGGTGGGAATTGCTAAATTTTGTTGTCTAAATTCCTATACAAATCAGTACCGAGGTGTAATGGTACATCGATTTTTCAGATATTTTAACGTCTAAAAGCAGTAAATATTCAAATATTCTTACCGGGTTTTCAGCAGAAGGTCTTCATTCGTTTTGTCTTGCACAACGCCATTGAAATTTTCAGTGTGCAAACATTTCAGAATTTTTTTTTGCCTTAAATTTTTTTTGTTTTTTGTCAAAAACTCTGAAATTTGTCAAATTTTTTTCAGCAAACCGTCATTAATCGGCGCCAGGAATTATTCCCCGTCGATCCGCACCCCCCTCGACCGCCCCCGATGGTGGGAATTGCTAAATTTTGTTGTCTAAATTCCTATACAAATCAGTACCGAGGTGTAATGGTACATCGATTTTTCAGATATTTTAACGTCTAAAAGCAGTAAATATTCAAATATTCTTACCGGGTTTTCAGCAGAAGGTCTTCATTCGTTTTGTCTTGCACAACGCCATTGAAATTTTCAGTGTGCAAACATTTCAGATTTTTTTTTTGCCTTAAATTTTTTTTGTTTTTTGTCAAAAACTCTGAAATTTGTCAAATTTTTTTCAGCAAACCGTCATTAATCGGCGCCAGGAATTATTCCCCGTCGATCCGCACCCCCCTCGACCGCCCCCGATGGTGGGAATTGCTAAATTTTGTTGTCTAAATTCCTATACAAATCAGTACCGAGGTGTAATGGTACATCGATTTTTCAGATATTTTAACGTCTAAAAGCAGTAAATATTCAAATATTCTTACCGGGGTTTCAGCAGAAGGTCTTCATTCGTTTTGTCTTGCACAACGCCATCGAAATTTTCAGTGTGCAAACATTTCAGAATTTTTCTTTGCCTTAAATTTTTTTTGTTTTTTGTCAAAAACTCTGAAATTTGTCAAATTTTTTTCAGCAAACCGTCATTAATCGGCGCCAGGAATTATTCCCCGTCGATCCGCACCCCCCTCGACCGCCCCCGATGGTGGGAATTGCTAAATTTTGTTGTCTAAATTCCTATACAAATCAGTACCGAGGTGTAATGGTACATCGATTTTTCAGATATTTTAACGTCTAAAAGCAGTAAATATTCAAATATTCTTACCAGGTTTTCAGCAGAAGGTCTTCATTCGTTTTGTCTTGCACAACGCCATCGAAATTTTCAGTGTGCAAACATTTCAGAATTTTTTTTTGCCTTAAATTTGTTTTGTTTTTTTCAAAAACTCTGAAATTTGTCAAATTTTTTTCAGCAAATCGTCATTAATCGGCGCCAGGAATTATTCCCCGTCGATCCGCACCCCCCTCGACCGCCCCCGATGGTGGGAATTGCTAAATTTTGTTGTCTAAATTCCTATACAAATCAGTACCGAGGTGTAATGGTACATCGATTTTTCAGATATTTTAACGTCTAAAAGCAGTAAATATTCACATATTCTTACCGGGTTTTCAGCAGAAGGTCTTCATTCGTTTTGTCTTGCACAACGCCATCGAAATTTTCAGTGTGCAAACATTTCAGAATTTTTTTTTGCCTTAAATTTGTTTTGTTTTTTTCAAAAACTCTGAAATTTGTCAAATTTTTTTCAGTAAACCGTCATTAATCGGCGCCAGGAATTATTCCCCGTCGATCCGCACCCCCCTCGACCGCCCCCGATGGTGGGAATTGCTAAATTTTGTTGTCTAAATTCCTATACAAATCAGTACCGAGGTGTAATGGTACATCGATTTTTCAGATATTTTAACGTCTAAAAGCAGTAAATATTCACATATTCTTACCGGGTTTTCAGCAGAAGGTCTTCATTCGTTTTGTCTTGCACAACGCCATCGAAATTTTCAGTGTGCAAACACTACAGATTTTTTTTTTGCCTTAAATTTTTTTTGTTTTTTGTCAAAAACTCTGAAATTTGTTAAATTTTTTTCAGCAAACCGTCATTAATCGGCGCCAGGAATTATTTCCCGTCGATCCGCACCCCCCTCGACCGCCCCCGATGGTGGGAATTGCTAAATTTTGTTGTCTAAATTCCTATACAAATCAGTACCGAGGTGTAATGGTACATCGATTTTTCAGATATTTTAACGTCTAAAAGCAGTAAATATTCAAATATTCTTACCGGGTTTTCAGCAGAAGGTCTTCATTCGTTTTGTCTTGCACAACGCCATCGAAATTTTCAGTGTGCAAACACTTCAGAATTTTTTTTTGCCTTAAATTTGTTTTGTTTTTTTCAAAAACTCTGAAATTTGTCAATTTTTTTTCAGCAAACCGTCATTAATCGGCGCCAGGAATTATTCCCCGTCGATCCGCACCCCCCTCGACCGCCCCCGATGGTGGGAATTGCTAAATTTTGTTGTCTAAATTCCTATACAAATCAGTACCGAGGTGTAATGGTACATCGATTTTTCAGATATTTTAACGTCTAAAAGCAGTAAATATTCACATATTCTTACCGGGTTTTCAGCAGAAGGTCTTCATTCGTTTTGTCTTGCACAACGCCATCGAAATTTTCAGTGTGCAAACATTTCAGAATTTTTTTTTGCCTTAAATTTTTTTGTTTGTTGTCAAAAACTCTGAAATTTGTCAATTTTTTTTCAGTAAACCGTCATTAATCGGCGCCAGGAATTATTCCCCGTCGATCCGCACCCCCCTCGACCGCCCCCGATGGTGGGAATTGCTAAATTTTGTTGTCTAAATTCCTATACAAATCAGTACCGAGGTGTAATGGTACATCGATTTTTCAGATATTTTAACGTCTAAAAGCAGTAAATATTCACATATTCTTACCGGGTTTTCAGCAGAAGGTCTTCATTCGTTTCGTCTTGCACAACGCCATCGAAATTTTCAGTGTACAAACATTTCAGAATTTTTCTTTGCCTTAATTTTTTTTTGTTTTTTGTCAAAAACTCTGAAATTTGTCAAATTTTTTTCAGCAAACCGTCATTAATCGGCGCCAGGAATTATTCCCCGTCGATCCGCACCCCCCTCGACCGCCCCCGATGGTGGGAATTGCTAAATTTTGTTGTCTAAATTCCTATACAAATCAGTACCGAGGTGTAATGGTACATCGATTTTTCAGATATTTTAACGTCTAAAAGCAGTAAATATTCAAATATTCTTACCGGGTTTTCAGCAGAAGGTCTTCATTCGTTTTGTCTTGCACAACGCCATCGAAATTTTCAGTGTGCAAACATTTCAGAATTTTTTTTTGCCTTAAATTTTTTTTGCTTTTTGTCAAAAACTCTGAAATTTGTCAAATTTTTTTCAGCAAACCGTCATTAATCAGCGCCAGGAATTATTCCCCGTCGATCCGCACCCCCCTCGACCGCCCCCGATGGTGGGAATTGCTAAATTTTGTTGTCTAAATTCCTATACAAATCAGTACCGAGGTGTAATGGTACATCGATTTTTCAGATATTTTAACGTCTAAAAGCAGTAAATATTCAAATATTCTTACCGGGTTTTCAGCAGAAGGTCTTCATTCGTTTTGTCTTGCACAACGCCATCGAAATTTTCAGTGTGCAAACATTTCAGAATTTTTTTTTGCCTTAAATTTGTTTTGTTTTTTTCAAAAACTCTGAAATTTGTCAAATTTTTTTCAGCAAACCGTCATTAATCGGCGCCAGGAATTATTCCACGTCGATCCGCACCCCCCTCGACCGCCCCCGATGGTGGGAATTGCTAAATTTTGTTGTCTAAATTCCTATACAAATCAGTACCGAGGTGTAATGGTACATCGATTTTTCAGATATTTTAACGTCTAAAAGCAGTAAATATTCAAATATTCTTACCGGGTTTTCAGCAGAAGGTCTTCATTCGTTTTGTCTTGCACAACGCCATTGAAATTTTCAGTGTGCAAACATTTCAGAATTTTTTTTTGCCTTAAATTTTTTTTGTTTTTTGTCAAAAACTCTGAAATTTTTCAAATTTTTTTCAGCAAACCGTCATTAATCGGCGCCAGGAATTATTCCCCGTCGATCCGCACCCCCCTCGACCGCCCCCGATGGTGGGAATTGCTAAATTTTGTTGTCTAAATTCCTATACAAATCAGTACCGAGGTGTAATGGTACATCGATTTTTCAGATATTTTAACGTCTAAAAGCAGTAAATATTCAAATATTCTTACCGGGTTTTCAGCAGAAGGTCTTCATTCGTTTTGTCTTGCACAACGCCATCGAAATTTTCAGTGTGCAAACACTTCAGATTTTTTTTTTGCCTTAAATTTTTTTTGTTTTTTGTCAAAAACTCTGAAATTTGTTAAATTTTTTTCAGCAAACCGTCATTAATCGGCGCCAGGAATTATTTCCCGTCGATCCGCACCCCCCTCGACCGCCCCCGATGGTGGGAATTGCTAAATTTTGTTGTCTAAATTCCTATACAAATCAGTACCGAGGTGTAATGGTACATCGATTTTTCAGATATTTTAACGTCTAAAAGCAGTAAATATTCAAATATTCTTACCGGGTTTTCAGCAGAAGGTCTTCATTCGTTTTGTCTTGCACAACGCCATCGAAATTTTCAGTGTGCAAACACTTCAGAATTTTTTTTTGCCTTAAATTTGTTTTGTTTTTTTCAAAAACTCTGAAATTTGTCAATTTTTTTTCAGCAAACCGTCATTAATCGGCGCCAGGAATTATTCCCCGTCGATCCGCACCCCCCTCGACCGCCCCCGATGGTGGGAATTGCTAAATTTTGTTGTCTAAATTCCTATACAAATCAGTACCGAGGTGTAATGGTACATCGATTTTTCAGATATTCTAACGTCTAAAAGCAGTAAATATTCACATATTCTTACCGGGTTTTCAGCAGAAGGTCTTCATTCGTTTCGTCTTGCACAACGCCATCGAAATTTTCAGTGTACAAACATTTCAGAATTTTTCTTTGCCTTAATTTTTTTTTGTTTTTTGTCAAAAACTCTGGAATTTGTCAAATTTTTTTCAGCAAACCGTCATTAATCGGCGCCAGGAATTATTCCCCGTCGATCCGCACCCCCCTCGACCGCCCCCGATGGTGGGAATTGCTAAATTTTGTTGTCTAAATTCCTATACAAATCAGTACCGAGGTGTAATGGTACATCGATTTTTCAGATATTTTAACGTCTAAAAGCAGTAAATATTCAAATATTCTTACCGGGTTTTCAGCAGAAGGTCTTCATTCGTTTTGTCTTGCACAACGCCATCGAAATTTTCAGTGTGCAAACATTTCAGAATTTTTTTTTGCCTTAAATTTGTTTTGTTTTTTTCAAAAACTCTGAAATTTGTCAAATTTTTTTCAGCAAACCGTCATTAATCGGCGCCAGGAATTATTCCACGTCGATCCGCACCCCCCTCGACCGCCCCCGATGGTGGGAATTGCTAAATTTTGTTGTCTAAATTCCTATACAAATCAGTACCGAGGTGTAATGGTACATCGATTTTTCAGATATTTTAACGTCTAAAAGCAGTAAATATTCAAATATTCTTACCGGGTTTTCAGCAGAAGGTCTTCATTCGTTTTGTCTTGCACAACGCCATTGAAATTTTCAGTGTGCAAACATTTCAGAATTTTTTTTTGCCTTAAATTTTTTTTGTTTTTTGTCAAAAACTCTGAAATTTGTCAAATTTTTTTCAGCAAACCGTCATTAATCGGCGCCAGGAATTATTCCCCGTCGATCCGCACCCCCCTCGACCGCCCCCGATGGTGGGAATTGCTAAATTTTGTTGTCTAAATTCCTATACAAATCAGTACCGAGGTGTAATGGTACATCGATTTTTCAGATATTTTAACGTCTAAAAGCAGTAAATATTCAAATATTCTTACCGGGTTTTCAGCAGAAGGTCTTCATTCGTTTTGTCTTGCACAACGCCATCGAAATTTTCAGTGTGCAAACATTTCAGAATTTTTTTTTGCCTTAAATTTGTTTTGTTTTTTTCAAAAACTCTGAAATTTGTCAAATTTTTTTCAGCAAATCGTCATTAATCGGCGCCAGGAATTATTCCCCGTCGATCCGCACCCCCCTCGACCGCCCCCGATGGTGGGAATTGCTAAATTTTGTTGTCTAAATTCCTATACAAATCAGTACCGAGGTGTAATGGTACATCGATTTTTCAGATATTTTAACGTCTAAAAGCAGTAAATATTCAAATATTCTTACCGGGTTTTCAGCAGAAGGTCTTCATTCGTTTTGTCTTGCACAACGCCATCGAAATTTTCAGTTTGCAAACACTTCAGAATTTTTTTTTTGCCTTAAATTTGTTTTTTTTTTTTTCAAAAACTCTGAAATTTGTCAAATTTTTTTCAGTAAACCGTCATTAATCGGCGCCAGGAATTATTCCCCGTCGATCCGCACCCCCCTCGACCGCCCCCGATGGTGGGAATTGCTAAATTTTGTTGTCTAAATTCCTATACAAATCAGTACCGAGGTGTAATGGTACATCGATTTTTCAGATATTTTAACGTCTAAAAGCAGTAAATATTCACATATTCTTACCGGGTTTTCAGCAGAAGGTCTTCATTCGTTTTGTCTTGCACAACGCCATCGAAATTTTCAGTGTGCAAACATTTCAGAATTTTTTTTTGCCTTAAATTTTTTTTGTTTTTTGCCAAAAGCTCTGAAATTTGTCATATTTTTTTCAGCAAACCGTCATTAATCGGCGCCAGGAATTAGTCCCCGTCGATCCGCACCCCCCTCGACCGCCCCCGATGGTGGAAATTGCTAAATTTTGTTGTCTAAATTCCTATACAAATCAGTACCGAGGTGTAATGGTACATCGATTTTTCAGATATTTTAACGTCTAAAAGCAGTAAATATTCAAATATTCTTACCGGGTTTTCAGCAGAAGGTTTTCATTCGTTTTGTCTTGCACAACGCCATCGAAATTTTCAGTGTGCAAACATTTCAGAATTTTTCTTTGCCTTAAATTTTTTTTGTTTTTTGTCAAAAACTCTGAAATTTGTCAAATTTTTTTCAGCAAACCGTCATTAATCGGCGCCAGGAATTATTCCCCGTCGATCCGCACCCCCCTCGACCGCCTCCGATGGTAGGAATTGCTAAATTTTGTTGTCTAAATTCCTATACAAATCAGTACCGAGGTGTAATGGTACATCGATTTTTCAGATATTTTAACGTCTAAAAGCAGTAAATATTCAAATATTCTTACCGGGTTTTCAGCAGAAGGTCTTCATTCGTTTTGTCTTGCACAACGCCATCGAAATTTTCAGTGTGCAAACATTTCAGAATTTTTTTTTGCCTTAAATTTGTTTTGTTTTTTTCAAAAACTCTGAAATTTGTCAAATTTTTTTCAGCAAATCGTCATTAATCGGCGCCAGGAATTATTCCCCGTCGATCCGCACCCCCCTCGACCGCCCCCGATGGTGGGAATTGCTAAATTTTGTTGTCTAAATTCCTATACAAATCAGTACCGAGGTGTAATGGTACATCGATTTTTCAGATATTTTAACGTCTAAAAGCAGTAAATATTCAAATATTCTTACCGGGTTTTCAGCAGAAGGTCTTCATTCGTTTTGTCTTGCACAACGCCATCGAAATTTTCAGTTTGCAAACACTTCAGAATTTTTTTTTTGCCTTAAATTTGTTTTTTTTTTTTTCAAAAACTCTGAAATTTGTCAAATTTTTTTCAGTAAACCGTCATTAATCGGCGCCAGGAATTATTCCCCGTCGATCCGCACCCCCCTCGACCGCCCCCGATGGTGGGAATTGCTAAATTTTGTTGTCTAAATTCCTATACAAATCAGTACCGAGGTGTAATGGTACATCGATTTTTCAGATATTTTAACGTCTAAAAGCAGTAAATATTCACATATTCTTACCGGGTTTTCAGCAGAAGGTCTTCATTCGTTTTGTCTTGCACAACGCCATTGAAATTTTCAGTGTGCAAACATTTCAGAATTTTTTTTTGCCTTAAATTTTTTTTGTTTTTTGTCAAAAACTCTGAAATTTGTCAAATTTTTTTCAGCAAACCGTCATTAATCGGCGCCAGGATATATTCCCCGTCGATCCGCACCTCCCTCGACCGCCCCCGATGGTGGGAATTGCTAAATTTTGTTGTCTAAATTCCTATACAAATCAGTACCGAGGTGTAATGGTACATCGATTTTTCAGATATTTTAACGTCTAAAAGCAGTAAATATTCACATATTTTTACCGGGTTTTCAGCAGAAGGTCTTCATTCGTTTTGTCTTGCACAACGCCATCGAAATTTTCAGTGTGCAAACACTTCAGAATTTTTTTTTGCCTTAAATTTTTTTTGTTTTTTGTCAAAAACTCTGAAATTTGTCAAAGTTTTTTTAGGCAAACCGTCATTAATCGGCGCCAGGAATTATTCCCCGTCGATCCGCACCCCTCTCGACCGCCCCCGATGGTGGGAATTGCTAAATTTTGTTGTCTAAATTCCTATACAAATCAGTACCGAGGTGTAATGGTACATCGATTTTTCAGATATTTTAACGTCTAAAAGCAGTAAATATTCACATATTCTTACCGGGTTTTCAGCAGAAGGTCTTCATTCGTTTTGTCTTGCACAACGCCATCGAAATTTTCAGTGTGCAAACACTTCAGATTTTTTTTTTGCCTTAAATTTTTTTTGTTTTTTGTCAAAAACTCTGAAATTTGTTAAATTTTTTTCAGCAAACCGTCATTAATCGGCGCCAGGAATTATTCCCCGTCGATCCGCACCCCCCTCGACCGCCCCCGATGGTGGGAATTGCTAAATTTTGTTGTCTAAATTCCTATACAAATCAGTACCGAGGTGTAATGGTACATCGATTTTTCAGATATTTTAACGTCTAAAAGCAGTAAATATTCACATATTCTTACCGGGTTTTCAGCAGAAGGTCTTCATTCGTTTTGTCTTGCACAACGCCATCGAAATTTTCAGTGTGCAAACATTTCAGAATTTTTTTTTGCCTTAAATTTTTTTTGTTTTTTGTCAAAAACTCTGAAATTTGTCAAATTTTTTTCAGCAAACCGTCATTAATCGGCGCCAGGATATATTCCCCGTCGATCCGCACCTCCCTCGACCGCCCCCGATGGTGGGAATTGCTAAATTTTGTTGTCTAAATTCCTATACAAATCAGTACCGAGGTGTAATGGTACATCGATTTTTCAGATATTTTAACGTCTAAAAGCAGTAAATATTCACATATTTTTACCGGGTTTTCAGCAGAAGGTCTTCATTCGTTTTGTCTTGCACAACGCCATCGAAATTTTCAGTGTGCAAACACTTCAGATTTTTTTTTTGCCTTAAATTTTTTTTGTTTTTTGTCAAAAACTATGAAATTTGTCAAAGTTTTTTTAGGCAAACCGTCATTAATCGGCGCCAGGAATTATTCCCCGTCGATCCGCACCCCCCTCGACCGCCCCCGATGGTGGGAATTGCTAAATTTTGTTGTCTAAATTCCTATACAAATCAGTACCGAGGTGTAATGGTACATCGATTTTTCAGATATTTTAACGTCTAAAAGCAGTAAATATTCACATATTCTTACCGGGTTTTCAGCAGAAGGTCTTCATTCGTTTTGTCTTGCACAACGCCATCGAAATTTTCAGTGTGCAAACACTTCAGATTTTTTTTTTGCCTTAAATTTTTTTTGTTTTTTGTCAAAAACTCTGAAATTTGTTAAATTTTTTTCAGCAAACCGTCATTAATCGGCGCCAGGAATTATTCCCCGTCGATCCGCACCCCCCTCGACCGCCCCCGATGGTGGGAATTGCTAAATTTTGTTGTCTAAATTTCTATACAAATCAGTACCGAGGTGTAATGGTACATCGATTTTTCAGATATTTTAACGTCTAAAAGCAGTAAATATTCAAATATTCTTACCGGGTTTTCAGCAGAAGGTCTTCATTCGTTTTGTCTTGCACAACGCCATCGAAATTTTCAGTGTGCAAACACTTCAGAATTTTTTTTTGCCTTAAATTTGTTTTGTTTTTTTCAAAAACTCTGAAATTTGTCAAATTTTTTTCAGCAAACCGTCATTAATCGGCGCCAGGAATTATTCCCCGTCGATCCGCACCCCCCTCGACCGCCCCCGATGGTGGGAATTGCTAAATTTTGTTGTCTAAATTCCTATACAAATCAGTACCGAGGTGTAATGGTACATCGATTTTTCAGATATTTTAACGTCTAAAAGCAGTAAATATTCAAATATTCTTACCGGGTTTTCAGCAGAAGGTCTTCATTCGTTTTGTCTTGCACAACGCCATCGAAATTTTCAGTGTGCAAACATTTCAGAATTTTTCTTTGCCTTAAATTTTTTTTGTTTTTTGTCAAAAACTCTGAAATTTGTCAAATTTTTTTCAGCAAACCGTCATTAATCGGCGCCAGGAATTATTCCCCGTCGATCCGCACCCCCCTCGACCGCCCCCGATGGTGGGAATTGCTAAATTTTGTTGTCTAAATTCCTATACAAATCAGTACCGAGGTGTAATGGTACATCGATTTTTCAGATATTTTAACGTCTAAAAGCAGTAAATATTCAAATATTCTTACCGGGTTTTCAGCAGAAGGTCTTCATTCGTTTTGTCTTGCACAACGCCATCGAAATTTTCAGTGTGCAAACATTTCAGAATTTTTTTTTGCCTTAAATTTGTTTTGTTTTTTTCAAAAACTCTGAAATTTGTCAAATTTTTTTCAGCAAATCGTCATTAATCGGCACCAGGAATTATTCCCCGTCGATCCGCACCCCCCTCGACCGCCCCCGATGGTGGGAATTGCTAAATTTTGTTGTCTAAATTCCTATACAAATCAGTACCGAGGTGTAATGGTACATCGATTTTTCAGATATTTTAACGTCTAAAAGCAGTAAATATTCACATATTCTTACCGGGTTTTCAGCAGAAGGTCTTCATTCGTTTTGTCTTGCACAACGCCATCGAAATTTTCAGTGTGCAAACACTTCAGATTTTTTTTTTGCCTTAAATTTTTTTTGTTTTTTGTCAAAAACTCTGAAATTTGTCAAATTTTTTTCAGCAAACCGTCATTAATCGGCGCCAGGATATATTCCCCGTCGATCCGCACCCCCCTCGACCGCCCCCGATGGTGGGAATTGCTAAATTTTGTTGTCTAAATTCCTATACAAATCAGTACCGAGGTGTAATGGTACATCGATTTTTCAGATATTTTAACGTCTAAAAGCAGTAAATATTCACATATTCTTACCGGGTTTTCAGCAGAAGGTCTTCATTCGTTTTGTCTTGCACAACGCCATCGAAATTTTCAGTGTGCAAACACTTCAGAATTTTTTTTTGCCTTAAATTTTTTTTGTTTTTTGTCAAAAACTCTGAAATTTGTCAAAGTTTTTTTAGGCAAACCGTCATTAATCGGCGCCAGGAATTATTCCCCGTCGATCCGCACCCCTCTCGACCGCCCCCGATGGTGGGAATTGCTAAATTTTGTTGTCTAAATTCCTATACAAATCAGTACCGAGGTGTAATGGTACATCGATTTTTCAGATATTTTAACGTCTAAAAGCAGTAAATATTCACATATTCTTACCGGGTTTTCAGCAGAAGGTCTTCATTCGTTTTGTCTTGCACAACGCCCTCGAAATTTTCAGTGTGCAAACACTTCAGATTTTTTTTTTGCCTTAAATTTTTTTTGTTTTTTGTCAAAAACTCTGAAATTTGTTAAATTTTTTTCAGCAAACCGTCATTAATCGGCGCCAGGAATTATTCCCCGTCGATCCGCACCCCCCTCGACCGCCCCCGATGGTGGGAATTGCTAAATTTTGTTGTCTAAATTCCTATACAAATCAGTACCGAGGTGTAATGGTACATCGATTTTTCAGATATTTTAACGTCTAAAAGCAGTAAATATTCAAATATTCTTACCGGGTTTTCAGCAGAAGGTCTTCATTCGTTTTGTCTTGCACAACGCCATCGAAATTTTCAGTGTGCAAACACTTCAGAATTTTTTTTTGCCTTAAATTTGTTTTATTTTTTTCAAAAACTCTGAAATTTGTCAAATTTTTTTCAGCAAACCGTCATTAATCGGCGCCAGGAATTATTCCCCGTCGATCCGCACCCCCCTCGACCGCCCCCGATGGTGGGAATTGCTAAATTTTGTTGTCTAAATTCCTATACAAATCAGTACCGAGGTGTAATGGTACATCGATTTTTCAGATATTTTAACGTCTAAAAGCAGTAAATATTCAAATATTCTTACCGGGTTTTCAGCAGAAGGTCTTCATTCGTTTTGTCTTGCACAACGCCATCGAAATTTTCAGTGTGCAAACATTTCAGAATTTTTCTTTGCCTTAAATTTTTTTTGTTTTTTGTCAAAAACTCTGAAATTTGTCAAATTTTTTTCAGCAAACCGTCATTAATCGGCGCCAGGAATTATTCCCCGTCGATCCGCACCCCCCTCGACCGCCCCCGATGGTGGGAATTGCTAAATTTTGTTGTCTAAATTCCTATACAAATCAGTACCGAGGTGTAATGGTACATCGATTTTTCAGATATTTTAACGTCTAAAAGCAGTAAATATTCAAATATTCTTACCGGGTTTTCAGCAGAAGGTCTTCATTCGTTTTGTCTTGCACAACGCCATCGAAATTTTCAGTGTGCAAACATTTCAGAATTTTTTTTTGCCTTAAATTTGTTTTGTTTTTTTCAAAAACTCTGAAATTTGTCAAATTTTTTTCAGCAAATCGTCATTAATCGGCGCCAGGAATTATTCCCCGTCGATCCGCACCCCCCTCGACCGCCCCCGATGGTGGGAATTGCTAAATTTTGTTGTCTAAATTCCTATACCCCTTACAGACCCAAAGAATAACCAAACGAAGTTTATAGAAATAAAGTAGTAATTGGAGCTATTTGAGACCCTAAGTAGGCAGTTATTTTAATATTTCAGTAATTTCAGGCCGCCATCTTGCTTTTTCAGGTGGCGTACAATTGTATTAACTTGGGCCTATTTGATCCACCGTCATAATTGTGATACTCACAATCGTGTTGAGCTGGCCTATATTACATGGGTGGCAAAATAGTTACGGACGTGGGTCTTGATTATTTATTTATAACAATAGTGCTATTTAAAATAGGTAATTTCAATAAATTAAAGTCACCAAAAGTATGCAATAATCTTTATTAAAATATTATCAAAAATCAAGTAATCATAAACTACAAATTCTATAAAACATCAGTCTGTTAGTTACCGTGCCTCTTTTTCTAGCTAATCTTAATACAATTGAAGGCCCTAATTCGACATACCTGTCCGGTAAATCTGTTGTTGCACCCTGGTAGATCCCGAAGTCCAGCACCAATCCTTGTGGAGTCGTCACAAGAGAGTTTTGTTGGGTACGTACTGCTTTTCAGATGTTAGGCCCGTAAAAGGAATAATTTTTTTCATCGATAGTGGATCTGTAGATTGTGCTTGGCAGCTGAAGGCAACGGTTTCTTACAGCATCTATAACTGGCTGTATTTTGCAAAGCTTGTAAGCTTTTTTCTGTTCGTCACTTACGTTGTTGTAATGTGCAACGTGCAGATTTACTCGCAATAGAAAAAGACGCTCGCAAGACATGGCATTAACTATCGGATCATTCTTAAATTTTTGATTGCAGTACATCTTCATAATGCTCATCATACCATGTACATCTTCATAATGCTCATCATACCATGGACTCTAAATAACTTTTCTTATAACGCTTGGAGTACAATGTTGCCGCATAGGCAGTCTTTTTTCGGCTTTGTAATATTGAGAAGTAGCACTAGCAAATCGCTCAAAGAGATCTGTAAAGTAAGCTTCAAAGTATTCAGCTGGTGATTTAGGATCTGGTAACTCTTCAGGCAATTCTTCAGGCAATTCTTTGCTGCGGAACCTTTTCTATAGCCATTCGCTTGAAATTTGGGGCTGGAGATCTGGCATTGCCTGTTCGTTCTCTTGATCTGACTCGGAGTCATTGGAAGAATACTAGTCTTCAAAGGGACAAAATAGCTCGTCATTCTCGTCGTCAATGACTTTTAAATCGGATTACTCCAACAATTCTTCAATTTCGTCCTCATTGATCACATTCCACCGACTGGTTATTCTGCCGACTTTATATGCTTTGGCCCGGTACGATACAATTGTGACGGATTTTTTTAGACATTGATTTTAATCAGAAATACCTAAAACAATACAGATATTTACTCGTATTTAGATAATTATATTCACTATTTAATATATTTAACAATAACATTTAATGGAATAATTATCTACGTGACAAAATGTATACTCACACGCCGGCTGGCCGTTGCTCGCGTCAAAACGAAAATTATCGAGCTCAAACTTGAATCACGCGAGGTAAGCTACTTATCTCGCTCACTCTAATGAAAGAGCATACGCGTCACAATCGTACGGTGTTAGGCCCGTTTAGATATTCATAAAATCACTATGATTTTTTTTGCTCAAAACAAACATCACGATCGTGTTCGCCGGGTCTGAAAGGGATACAAATCAGTACCGAGGTGTAATGGTACATCGATTTTTCAGATATTTTAACGTCTAAAAGCAGTAAATATTCACATATTCTTACCGGGTTTTCAGCAGAAGGTCTTCATTCGTTTTGTCTTGCACAACGCCATCGAAATTTTCAGTGTGCAAACACTTCAGATTTTTTTTTTGCCTTAAATTTGTTTTGTTTTTTTCAAAAACTCTGAAATTTGTCAAATTTTTTTCAGCAAACCGTCATTAATCGGCGCCAGGAATTATTCCCCGTCGATCCGCACCCCCCTCGACCGCCCCCGATGGTGGGAATTGCTAAATTTTGTTGTCTAAATTCCTATACAAATCAGTACCGAGGTGTAATGGTACATCGATTTTTCAGATATTTTAACGTCTAAAAGCAGTAAATATTCAAATATTCTTACCGGGTTTTCAGCAGAAGGTCTTCATTCGTTTTGTCTTGCACAACGCCATCGAAATTTTCAGTTTGCAAACACTTCAGAATTTTTTTTTTGCCTTAAATTTGTTTTTTTTTTTTTCAAAAACTCTGAAATTTGTCAAATTTTTTTCAGTAAACCGTCATTAATCGGCGCCAGGAATTATTCCCCGTCGATCCGCACCCCCCTCGACCGCCCCCGATGGTGGGAATTGCTAAATTTTGTTGTCTAAATTCCTATACAAATCAGTACCGAGGTGTAATGGTACATCGATTTTTCAGATATTTTAACGTCTAAAAGCAGTAAATATTCACATATTCTTACCGGGTTTTCAGCAGAAGGTCTTCATTCGTTTTGTCTTGCACAACGCCATCGAAATTTTCAGTGTGCAAACATTTCAGAATTTTTTTTTGCCTTAAATTTTTTTTGTTTTTTGTCAAATACTCTGAAATTTGTCAAATTTTTTTCAGCAAACCGTCATTAATCGGCGCCAGGATATATTCCCCGTCGATCCGCACCCCCCTCGACCGCCCCCGATGGTGGGAATTGCTAAATTTTGTTGTCTAAATTCCTATACAAATCAGTACCGAGGTGTAATGGTACATCGATTTTTCAGATATTTTAACGTCTAAAAGCAGTAAATATTCACATATTCTTACCGGGTTTTCAGCAGAAGGTCTTCATTCGTTTTGTCTTGCACAACGCCATCGAAATTTTCAGTGTGCAAACACTTCAGAATTTTTTTTTGCCTTAAATTTTTTTTGTTTTTTGTCAAAAACTCTGAAATTTGTCAAAGTTTTTTTAGGCAAACCGTCATTAATCGGCGCCAGGAATTATTCCCCGTCGATCCGCACCCCTCTCGACCGCCCCCGATGGTGGGAATTGCAAAATTTTGTTGTCTAAATTCCTATACAAATCAGTACCGAGGTGTAATGGTACATCGATTTTTCAGATATTTTAACGTCTAAAAGCAGTAAATATTCACATATTCTTACCGGGTTTTCAGCAGAAGGTCTTCATTCGTTTTGTCTTGCACAACGCCATCGAAATTTTCAGTGTGCAAACACTTCAGATTTTTTTTTTGCCTTAAATTTTTTTTGTTTTTTGTCAAAAACTCTGAAATTTGTTAAATTTTTTTCAGCAAACCGTCATTAATCGGCGCCAGGAATTATTCCCCGTCGATCCGCACCCCCCTCGACCGCCCCCGATGGTGGGAATTGCTAAATTTTGTTGTCTAAATTCCTATACAAATCAGTACCGAGATGTAATGGTACATCGATTTTTCAGATATTTTAACGTCTAAAAGCAGTAAATATTTAAATATTCTTACCGGGTTTTCAGCAGAAGGTCTTCATTCGTTTTGTCTTGCACAACGCCATCGAAATTTTCAGTGTGCAAACATTTCAGAATTTTTTTTTGCCTTAAATTTGTTTTGTTTTTTTCAAAAACTCTGAAATTTGTCAAATTTTTTTCAGCAAATCGTCATTAATCGGCACCAGGAATTATTCCCCGTCGATCCGCACCCCCCTCGACCGCCCCCGATGGTGGGAATTGCTAAATTTTGTTGTCTAAATTCCTATACAAATCAGTACCGAGGTGTAATGGTACATCGATTTTTCAGATATTTTAACGTCTAAAAGCAGTAAATATTCACATATTCTTACCGGGTTTTCAGCAGAAGGTCTTCATTCGTTTTGTCTTGCACAACGCCATCGAAATTTTCAGTGTGCAAACACTTCAGAATTTTTTTTTGCCTTAAATTTTTTTTGTTTTTTGTCAAAAACTCTGAAATTTGTCAAAGTTTTTTTAGGCAAACCGTCATTAATCGGCGCCAGGAATTATTCCCCGTCGATCCGCACCCCTCTCGACCGCCCCCGATGGTGGGAATTGCTAAATTTTGTTGTCTAAATTCCTATACAAATCAGTACCGAGGTGTAATGGTACATCGATTTTTCAGATATTTTAACGTCTAAAAGCAGTAAATATTCACATATTCTTACCGGGTTTTCAGCAGAAGGTCTTCATTCGTTTTGTCTTGCACAACGCCATCGAAATTTTCAGTGTGCAAACACTTCAGATTTTTTTTTTGCCTTAAATTTTTTTTGTTTTTTGTCAAAAACTCTGAAATTTGTTAAATTTTTTTCAGCAAACCGTCATTAATCGGCGCCAGGAATTATTCCCCGTCGATCCGCACCCCCCTCGACCGCCCCCGATGGTGGGAATTGCTAAATTTTGTTGTCTAAATTCCTATACAAATCAGTACCGAGGTGTAATGGTACATCGATTTTTCAGATATTTTAACGTCTAAAAGCAGTAAATATTCAAATATTCTTTCCGGGTTTTCAGCAGAAGGTCTTCATTCGTTTTGTCTTGCACAACGCCATCGAAATTTTCAGTGTGCAAACACTTCAGAATTTTTTTTGCCTTACATTTGTTTTGTTTTTTTCAAAAACCCTGAAATTTGTCAAATTTTTTTCAGCAAACCATCATTAATCGGCGCCAGGAATTATTCCCCGTCGATCCGCACCCCCCTCGACCGCCCCCGATGGTGGGAATTGCTAAATTTTGTTGTCTAAATTCCTATACAAATCAGTACCGAGGTGTAATGGTACATCGATTTTTCAGATATTTTAACGTCTAAAAGCAGTAAATATTCACATATTCTTACCGGGTTTTCAGCAGAAGGTCTTCATTCGTTTTGTCTTGCACAACGCCATCGAAATTTTCAGTTTGCAAACACTTCAGAATATTTTTTTTGTCTTAAATTTGTTTTTTTTTTTTCAAAAACTCTGAAATTTGTCAAATTTTTTTCAGTAAACCGTCATTAATCGGCGCCAGGAATTATTCCCCGTCGATCCGCACCCCCCTCGACCGCCCCCGATGGTGGGAATTGCTAAATTTTGTTGTCTAAATTCCTATACAAATCAGTACCGAGGTGTAATGGTACATCGATTTTTCAGATATTTTAACGTCTAAAAGCAGTAAATATTCACATATTCTTACCGGGTTTTCAGCAGAAGGTCTTCATTCGTTTTGTCTTGCACAACGCCATCGAAATTTTCAGTGTGCAAACATTTCAGAATTTTTTTTTTGCCTTAAATTTTTTTTGTTTTTTGTCAAAAACTCTGAAATTTGTCAAATTTTTTTCAGCAAACCGTCATTAATCGGCGCCAGGATATATTCCCCGTCGATCCGCACCCCCCTCGACCGCCCCCGATGGTGGGAATTGCTAAATTTTGTTGTCTAAATTCCTATACAAATCAGTACCGAGGTGTAATGGTACATCGATTTTTCAGATATTTTAACGTCTAAAAGCAGTAAATATTCACATATTCTTACCGGGTTTTCAGCAGAAGGTCTTCATTCGTTTTGTCTTGCACAACGCCATCGAAATTTTCAGTGTGCAAACACTTCAGAATTTTTTTTTGCCTTAAATTTTTTTTGTTTTTTGTCAAAAACTCTGAAATTTGTCAAAGTTTTTTTAGGCAAACCGTCATTAATCGGCGCCAGGAATTATTCCCCGTCGATCCGCACCCCTCTCGACCGCCCCCGATGGTGGGAATTGCTAAATTTTGTTGTCTAAATTCCTATACAAATCAGTACCGAGGTGTAATGGTACATCGATTTTTCAGATATTTTAACGTCTAAAAGCAGTAAATATTCACATATTCTTACCGGGTTTTCAGCAGAAGGTCTTCATTCGTTTTGTCTTGCACAACGCCATCGAAATTTTCTGTGTGCAAACACTTCAGATTTTTTTTTTGCCTTAAATTTTTTTTGTTTTTTGTCAAAAACTCTGAAATTTGTTAAATTTTTTTCAGCAAACCGTCATTAATCGGCGCCAGGAATTATTCCCCGTCGATCCGCACCCCCCTCGACCGCCCCCGATGGTGGGAATTGCTAAATTTTGTTGTCTAAATTCCTATACAAATCAGTACCGAGGTGTAATGGTACATCGATTTTTCAGATATTTTAACGTCTAAAAGCAGTAAATATTCAAATATTCTTACCGGGTTTTCAGCAGAAGGTCTTCATTCGTTTTGTCTTGCACAACGCCATCGAAATTTTCAGTGTGCAAACACTTCAGAATTTTTTTTTGCCTTAAATTTGTTTTGTTTTTTTCAAAAACTGTGAAATTTGTCAAATTTTTTTCAGCAAACCGTCATTAATCGGCGCCAGGAATTATTCCCCGTCGATCCGCACCCCCCTCGACCGCCCCCGATGGTGGGAATTGCTAAATTTTGTTGTCTAAATTCCTATACAAATCAGTACCGAGGTGTAATGGTACATCGATTTTTCAGATATTTTAACGTCTAAAAGCAGTAAATATTCAAATATTCTTACCGGGTTTTCAGCAGAAGGTCTTCATTCGTTTTGTCTTGCACAACGCCATCGAAATTTTCAGTGTGCAAACACTTCAGATTTTTTTTTTGCCTTAAATTTTTTTTGTTTTTTGTCAAAAACTCTGAAATTTGTTAAATTTTTTTCAGCAAACCGTCATTAATCGGCGCCATGAATTATTCCCCGTCGATCCGCA
Source organism: Catocala fraxini (assembly GCA_930367265.1). Classification (NCBI taxonomy): domain Eukaryota; kingdom Metazoa; phylum Arthropoda; class Insecta; order Lepidoptera; family Erebidae; genus Catocala; species Catocala fraxini. Next base: position 25,285,943 of record OV884042.1, on the reverse strand, counting down.
CCCCCCTCGACCGCCCCCGATGGTGGGAATTGCTAAATTTTGTTGTCTAAATTCCTATACAAATCAGTACCGAGGTGTAATGGTACATCGATTTTTCAGATATTTTAACGTCTAAAAGCAGTAAATATTCAAATATTCTTACCGGGTTTTCAGCAGAAGGTCTTCATTCGTTTTGTCTTGCACAACGCCATCGAAATTTTCAGTGTGCAAACATTTCAGAATTTTTTTTTGCCTTAAATTTGTTTTGTTTTTTTCAAAAACTCTGAAATTTGTCAAATTTTTTTCAGCAAATCGTCATTAATCGGCGCCAGGAATTATTCCCCGTCGATCCGCACCCCCCTCGACCGCCCCCGATGGTGGGAATTGCTAAATTTTGTTGTCTAAATTCCTATACAAATCAGTACCGAGGTGTAATGGTACATCGATTTTTCAGATATTTTAACGTCTAAAAGCAGTAAATATTCACATATTCTTACCGGGTTTTCAGCAGAAGGTCTTCATTCGTTTTGTCTTGCACAACGCCATCGAAATTTTCAGTGTGCAAACACTTCAGATTTTTTTTTTTGCCTTAAATTTTTTTTGTTTTTTGTCAAAAACTCTGAAATTTGTTACATTTTTTTCAGCAAACCGTCATTAATCGGCGCCAGGAATTATTCCCCGTCGATCCGCACCCCCCTCGACCGCCCCCGATGGTGGGAATTGCTAAATTTTGTTGTCTAAATTCCTATACAAATCAGTACCGAGGTGTAATGGTACATCGATTTTTCAGATATTTTAACGTCTAAAAGCAGTAAATATTCACATATTCTTACCGGGTTTTCAGCAGAAGGTCTTCATTCGTTTTGTCTTGCACAACGCCATCGAAATTTTCAGTGTGCAAACATTTCAGAATTTTTTTTTGCCTTAAATTTTTTTTGTTTTTTGTCAAAAACTCTGAAATTTGTCAAATTTTTTTCAGCAAACCGTCATTAATCGGCGCCAGGATATATTCCCCGTCGATCCGCACCTCCCTCGACCGCCCCCGATGGTGGGAATTGCTAAATTTTGTTGTCTAAATTCCTATACAAATCAGTACCGAGGTGTAATGGTACATCGATTTTTCAGATATTTTAACGTCTAAAAGCAGTAAATATTCACATATTTTTACCGGGTTTTCAGCAGAAGGTCTTCATTCGTTTTGTCTTGCACAACGCCATCGAAATTTTCAGTGTGCAAACACTTCAGAATTTTTTTTTGCCTTAAATTTGTTTTGTTTTTTTCAAAAACTGTGAAATTTGTCAAATTTTTTTCAGCAAACCGTCATTAATCGGCGCCAGGAATTATTCCCCGTCGATCCGCACCCCCCTCGACCGCCCCCGATGGTGGGAATTGCTAAATTTTGTTGTCTAAATTCCTATACAAATCAGTACCGAGGTGTAATGGTACATCGATTTTTCAGATATTTTAACGTCTAAAAGCAGTAAATATTCAAATATTCTTACCGGGTTTTCAGCAGAAGGTCTTCATTCGTTTTGTCTTGCACAACGCCATCGAAATTTTCAGTGTGCAAACACTTCAGATTTTTTTTTTGCCTTAAATTTTTTTTGTTTTTTGTCAAAAACTCTGAAATTTGTCAAATTTTTTTCAGCAAACCGTCATTAATCGGCGCCATGAATTATTCCCCGTCGATCCGCACCCCCCTCGACCGCCCCCGATGGTGGGAATTGCTAAATTTTGTTGTCTAAATTCCTATACAAATCAGTACCGAGGTGTAATGGTACATCGATTTTTCAGATATTTTAACGTCTAAAAGCAGTAAATATTCAAATATTCTTACCGGGTTTTCAGCAGAAGGTCTTCATTCGTTTTGTCTTGCACAACGCCATCGAAATTTTCAGTGTGCAAACATTTCAGAATTTTTTTTTGCCTTAAATTTGTTTTGTTTTTTTCAAAAACTCTGAAATTTGTCAAATTTTTTTCAGCAAATCGTCATTAATCGGCGCCAGGAATTATTCCCCGTCGATCCGCACCCCCCTCGACCGCCCCCGATGGTGGGAATTGCTAAATTTTGTTGTCTAAATTCCTATACAAATCAGTACCGAGGTGTAATGGTACATCGATTTTTCAGATATTTTAACGTCTAAAAGCAGTAAATATTCACATATTCTTACCGGGTTTTCAGCAGAAGGTCTTCATTCGTTTTGTCTTGCACAACGCCATCGAAATTTTCAGTGTGCAAACACTTCAGATTTTTTTTTTGCCTTAAATTTTTTTTGTTTTTTGTCAAAAACTCTGAAATTTGTTACATTTTTTTCAGCAAACCGTCATTAATCGGCGCCAGGAATTATTCCCCGTCGATCCGCACCCCCCTCGACCGCCCCCGATGGTGGGAATTGCTAAATTTTGTTGTCTAAATTCCTATACAAATCAGTACCGAGGTGTAATGGTACATCGATTTTTCAGATATTTTAACGTCTAAAAGCAGTAAATATTCAAATATTCTTTCCGGGTTTTCAGCAGAAGGTCTTCATTCGTTTTGTCTTGCACAACGCCATCGAAATTTTCAGTGTGCAAACACTTCAGAATTTTTTTTTGCCTTAAATTTGTTTTGTTTTTTTCAAAAACTCTGAAATTTGTCAATTTTTTTTCAGCAAACCGTCATTAATCGGCGCCAGGAATTATTCCCCGTCGATCCGCACCCCCCTCGACCGCCCCCGATGGTGGGAATTGCTAAATTTTGTTGTCTAAATTCCTATACAAATCAGTACCGAGGTGTAATGGTACATCGATTTTTCAGATATTTTAACGTCTAAAAGCAGTAAATATTCAAATATTCTTACCGGGTTTTCAGCAGAAGGTCTTCATTCGTTTTGTCTTGCACAACGCCATCGAAATTTTCAGTTTGCAAACACTTCAGAATTTTTTTTTTGCCTTAAATTTGTTTTTTTTTTTTTCAAAAACTCTGAAATTTGTCAAATTTTTTTCAGTAAACCGTCATTAATCGGCGCCAGGAATTATTCCCCGTCGATCCGCACCCCCCTCGACCGCCCCCGATGGTGGGAATTGCTAAATTTTGTTGTCTAAATTCCTATACAAATCAGTACCGAGGTGTAATGGTACATCGATTTTTCAGATATTTTAACGTCTAAAAGCAGTAAATATTCACATATTCTTACCGGGTTTTCAGCAGAAGGTCTTCATTCGTTTTGTCTTGCACAACGCCATCGAAATTTTCAGTGTGCAAACATTTCAGAATTTTTTTTTGCCTTAAATTTTTTTTGTTTTTTGTCAAAAACTCTGAAATTTGTCAAATTTTTTTCAGCAAACCGTCATTAATCGGCGCCAGGATATATTCCCCGTCGATCCGCACCCCCCTCGACCGCCCCCGATGGTGGGAATTGCTAAATTTTGTTGTCTAAATTCCTATACAAATCAGTACCGAGGTGTAATGGTACATCGATTTTTCAGATATTTTAACGTCTAAAAGCAGTAAATATTCACATATTCTTACCGGGTTTTCAGCAGAAGGTCTTCATTCGTTTTGTCTTGCACAACGCCATCGAAATTTTCAGTGTGCAAACACTTCAGAATTTTTTTTTGCCTTAAATTTTTTTTGTTTTTGTCAAAAACTCTGAAATTTGTCAAAGTTTTTTTAGGCAAACCGTCATTAATCGGCGCCAGGAATTATTCCCCGTCGATCCGCACCCCTCTCGACCGCCCCCGATGGTGGGAATTGCAAAATTTTGTTTTCTAAATTCCTATACAAATCAGTACCGAGGTGTAATGGTACATCGATTTTTCAGATATTTTAACGTCTGAAAGCAGTAAATATTCACATATTCTTACCGGGTTTTCAGCAGAAGGTCTTCATTCGTTTTGTCTTGCACAACGCCATCGAAATTTTCAGTGTGCAAACACTTCAGAATTTTTTTTTGCCTTAAATTTGTTTTGTTTTTTTCAAAAACTCTGAAATTTGTCAAATTTTTTTCAGCAAACCGTCATTAATCGGCGCCAGGAATTATTCCCCGTCGATCCGCACCCCCCTCGACCGCCCCCGATGGTGGGAATTGCTAAATTTTGTTGTCTAAATTCCTATACAAATCAGTACCGAGGTGTAATGGTACATCGATTTTTCAGATATTTTAACGTCTAAAAGCAGTAAATATTCAAATATTCTTACCGGGTTTTCAGCAGAAGGTCTTCATTCGTTTTGTCTTGCACAACGCCATCGAAATTTTCAGTGTGCAAACATTTCAGAATTTTTTTTTGCCTTAAATTTGTTTTGTTTTTTGTCAAAAACTCTGAAATTTGTCAAATTTTTTTCAGCAAACCGTCATTAATCGGCGCCAGGAATTATTCCCCGTCGATCCGCACCCCCCTCGACCGCCCCCGATGGTGGGAATTGCTAAATTTTGTTGTCTAAATTCCTATACAAATCAGTACCGAGGTGTAATGGTACATCGATTTTTCAGATATTTTAACGTCTAAAAGCAGTAAATATTCAAATATTCTTACCGGGTTTTCAGCAGAAGGTCTTCATTCGTTTTGTCTTGCACAACGCCATCGAAATTTTCAGTGTGCAAACATTTCAGAATTTTTTTTTGCCTTAAATTTGTTTTGTTTTTTTCAAAAACTCTGAAATTTGTCAAATTTTTTTCAGCAAATCGTCATTAATCGGCGCCAGGAATTATTCCCCGTCGATCCGCACCCCCCTCGACCGCCCCCGATGGTGGGAATTGCTAAATTTTGTTGTCTAAATTCCTATACAAATCAGTACCGAGGTGTAATGGTACATCGATTTTTCAGATATTTTAACGTCTAAAAGCAGTAAATATTCACATATTCTTACCGGGTTTTCAGCAGAAGGTCTTCATTCGTTTTGTCTTGCACAACGCCATCGAAATTTTCAGTGTGCAAACACTTCAGAATTTTTTTTTGCCTTAAATTTTTTTTGTTTTTTGTCAAAAACTCTGAAATTTGTCAAAGTTTTTTTAGGCAAACCGTCATTAATCGGCGCCAGGAATTATTCCCCGTCGATCCGCACCCCTCTCGACCGCCCCCGATGGTGGGAATTGCTAAATTTTGTTGTCTAAATTCCTATACAAATCAGTACCGAGGTGTAATGGTACATCGATTTTTCAGATATATTAACGTCTAAAAGCAGTAAATATTCACATATTCTTACCGGGTTTTCAGCAGAAGGTCTTCATTCGTTTTGTCTTGCACAACGCCATCGAAATTTTCAGTGTGCAAACACTTCAGATTTTTTTCTTGACTTAAATTTTTTTTGTTTTTTGTCAAAAACTCTGAAATTTGTTAAATTTTTTTCAGCAAACCGTCATTAATCGGCGCCAGGAATTATTCCCCGTCGATCCGCACCCCCCTCGACCGCCCCCGATGGTGGGAATTGCTAAATTTTGTTGTCTAAATTCCTATACAAATCAGTACCGAGGTGTAATGGTACATCGATTTTTCAGATATTTTAACGTCTAAAAGCAGTAAATATTCAAATATTCTTACCGGGTTTTCAGCAGAAGGTCTTCATTCGTTTTGTCTTGCACAAGCCATCGAAATTTTCAGTGTGCAAACACTTCAGAATTTTTTTTTGCCTTAAATTTGTTTTGTTTTTTTCAAAAACTCTGAAATTTGTCAAATTTTTTTCAGCAAACCGTCATTAATCGGCGCCAGGAATTATTCCCCGTCGATCCGCACCCCCCTCGACCGCCCCCGATGGTGGGAATTGCAAAATTTTGTTGTCTAAATTCCTATACAAATCAGTACCGAGGTGTAATGGTACATCGATTTTTCAGATATTTTAACGTCTAAAAGCAGTAAATATTCACATATTCTTACCGGGTTTTCAGCAGAAGGTCTTCATTCGTTTTGTCTTGCACAACGCCATCGAAATTTTCAGTGTGCAAACATTTCAGAATTTTTTTTTGCCTTAAATTTTTTTTGTTTGTTGTCAAAAACTCTGAAATTTGTCAAATTTTTTTCAGCAAACCGTCATTAATCGGCGCCAGGAATTATTCCCCGTCGATCCGCACCCCCCTCGACCGCCCCCGATGGTGGGAATTGCTAAATTTTGTTGTCTAAATTCCTATACAAATCAGTACCGAGGTGTAATGGTACATCGATTTTTCAGATATTTTAACGTCTAAAAGCAGTAAATATTCACATATTCTTACCGGGTTTTCAGCAGAAGGTCTTCATTCGTTTCGTCTTGCACAACGCCATCGAAATTTTCAGTGTACAAACATTTCAGAATTTTTCTTTGCCTTAAATTTTTTTTGTTTTTTGTCAAAAACTCTGAAATTTGTCAAATTTTTTTCAGCAAACCGTCATTAATCGGCGCCAGGAATTATTCCCCGTCGATCCGCACCCCCCTCGACCGCCCCCGATGGTGGGAATTGCTAAATTTTGTTGTCTAAATTCCTATACAAATCAGTACCGAGGTGTAATGGTACATCGATTTTTCAGATATTTTAACGTCTAAAAGCAGTAAATATTCACATATTCTTACCGGGTTTTCAGCAGAAGGTCTTCATTCGTTTTGTCTTGCACAACGCCATCGAAATTTTCAGTGTGCAAACATTTCAGAATTTTTCATTGCCTTAAATTTTTTTTGTTTTTTGTCAAAAACTCTGAAATTTGTCAAATTTTTTTATAGCAAACCGTCATAAATCGGCGCCAGGAATTATTCCCCGTCGATCCGCACCCCCCTCGATCGCCCCCGATGGTGGGAATTGCTAAATTTTGTTGTCTAAATTCCTATACAAATCAGTACCGAGGTGTAATGGTACATCGATTTTTCAGATATTTTAACGTCTAAAAGCAGTAAATATTCAAATATTCTTACCGGGTTTTCAGCAGAAGGTCTTCATTCGTTTTGTCTTGCACAACGCCATCGAAATTTTCAGTGTGCAAACATTTCAGAATTTTTTTTTGCCTTAATTTTTTTTTGTTTTTTGCCAAAAGCTCTGAAATTTGTCATATTTTTTTCAGCAAACCGTCATTAATCGGCGCCAGGAATTAGTCCCCGTCGATCCGCACCCCCCTCGACCGCCCCCGATGGTGGGAATTGCTAAATTTTGTTGTCTAAATTCCTATACAAATCAGTACCGAGGTGTAATGGTACATCGATTTTTCAGATATTTTAACGTCTAAAAGCAGTAAATATTCAAATATTCTTACCGGGTTTTCAGCAGAAGGTCTTCATTCGTTTTGTCTTGCACAACGCCATCGAAATTTTCAGTGTGCAAACATTTCAGATTTTTTTTTTGCCTTAAATTTTTTTTGTTTTTTTGTCAAAAACTCTGAAATTTGTCAAATTTTTTTCAGCAAACCGTCATTAATCGGCGCCAGGAATTATTCCCCGTCGATCCGCACCCCCCTCGACCGCCCCCGATGGTGGGAATTGCTAAATTTTGTTGTCTAAATTCCTATACAAATCAGTACCGAGGTGTAATGGTACATCGATTTTTCAGATATTTTAACGTCTAAAAGCAGTAAATATTCAAATATTCTTACCGGGTTTTCAGCAGAAGGTCTTCATTCGTTTTGTCTTGCACAACGCCATTGAAATTTTCAGTGTGCAAACATTTCAGATTTTTTTTTTGCCTTAAATTTTTTTTGTTTTTTGTCAAAAACTCTGAAATTTGTCAAATTTTTTTCAGCAAACCGTCATTAATCGGCGCCAGGAATTATTCCCCGTCGATCCGCACCCCCCTCGACCGCCCCCGATGGTGGGAATTGCTAAATTTTGTTGTCTAAATTCCTATACAAATCAGTACCGAGGTGTAATGGTACATCGATTTTTCAGATATTTTAACGTCTAAAAGCAGTAAATATTCAAATATTCTTACCGGGTTTTCAGCAGAAGGTCTTCATTCGTTTTGTCTTGCACAACGCCATCGAAATTTTCAGTGTGCAAACATTTCAGAATTTTTCTTTGCCTTAAATTTTTTTTGTTTTTTGTCAAAAACTCTGAAATTTGTCAAATTTTTTTCAGCAAACCGTCATTAATCGGCGCCAGGAATTATTCCCCGTCGATCCGCACCCCCCTCGACCGCCCCCGATGGTGGGAATTGCTAAATTTTGTTGTCTAAATTCCTATACAAATCAGTACCGAGGTGTAATGGTACATCGATTTTTCAGATATTTTAACGTCTAAAAGCAGTAAATATTCAAATATTCTTACCGGGTTTTCAGCAGAAGGTCTTCATTCGTTTTGTCTTGCACAACGCCATCGAAATTTTCAGTGTGCAAACATTTCAGAATTTTTTTTTGCCTTAAATTTGTTTTGTTTTTTTCAAAAACTCTGAAATTTGTCAAATTTTTTTCAGCAAATCGTCATTAATCGGCGCCAGGAATTATTCCCCGTCGATCCGCACCCCCCTCGACCGCCCCCGATGGTGGGAATTGCTAAATTTTGTTGTCTAAATTCCTATACAAATCAGTACCGAGGTGTAATGGTACATCGATTTTTCAGATATTTTAACGTCTAAAAGCAGTAAATATTCAAATATTCTTACCGGGTTTTCAGCAGAAGGTCTTCATTCGTTTTGTCTTGCACAACGCCATCGAAATTTTCAGTTTGCAAACACTTCAGAATTTTTTATTTGCCTTAAATTTGTTTTTTTTTTTTTCAAAAACTCTGAAATTTGTCAAATTTTTTTCAGTAAACCGTCATTAATCGGCGCCAGGAATTATTCCCCGTCGATCCGCACCCCCCTCGACCGCCCCCGATGGTGGGAATTGCTAAATTTTGTTGTCTAAATTCCTATACAAATCAGTACCGAGGTGTAATGGTACATCGATTTTTCAGATATTTTAACGTCTAAAAGCAGTAAATATTCACATATTCTTACCGGGTTTTCAGCAGAAGGTCTTCATTCGTTTTGTCTTGCACAACGCCATCGAAATTTTCAGTGTGCAAACATTTCAGAATTTTTCATTGCCTTAAATTTTTTTTGTTTTTTGTCAAAAACTCTGAAATTTGTCAAATTTTTTTCAGCAAACCGTCATTAATCGGCGCCAGGAATTATTCCCCGTCGATCCGCACCCCCCTCGATCGCCCCCGATGGTGGAAATTGCTAAATTTTGTTGTCTAAATTCCTATACAAATCAGTACCGAGGTGTAATGGTACATCGATTTTTCAGATATTTTAACGTCTAAAAGCAGTAAATATTCACATATTCTTACCGGGTTTTCAGCAGAAGGTCTTCATTCGTTTCGTCTTGCACAACGCCATCGAAATTTTCAGTGTACAAACATTTCAGAATTTTTCTTTGCCTTAAATTTTTTTTGTTTTTTGTCAAAAACTCTGAAATTTGTCAAATTTTTTTCAGCAAACCGTCATTAATCGGCGCCAGGAATTATTCCCCGTCGATCCGCACCCCCCTCGACCGCCCCCGATGGTGGGAATTGCTAAATTTTGTTGTCTAAATTCCTATACAAATCAGTACCGAGGTGTAATGGTACATCGATTTTTCAGATATTTTAACGTCTAAAAGCAGTAAATATTCAAATATTCTTACCGGGTTTTCAGCAGAAGGTCTTCATTCGTTTTGTCTTGCACAACGCCATCGAAATTTTCAGTGTGCAAACATTTCAGAATTTTTCTTTGCCTTAAATTTTTTTTGTTTTTTGTCAAAAACTCTGAAATTTGTCAAATTTTTTTCAGCAAACCGTCATTAATCGGCGCCAGGAATTATTCCCCGTCGATCCGCACCCCCCTCGACCGCCCCCGATGGTGGGAATTGCTAAATTTTGTTGTCTAAATTCCTATACAAATCAGTACCGAGGTGTAATGGTACATCGATTTTTCAGATATTTTAACGTCTAAAAGCAGTAAATATTCAAATATTCTTACCGGGTTTTCAGCAGAAGGTCTTCATTCGTTTTGTCTTGCACAACGCCATCGAAATTTTCAGTGTGCAAACATTTCAGAATTTTTCATTGCCTTAAATTTTTTTTGTTTTTTGTCAAAAACTCTGAAATTTGTCAAATTTTTTTCAGCAAACCGTCATTAATCGGCGCCAGGAATTATTCCCCGTCGATCCGCACCCCCCTCGATCGCCCCCGATGGTGGAAATTGCTAAATTTTGTTGTCTAAATTCCTATACAAATCAGTACCGAGGTGTAATGGTACATCGATTTTTCAGATATTTTAACGTCTAAAAGCAGTAAATATTCAAATATTCTTACCGGGTTTTCAGCAGAAGGTCTTCATTCGTTTTGTCTTGCACAACGCCATCGAAATTTTCAGTGTGCAAACATTTCAGATTTTTTTTTTGCCTTAAATTTTTTTTGTTTTTTGCCAAAAGCTCTGAAATTTGTCATATTTTTTTCAGCAAACCGTCATTAATCGGCGCCAGGAATTAGTCCCCGTCGATCCGCACCCCCCTCGACCGCCCCCGATGGTGGGAATTGCTAAATTTTGTTGTCTAAATTCCTATACAAATCAGTACCGAGGTGTAATGGTACATCGATTTTTCAGATATTTTAACGTCTAAAAGCAGTAAATATTCACATATTCTTACCGGGTTTTCAGCAGAAGGTCTTCATTCGTTTTGTCTTGCACAACGCCATCGAAATTTTCAGTGTGCAAACATTTCAGAATTTTTCTTTGCCTTAAATTTTTTTTGTTTTGTCAAAAACTCTGAAATTTGTCAAATTTTTTTCAGCAAACCGTCATTAATCGGCGCCAGGAATTATTCCCCGTCGATCCGCACCCCCCTCGATCGCCCCCGATGGTGGAAATTGCTAAATTTTGTTGTCTAAATTCCTATACAAATCAGTACCGAGGTGTAATGGTACATCGATTTTTCAGATATTTTAACGTCTAAAAGCAGTAAATATTCAAATATTCTTACCGGGTTTTCAGCAGAAGGTCTTCATTCGTTTTGTCTTGCACAACGCCATCGAAATTTTCAGTGTGCAAACATTTCAGATTTTTTTTTTGCCTTAAATTTTTTTTGTTTTTTGCCAAAAGCTCTGAAATTTGTCATATTTTTTTCAGCAAACCGTCATTAATCGGCGCCAGGAATTAGTCCCCGTCGATCCGCACCCCCCTCGACCGCCCCCGATGGTGGGAATTGCTAAATTTTGTTGTCTAAATTCCTATACAAATCAGTACCGAGGTGTAATGGTACATCGATTTTTCAGATATTTTAACGTCTAAAAGCAGTAAATATTCACATATTCTTACCGGGTTTTCAGCAGAAGGTCTTCATTCGTTTTGTCTTGCACAACGCCATCGAAATTTTCAGTGTGCAAACATTTCAGAATTTTTCTTTGCCTTAAATTTTTTTTGTTTTGTCAAAAACTCTGAAATTTGTCAAATTTTTTTCAGCAAACCGTCATTAATCGGCGCCAGGAATTATTCCCCGTCGATCCGCACCCCCCTCGACCGCCCCCGATGGTGGGAATTGCTAAATTTTGTTGTCTAAATTCCTATACAAATCAGTACCGAGGTGTAATGGTACATCGATTTTTCAGATATTTTAACGTCTAAAAGCAGTAAATATTCAAATATTCTTACCGGGTTTTCAGCAGAAGGTCTTCATTCGTTTTGTCTTGCACAACGCCATCGAAATTTTCAGTGTGCAAACACTTCAGATTTTTTTTTTGCCTTAAATTTGTTTTGTTTTTTGTCAAAAACTCTGAAATTTGTCAAATTTTTTTCAGCAAACCGTCATTAATCGGCGCCAGGAATTATTCCCCGTCGATCCGCACCCCCCTCGACCGCCCCCGATGGTGGGAATTGCTAAATTTTGTTGTCTAAATTCCTATACAAATCAGTACCGAGGTGTAATGGTACATCGATTTTTCAGATATTTTAACGTCTAAAAGCAGTAAATATTCACATATTCTTACCGGGTTTTCAGCAGAAGGTCTTCATTCGTTTTGTCTTGCACAACGCCATCGAAATTTTCAGTGTGCAAACACTTCAGATTTTTTTTTTGCCTTAAATTTTTTTTGTTTTTTGTCAAAAACTCTGAAATTTGTTACATTTTTTTCAGCAAACCGTCATTAATCGGCGCCAGGAATTATTCCCCGTCGATCCGCACCCCCCTCGACCGCCCCCGATGGTGGGAATTGCTAAATTTTGTTGTCTAAATTCCTATACAAATCAGTACCGAGGTGTAATGGTACATCGATTTTTCAGATATTTTAACGTCTAAAAGCAGTAAATATTCAAATATTCTTACCGGGTTTTCAGCAGAAGGTCTTCATTCGTTTTGTCTTGCACAACGCCATCGAAATTTTCAGTGTGCAAACATTTCAGTTTTTTTTTTTGCCTTAAATTTTTTTTGTTTTTTGTCATAAACTCTGAAATTTGTCAAATTTTTTTCAGCAAACCGTTATTAATCGACGCCAGGAATTATTCCCCGTCGATCCGCACCCCCCTCGACCGCCCCCGATGGTGGGAATTGCTAAATTTTGTTGTCTAAATTCCTATACAAATCAGTACCGAGGTGTAATGGTACATCGATTTTTCAGATATTTTAACGTCTAAAAGCAGTAAATATTCAAATATTCTTACCGGGTTTTCAGCAGAAGGTCTTCATTCGTTTTGTCTTGCACAACGCCATCGAAATTTTCAGTGTGCAAACATTTCAGAATTTTTTTTTGCCTTAAATTTTTTTGTTTTTTGTCAAAAACTCTGAAATTTGTCAAATTTTTTTCAGCAAACCGTCATTAATCGGCGCCAGGAATTAGTCCCCGTCGATCCGCACCCCCCTCGACCGCCCCCGATGGTGGGAATTGCTAAATTTTGTTGTCTAAATTCCTATACAAATCAGTACCGAGGTGTAATGGTACATCGATTTTTCAGATATTTTAACGTCTAAAAGCAGTAAATATTCAAATATTCTTACCGGGTTTTCAGCAGAAGGTCTTCATTCGTTTTGTCTTGCACAACGCCATCGAAATTTTCAGTGTGCAAACATTTCAGATTTTTTTTTGCCTTAATTTTTTTTTGTTTTTTGTCAAAAACTCTGAAATTTGTCAAATTTTTTTCAGCAAACCGTCATTAATCGGCGCCAGGAATTATTCCCCGTCGATCCGCACCCCCCTCGACCGCCCCCGATGGTGGGAATTGCTAAATTTTGTTGTCTAAATTCCTATACAAATCAGTACCGAGGTGTAATGGTACATCGATTTTTCAGATATTTTAACGTCTAAAAGCAGTAAATATTCAAATATTCTTACCGGGTTTTCAGCAGAAGGTCTTCATTCGTTTTGTCTTGCACAACGCCATCGAAATTTTCAGTGTGCAAACATTTCAGAATTTTTTTTTGCCTTAAATTTTTTTGTTTTTTGTCAAAAACTCTAAAATTTGTCAAATTTTTTTCAGCAAACCGTCATTAATCGGCGCCAGGAATTAGTCCCCGTCGATCCGCACCCCCCTCGACCGCCCCCGATGGTGGGAATTGCTAAATTTTGTTGTCTAAATTCCTATACAAATCAGTACCGAGGTGTAATGGTACATCGATTTTTCAGATATTTTAACGTCTAAAAGCAGTAAACATTCAAATATTCTTACCGGGTTTTCAGCAGAAGGTCTTCATTGGTTTTGTCTTGCACAACGCCATCGAAATTTTCAGTGTGCACACATTTCAGAATTTTTTTTTGCCTTAAATTTTTTTTGTTTTTTGTCATAAACTCTGAAATTTGTCAAATTTTTTTCAGCAAACCGTCATTAATCGGCGCCAGGAATTATTCCCCGTCGATCCGCACCCCCCTCGACCGCCCCCGATGGTGGGAATTGCTAAATTTTGTTGTCTAAATTCCTATACAAATCAGTACCGAGGTGTAATGGTACATACATCGATTTTTCAGATATTTTAACGTCTAAAAGCAGTAAATATTCAAATATTCTTACCGGGTTTTCAGCAGAAGGTCTTCATTCGTTTTGTCTTGCACAACGCCATCGAAATTTTCAGTGTGCAAACATTTCAGAATTTTTTTTTGCCTTAAATTTTTTTTTTTTTTGTCGTAAACTCTGAAATTTGTCAAATTTTTTTCAGCAAACCGTCATTAATCGGCGCCAGGAATTATTCCCCGTCGATCCGCACCCCCCTCGACCGCCCCCGATGGTGGGAATTGCTAAATTTTGTTGTCTAAATTCCTATACAAATCAGTACCGAGGTGTAATGGTACATCGATTTTTCAGATATTTTAACGTCTAAAAGCAGTAAATATTCAAATATTCTTACCGGGTTTTCAGCAGAAGGTCTTCATTCGTTTTGTCTTGCACAACGCCATCGAAATTTTCAGTGTACAAACATTTCAGAATTTTTTTTTGCCTTATATTTTTTTGTTTTTTGTCAAGAACTCTGAAATTTGTCAAATTTTTTTCAGCAAACCGTCATTAATCGGCGCCAGGAATTATTCCCCGTCGATCCGCACCCCCCTCGACCGCCCCCGATGGTGGGAATTGCTAAATTTTGTTGTCTAAATTCCTATACAAATCAGTACCGAGGTGTAATGGTACATCGATTTTTCAGATATTTTAACGTCTAAAAGCAGTAAATATTCAAATATTCTTACCGGGTTTTCAGCAGAAGGTCTTCATTCGTTTTGTCTTGCACAACGCCATCGAAATTTTCAGTGTGCACACATTTCAGAATTTTTTTTTGTTTTTTGTCAAAAACTCTGAAATTTGTCAAATTTTTTTCAGCAAACCGTCATTAATCGGCGCCAGGAATTATTCCCCGTCGATCCGCACCCCTCTCGACCGCCCCCGATGGTGGGAATTGCTAAATTTTGTTGTCTAAATTCCTATACAAATCAGTACCGAGGTGTAATGGTACATCGATTTTTCAGATATTTTAACGTCTAAAAGCAGTAAATATTCAAATATTCTTACCGTGTTTTCAGCAGAAGGTCTTCATTCGTTTTGTCTTGCACAACGCCATCGAAATTTTCAGTGTGCACACATTTCAGAATTTTTTTTTGCCTTAATTTTTTTTTGTTTTTTGTCAAAAACTCTGAAATTTGTCAAATTTTTTTCAGCAAACCGTCATTAATCGGCGCCAGGAATTATTCCCCGTCGATCCGCACCCCCCTCGACCGCCCCCGATGGTGGGAATTGCTAAATTTTGTTGTCTAAATTCCTATACAAATCAGTACCGAGGTGTAATGGTACATCGATTTTTCAGATATTTTAACGTCTAAAAGCAGTAAATATTCAAATATTCTTACCGGGTTTTCAGCAGAAGGTCTTCATTCGTTTTGTCTTGCACAACGCCATCGAAATTTTCAGTGTGCAAACATTTCAGAATTTTTTTTTGTTTTTTGTCAAATACTCTGAAATTTGTCTAATTTTTTTCAGCAAACCGTCATTAATCGGCGCCAGGAATTATTCCCCGTCGATCCGCACCCCCCTCGACCGCCCCCGATGGTGGGAATTGCTAAATTTTGTTGTCTAAATTCCTATACATATCAGTACCGAGGTGTAATGGTACATCGATTTTTCAGATATTTTAACGTCTAAAAGCAGTAAATATTCAAATATTCTTACCGGGTTTTCAGCAGAAGGTCTTCATTGGTTTTGTCTTGCACAACGCCATCGAAATTTTCAGTGTGCAAACATTTCAGAATTTTTTTTTGCCTTAAATTTTTTTTGTTTTTTGTCAAAAACTCTGAAATTTGTCAAATTTTTTTCAGCAAACCGTCATTAATCGGCGCCAGGAATTATTCCCCGTCGATCCGCACCCCCCTCGACCGCCCCCGATGGTGGGAATTGCTAAATTTTGTTGTCTAAATTCCTATACAAATCAGTACCGAGGTGTAATGGTACATCGATTTTTCAGATATTTTAACGTCTAAAAGCAGTAAATATTCAAATATTCTTACCGGGTTTTCAGCAGAAGGTCTTCATTCGTTTTGTCTTGCACAACGCCATCGAAATTTTCAGTGTACAAACATTTCTGAATTTTTTTTTGCCTTAAATTTTTTTTGTTTTTTGTCAAAAACTCTGAAATTTGTCAAATTTTTTTCAGCAAACCGTCATTAATCGGCGCCAGGAATTATTCCCCGTCGATCCGCACCCCCCTCGACCGCCCCCGATGGTGGGAATTGCTAAATTTTGTTGTCCAAATTCCTATACAAATCAGTACCGAGGTGTAATGGTACATCGATTTTTCAGATATTTTAACGTCTAAAAGCAGTAAATATTCAAATATTCTTACCGGGTTTTCAGCAGAAGGTCTTCATTCGTTTTGTCTTGCACAACGCCATCGAAATTTTCAGTGTGCAAACATTTCAGAATTTTTTTTGCCTTTAATTTTTTTTTATTTTTTGTCAAAAACTCTGACATTTGTCAAATTTTTTTCAGCAAACCGTCATTAATCGGCGCCAGGAATTATTCCCCGTCGATCCGCACCCCCCTCGACCGCCCCCGATGGTGGGAATTGCTAAATTTTGTTGTCTAAATTCCTATACAAATCAGTACCGAGGTGTAATGGTACATCGATTTTTCAGATATTTTAACGTCTAAAAGCAGTAAACATTCAAATATTCTTACCGGGTTTTCAGCAGAAGGTCTTCATTGGTTTTGTCTTGCACAACGCCATCGAAATTTTCAGTGTGCACACATTTCAGAATTTTTTTTTGCCTTAATTTTTTTTTGTTTTTTGTCATAAACTCTGAAATTTGTCAAATTTTTTTCAGCAAACCGTCATTAATCGGCGCCAGGAATTATTCCCCGTCGATCCGCACCCCCCTCGACCACCCCCGATGGTGGGAATTGCTAAATTTTGTTGTCTAAATTCCTATACAAATCAGTACCGAGGTGTAATGGTACATACATTGATTTTTCAGATATTTTAACGTCTAAAAGCAGTAAATATTCAAATATTCTTACCGGGTTTTCAGCAGAAGGTCTTCATTCGTTTTGTCTTGCACAACGCCATCGAAATTTTCAGTGTGCAAACATTTCAGAATTTTTTTTTGCCTTAAATTTTTTTGTTTTTTGTCAAAAACTCTGAAATTTGTCAAATTTTTTTCAGCAAACCGTCATTAATCGGCGCCAGGAATTAGTCCCCGTCGATCCGCACCCCCCTCGACCGCCCCCGATGGTGGGAATTGCTAAATTTTGTTGTCTAAATTCCTATACAAATCAGTACCGAGGTGTAATGGTACATCGATTTTTCAGATATTTTAACGTCTAAAAGCAGTAAATATTCAAATATTCTTACCGGGTTTTCAGCAGAAGGTCTTCATTCGTTTTGTCTTGCACAACGCCATCGAAATTTTCAGTGTGCAAACATTTCAGATTTTTTTTTGCCTTAAATTTTTTTTGTTTTTTGTCAAAAACTCTGAAATTTGTCAAATTTTTTTCAGCAAACCGTCATTAATCGGCGCCAGGAATTATTCCCCGTCGATCCGCACCCCCCTCGACCGCCCCCGATGGTGGGAATTGCTAAATTTTGTTGTCTAAATTCCTATACAAATCAGTACCGAGGTGTAATGGTACATCGATTTTTCAGATATTTTAACGTCTAAAAGCAGTAAATATTCAAATATTCTTACCGGGTTTTCAGCAGAAGGTCTTCATTCGTTTTGTCTTGCACAACGCCATCGAAATTTTCAGTGTGCAAACATTTCAGAATTTTTTTTTGCCTTAAATTTTTTTGTTTTTTGTCAAAAACTCTAAAATTTGTCAAATTTTTTTCAGCAAACCGTCATTAATCGGCGCCAGGAATTAGTCCCCGTCGATCCGCACCCCCCTCGACCGCCCCCGATGGTGGGAATTGCTAAATTTTGTTGTCTAAATTCCTATACAAATCAGTACCGAGGTGTAATGGTACATCGATTTTTCAGATATTTTAACGTCTAAAAGCAGTAAACATTCAAATATTCTTACCGGGTTTTCAGCAGAAGGTCTTCATTGGTTTTGTCTTGCACAACGCCATCGAAATTTTCAGTGTGCACACATTTCAGAATTTTTTTTTGCCTTAAATTTTTTTTGTTTTTTGTCATAAACTCTGAAATTTGTCAAATTTTTTTCAGCAAACCGTCATTAATCGGCGCCAGGAATTATTCCCCGTCGATCCGCACCCCCCTCGACCGCCCCCGATGGTGGGAATTGCTAAATTTTGTTGTCTAAATTCCTATACAAATCAGTACCGAGGTGTAATGGTACATACATCGATTTTTCAGATATTTTAACGTCTAAAAGCAGTAAATATTCAAATATTCTTACCGGGTTTTCAGCAGAAGGTCTTCATTCGTTTTGTCTTGCACAACGCCATCGAAATTTTCAGTGTGCAAACATTTCAGAATTTTTTTTTGCCTTAATTTTTTTTTGTTTTTTGTCAAAAACTCTGAAATTTGTCAAATTTTTTTCAGCAAACCGTCATTAATCGGCGCCAGGAATTATTCCCCGTCGATCCGCACCCCCCTCGACCGCCCCCGATGGTGGGAATTGCTAAATTTTGTTGTCTAAATTCCTATACAAATCAGTACCGAGGTGTAATGGTACATCGATTTTTCAGATATTTTAACGTCTAAAAGCAGTAAATATTCAAATATTCTTACCGGGTTTTCAGCAGAAGGTCTTCATTCGTTTTGTCTTGCACAACGCCATCGAAATTTTTAGTGTGCAAACATTTTAGAATTTTTTTTTGCCTTAATTTTTTTTTGTTTTTTGTCAGAAACTCTGAAACTTGTCAAATTTTTTTCAGCAAACCGTCATTAATCGGCGCCAGGAATTAGTCCCCGTCGATCCGCACCCCCCTCGACCGCCCCCGATGGTGGGAATTGCTAAATTTTGTTGTCTAAATTCCTATACAAATCAGTACCGAGGTGTAATGGTACATCGATTTTCAGATATTTTAACGTCTAAAAGCAGTAAATATTCAAATATTCTTACCGGGTTTTCAGCAGAAGGTCTTCATTCGTTTTGTCTTGCACAACGCCATCGAAATTTTCAGTGTACAAACATTTCAGAATTTTTTTTTGCCTTATATTTTTTTTTTTTTTGTCAAAAACTCTGAAATTTGTCAAATTTTTTTCAGCAAACCGTCATTAATCGGCGCCAGGAATTATTCCCCGTCGATCCGCACCCCTCTCGACCGCCCCCGATGGTGGGAATTGCTAAATTTTGTTGTCTAAATTCCTATACAAATCAGTACCGAGGTGTAATGGTACATCGATTTTTCAGATATTTTAACGTCTAAAAGCAGTAAATATTCAAATATTCTTACCGTGTTTTCAGCAGAAGGTCTTCATTCGTTTTGTCTTGCACAACGCCATCGAAATTTTCAGTGTGCAAACATTTCAGAATTTTTTTTTGCCTTAAATTTTTTTTTTTTTTGTCATAAACTCTGAAATTTGTCAAATTTTTTTCAGCAAACCGTCATTAATCGGCGCCAGGAATTATTCCCCGTCGATCCGCACCCCCCTCGACCGCCCCCGATGGTGGGAATTGCTAAATTTTGTTGTCTAAATTCCTATACAAATCAGTACCGAGGTGTAATGGTACATCGATTTTTCAGATATTTTAACGTCTAAAAGCAGTAAATATTCAAATATTCTTACCGGGTTTTCAGCAGAAGGTCTTCATTCGTTTTGTCTTGCACAACGCCATCGAAATTTTCAGTGTGCAAACATTTCAGAATTTTTTTTGCCTTTAATTTTTTTTTATTTTTTGTCAAAAACTCTGACAGTTGTCAAATTTTTTTCAGCAAACCGTCATTAATCGGCGCCAGGAATTATTCCCCGTCGATCCGCACCCCCCTCGACCGCCCCCGATGGTGGGAATTGCTAAATTTTGTTGTCTAAATTCCTATACAAATCAGTACCGAGGTGTAATGGTACATCGATTTTTCAGATATTTTAACGTCTAAAAGCAGTAAACATTCAAATATTCTTACCGGGTTTTCAGCAGAAGGTCTTCATTGGTTTTGTCTTGCACAACGCCATCGAAATTTTCAGTGTGCACACATTTCAGAATTTTTTTTTGCCTTAATTTTTTTTTGTTTTTTGTCATAAACTCTGAAATTTGTCAAATTTTTTTCAGCAAACCGTCATTAATCGGCGCCAGGAATTATTCCCCGTCGATCCGCACCCCCCTCCACCACCCCCGATGGTGGGAATTGCTAAATTTTGTTGTCTAAATTCCTATACAAATCAGTACCGAGGTGTAATGGTACATACATTGATTTTTCAGATATTTTAACGTCTAAAAGCAGTAAATATTCAAATATTCTTACCGGGTTTTCAGCAGAAGGTCTTCATTCGTTTTGTCTTGCACAACGCCATCGAAATTTTCAGTGTGCAAACATTTCAGAATTTTTTTTTGCCTTAATTTTTTTTGTTTTTTGTCAAAAACTCTGAAATTTGTCAAATTTTTTTCAGCAAACCGTCATTAATCGGCGCCAGGAATTATTCCCCGTCGATCCGCACCCCCCTCGACCGCCCCCGATGGTGGGAATTGCTAAATTTTGTTGTCTAAATTCCTATACAAATCAGTACCGAGGTGTAATGGTACATCGATTTTTCAGATATTTTAACGTCTAAAAGCAGTAAATATTCAAATATTCTTACCGGGTTTTCAGCAGAAGGTCTTCATTCGTTTTGTCTTGCACAACGCCATCGAAATTTTCAGTGTGCAAACATTTCAGTTTTTTTTTTTGCCTTAAATTTTTTTTGTTTTTTGTCATAAACTCTGAAATTTGTCAAATTTTTTTCAGCAAACCGTTATTAATCGACGCCAGGAATTATTCCCCGTCGATCCGCACCCCCCTCGACCGCCCCCGATGGTGGGAATTGCTAAATTTTGTTGTCTAAATTCCTATACAAATCAGTACCGAGGTGTAATGGTACATCGATTTTTCAGATATTTTAACGTCTAAAAGCAGTAAATATTCAAATATTCTTACCGGGTTTTCAGCAGAAGGTCTTCATTCGTTTTGTCTTGCACAACGCCATCGAAATTTTCAGTGTGCAAACATTTCAGAATTTTTTTTTGCCTTAAATTTTTTTGTTTTTTGTCAAAAACTCTGAAATTTGTCAAATTTTTTTCAGCAAACCGTCATTAATCGGCGCCAGGAATTAGTCCCCGTCGATCCGCACCCCCCTCGACCGCCCCCGATGGTGGGAATTGCTAAATTTTGTTGTCTAAATTCCTATACAAATCAGTACCGAGGTGTAATGGTACATCGATTTTTCAGATATTTTAACGTCTAAAAGCAGTAAATATTCAAATATTCTTACCGGGTTTTCAGCAGAAGGTCTTCATTCGTTTTGTCTTGCACAACGCCATCGAAATTTTCAGTGTGCAAACATTTCAGATTTTTTTTTGCCTTAAATTTTTTTTGTTTTTTGTCAAAAACTCTGAAATTTGTCAAATTTTTTTCAGCAAACCGTCATTAATCGGCGCCAGGAATTATTCCCCGTCGATCCGCACCCCCCTCGACCGCCCCCGATGGTGGGAATTGCTAAATTTTGTTGTCTAAATTCCTATACAAATCAGTACCGAGGTGTAATGGTACATCGATTTTTCAGATATTTTAACGTCTAAAAGCAGTAAATATTCAAATATTCTTACCGGGTTTTCAGCAGAAGGTCTTCATTCGTTTTGTCTTGCACAACGCCATCGAAATTTTCAGTGTGCAAACATTTCAGAATTTTTTTTTGCCTTAAATTTTTTTGTTTTTTGTCAAAAACTCTAAAATTTGTCAAATTTTTTTCAGCAAACCGTCATTAATCGGCGCCAGGAATTAGTCCCCGTCGATCCGCACCCCCCTCGACCGCCCCCGATGGTGGGAATTGCTAAATTTTGTTGTCTAAATTCCTATACAAATCAGTACCGAGGTGTAATGGTACATCGATTTTTCAGATATTTTAACGTCTAAAAGCAGTAAACATTCAAATATTCTTACCGGGTTTTCAGCAGAAGGTCTTCATTGGTTTTGTCTTGCACAACGCCATCGAAATTTTCAGTGTGCACACATTTCAGAATTTTTTTTTGCCTTAAATTTTTTTTGTTTTTTGTCATAAACTCTGAAATTTGTCAAATTTTTTTCAGCAAACCGTCATTAATCGGCGCCAGGAATTATTCCCCGTCGATCCGCACCCCCCTCGACCGCCCCCGATGGTGGGAATTGCTAAATTTTGTTGTCTAAATTCCTATACAAATCAGTACCGAGGTGTAATGGTACATACATCGATTTTTCAGATATTTTAACGTCTAAAAGCAGTAAATATTCAAATATTCTTACCGGGTTTTCAGCAGAAGGTCTTCATTCGTTTTGTCTTGCACAACGCCATCGAAATTTTCAGTGTGCAAACATTTCAGAATTTTTTTTGCCTTAATTTTTTTTTGTTTTTTGTCAAAAACTCTGAAATTTGTCAAATTTTTTTCAGCAAACCGTCATTAATCGGCGCCAGGAATTATTCCCCGTCGATCCGCACCCCCCTCGACCGCCCCCGATGGTGGGAATTGCTAAATTTTGTTGTCTAAATTCCTATACAAATCAGTACCGAGGTGTAATGGTACATCGATATTTCAGATATTTTAACGTCTAAAAGCAGTAAATATTCAAATATTCTTACCGGGTTTTCAGCAGAAGGTCTTCATTCGTTTTGTCTTGCACAACGCCATCGAAATTTTTAGTGTGCAAACATTTTAGAATTTTTTTTTGCCTTAATTTTTTTTTGTTTTTTGTCAGAAACTCTGAAACTTGTCAAATTTTTTTCAGCAAACCGTCATTAATCGGCGCCAGGAATTAGTCCCCGTCGATCCGCACCCCCCTCGACCGCCCCCGATGGTGGGAATTGCTAAATTTTGTTGTCTAAATTCCTATACAAATCAGTACCGAGGTGTAATGGTACATCGATTTTCAGATATTTTAACGTCTAAAAGCAGTAAATATTCAAATATTCTTACCGGGTTTTCAGCAGAAGGTCTTCATTCGTTTTGTCTTGCACAACGCCATCGAAATTTTCAGTGTACAAACATTTCAGAATTTTTTTTTGCCTTATATTTTTTTGTTTTTTGTCAAGAACTCTGAAATTTGTCAAATTTTTTTCAGCAAACCGTCATTAATCGGCGCCAGGAATTATTCCCCGTCGATCCGCACCCCCCTCGACCGCCCCCGATGGTGGGAATTGCTAAATTTTGTTGTCTAAATTCCTATACAAATCAGTACCGAGGTGTAATGGTACATCGATTTTTCAGATATTTTAACGTCTAAAAGCAGTAAATATTCAAATATTCTTACCGGGTTTTCAGCAGAAGGTCTTCATTCGTTTTGTCTTGCACAACGCCATCGAAATTTTCAGTGTGCACACATTTCAGAATTTTTTTTTGTTTTTTGTCAAAAACTCTGAAATTTGTCAAATTTTTTTCAGCAAACCGTCATTAATCGGCGCCTGGAATTATTCCCCGTCGATCCGCACCCCTCTCGACCGCCCCCGATGGTGGGAATTGCTAAATTTTGTTGTCTAAATTCCTATACAAATCAGTACCGAGGTGTAATGGTACATCGATTTTTCAGATATTTTAACGTCTAAAAGCAGTAAATATTCAAATATTCTTACCGTGTTTTCAGCAGAAGGTCTTCATTCGTTTTGTCTTGCACAACGCCATCGAAATTTTCCGTGTGCACACATTTCAGAATTTTTTTTTGCCTTAATTTTTTTTTGTTTTTTGTCAAAAACTCTGAAATTTGTCAAATTTTTTTCAGCAAACCGTCATTAATCGGCGCCAGGAATTATTCCCCGTCGATCCGCACCCCCCTCGACCGCCCCCGATGGTGGGAATTGCTAAATTTTGTTGTCTAAATTCCTATACAAATCAGTACCGAGGTGTAATATGGTACATCGATTTTTCAGATATTTTAACGTCTAAAAGCAGTAAATATTCAAATATTCTTACCGGGTTTTCAACAGAAGGTCTTCATTCGTTTTGTCTTGCACAACGCCATCGAAATTTTCAGTGTGCAAACATTTCAGAATTTTTTTTTGCATTAAATTTTTTTTGTTTTTTGTCAAAAACTCTAAAATTTGTCAAATTTTTTTCAGCAAACCGTCATTAATCGGCGCCAGGAATTATTCCCCGTCGATCCGCACCCCCCTCGACCGCCCTCGATGGTGGGAATTGCTAAATTTTGTTGTCTAAATTCCTATACAAATCAGTACCAAGGTGTAATGGTACATCGATTTTTCAGATATTTTAACGTCTAAAAGCAGTAAATATTCAAATATTCTTACCGGGTTTTCAGCAGAAGGTCTTCATTCGTTTTGTCTTGCACAACGCCATCGAAATTTTCAGTGTGCAAACATTTCAGAATTTTTTTTTGCCTTAAATATTTTTTGTTTTTTGTCAAAAACTCTGAAATTTGTCAAATTTTTTTCAGCAAACCGTCATTAATCGGCGCCAGGAATTATTCCCCGTCGATCCGCACCCCCCTCGACCGCCCCCGATGGTGGGAATTGCTAAATTTTGTTGTCTAAATTCCTATACAAATCAGTACCGAGGTGTAATGGTACATCGATTTTTCAGATATTTTAACGTCTAAAAGCAGTAAATATTCAAATATTCTTACCGGGTTTTCAGCAGAAGGTCTTCATTCGTTTTGTCTTGCACAACGCCATCGAAATTTTCAGTGTGCAAACATTTCAGAATTTTTTTTTGCCTCAATTTTTTTTTGTTTTTTGTCAAATACTCTGAAATTTGTCTAATTTTTTTCAGCAAACCGTCATTAATCGGCGCCAGGAATTATTCCCCGTCGATCCGCACCCCCCTCGACCGCCCCCGATGGTGGGAATTGCTAAATTTTGTTGTCTAAATTCCTATACAAATCAGTACCGAGGTGTAATGGTACATCGATTTTTCAGATATTTTAACGTCTAAAAGCAGTAAATATTCAAATATTCTTACCGGGTTTTCAGCAGAAGGTCTTCATTGGTTTTGTCTTGCACAACGCCATCGAAATTTTCAGTGTGCAAACATTTCAGAATTTTTTTTTGCCTTAAATTTTTTTTGTTTTTTGTCAAAAACTCTGAAATTTGTCAAATTTTTTTCAGCAAACCGTCATTAATCGGCGCCAGGAATTATTCCCCGTCGATCCGCACCCCCCTCGACCGCCCCCGATGGTGGGAATTGCTAAATTTTGTTGTCTAAATTCCTATACAAATCAGTACCGAGGTGTAATGGTACATCGATTTTTCAGATATTTTAACGTCTAAAAGCAGTAAATATTCAAATATTCTTACCGGGTTTTCAGCAGAAGGTCTTCATTCGTTTTGTCTTGCACAACGCCATCGAAATTTTCAGTGTGCAAACATTTCAGAATTTTTTTTTGCCTTAAATTTTTTTTGTTTTTTGTCATAAACTCTGAAATTTGTCAAATTTTTTTCAGCAAACCGTCATTAATCGGCGCCAGGAATTATTCCCCGTCGATCCGCACCCCCCTCGACCGCCCCCGATGGTGGGAATTGCTAAATTTTGTTGTCTAAATTCCTATACAAATCAGTACCGAGGTGTAATGGTACATACATCGATTTTTCAGATATTTTAACGTCTAAAAGCAGTAAATATTCAAATATTCTTACCGGGTTTTCAGCAGAAGGTCTTCATTCGTTTTGTCTTGCACAACGCCATCGAAATTTTCAGTGTGCAAACATTTCAGAATTTTTTTTTGCCTTAATTTTTTTTTGTTTTTTGTCAAAAACTCTGAAATTTGTCAAATTTTTTTCAGCAAACCGTCATTAATCGGCGCCAGGAATTATTCCCCGTCGATCCGCACCCCCCTCGACCGCCCCCGATGGTGGGAATTGCTAAATTTTGTTGTCTAAATTCCTATACAAATCAGTACCGAGGTGTAATGGTACATCGATTTTTCAGATATTTTAACGTCTAAAAGCAGTAAATATTCAAATATTCTTACCGGGTTTTCAGCAGAAGGTCTTCATTCGTTTTGTCTTGCACAACGCCATCGAAATTTTCAGTGTGCACACATTTCAGAATTTTTTTTTGTTTTTTGTCAAAAACTCTGAAATTTGTCAAATTTTTTTCAGCAAACCGTCATTAATCGGCGCCAGGAATTATTCCCCGTCGATCCGCACCCCTCTCGACCGCCCCCGATGGTGGGAATTGCTAAATTTTGTTGTCTAAATTCCTATACAAATCAGTACCGAGGTGTAATGGTACATCGATTTTTCAGATATTTTAACGTCTAAAAGCAGTAAATATTCAAATATTCTTACCGTGTTTTCAGCAGAAGGTCTTCATTCGTTTTGTCTTGCACAACGCCATCGAAATTTTCAGTGTGCAAACATTTCAGAATTTTTTTTTGCCTTAATTTTTTTTTGTTTTTTGTCAAAAACTCTGAAATTTGTCAAATTTTTTTCAGCAAACCGTCATTAATCGGCGCCAGGAATTATTCCCCGTCGATCCGCACCCCCCTCGACCGCCCCCGATGGTGGGAATTGCTAAATTTTGTTGTCTAAATTCCTATACAAATCAGTACCGAGGTGTAATATGGTACATCGATTTTTCAGATATTTTAACGTCTAAAAGCAGTAAATATTCAAATATTCTTACCGGGTTTTCAGCAGAAGGTCTTCATTCGTTTTGTCTTGCACAACGCCATCGAAATTTTCAGTGTGCAAACATTTCAGAATTTTTTTTTGCATTAAATTTTTTTTGTTTTTTGTCAAAAACTCTGAAATTTGTCAAATTTTTTTCAGCAAACCGTCATTAATCGGCGCCAGGAATTATTCCCCGTCGATCCGCACCCCCCTCGACCGCCCTCGATGGTGGGAATTGCTAAATTTTGTTGTCTAAATTCCTATACAAATCAGTACCAAGGTGTAATGGTACATCGATTTTTCAGATATTTTAACGTCTAAAAGCAGTAAATATTCAAATATTCTTACCGGGTTTTCAGCAGAAGGTCTTCATTCGTTTTGTCTTGCACAACGCCATCGAAATTTTCAGTGTGCAAACATTTCAGAATTTTTTTTTGCCTTAAATATTTTTTGTTTTTTGTCAAAAACTCTGAAATTTGTCAAATTTTTTTCAGCAAACCGTCATTAATCGGCGCCAGGAATTATTCCCCGTCGATCCGCACCCCCCTCGACCGCCCCCGATGGTGGGAATTGCTAAATTTTGTTGTCTAAATTCCTATACAAATCAGTACCGAGGTGTAATGGTACATCGATTTTTCAGATATTTTAACGTCTAAAAGCAGTAAATATTCAAATATTCTTACCGGGTTTTCAGCAGAAGGTCTTCATTCGTTTTGTCTTGCACAACGCCATCGAAATTTTCAGTGTGCAAACATTTCAGAATTTTTTTTTGCCTCAATTTTTTTTTGTTTTTTGTCAAATACTCTGAAATTTGTCTAATTTTTTCAGCAAACCGTCATTAATCGGCGCCAGGAATTATTCCCCGTCGATCCGCACCCCCCTCGACCGCCCCCGATGGTGGGAATTGCTAAATTTTGTTGTCTAAATTCCTATACAAATCAGTACCGAGGTGTAATGGTACATCGATTTTTCAGATATTTTAACGTCTAAAAGCAGTAAATATTCAAATATTCTTACCGGGTTTTCAGCAGAAGGTCTTCATTGGTTTTGTCTTGCACAACGCCATCGAAATTTTCAGTGTGCAAACATTTCAGAATTTTTTTTTGCCTTAATTTTTTTTTGTTTTTTGTCAAAAACTCTGAAATTTGTCAAATTTTTTTCAGCAAACCGTCATTAATCGGCGCCAGGAATTATTCCCCGTCGATCCGCACCCCCCTCGACCGCCCCCGATGGTGGGAATTGCTAAATTTTGTTGTCTAAATTCCTATACAAATCAGTACCGAGGTGTAATGGTACATCGATTTTTCAGATATTTTAACGTCTAAAAGCAGTAAATATTCAAATATTCTTACCGGGTTTTCAGCAGAAGGTCTTCATTCGTTTTGTCTTGCACAACGCCATCGAAATTTTCAGTGTACAAACATTTCTGAATTTTTTTTTGCCTTAAATTTTTTTTGTTTTTTGTCAAAAACTCTGAAATTTGTCAAATTTTTTTCAGCAAACCGTCATTAATCGGCGCCAGGAATTATTCCCCGTCGATCCGCACCCCCCTCGACCGCCCCCGATGGTGGGAATTGCTAAATTTTGTTGTCCAAATTCCTATACAAATCAGTACCGAGGTGTAATGGTACATCGATTTTTCAGATATTTTAACGTCTAAAAGCAGTAAATATTCAAATATTCTTACCGGGTTTTCAGCAGAAGGTCTTCATTCGTTTTGTCTTGCACAACGCCATCGAAATTTTCAGTGTGCAAACATTTCAGAATTTTTTTTGCCTTAAATTTTTTTTTATTTTTTGTCAAAAACTCTGAAATTTGTCAATTTTTTTTCAGCAAACCGTCATTAATCGGCGCCAGGAATTATTCCCCGTCGATCCGCACCCCCCTCGACCGCCCCCGATGGTGGGAATTGCTAAATTTTGTTGTCTAAATTCCTATACAAATCAGTACCGTACCGAGGTGTAATGGTACATCGATTTTTCAGATATTTTAACGTCTAAAAGCAGTAAATATTCTTACCGGGTTTTCAGCAGAAGGTCTTCATTCGTTTTGTCTTGCACAACGCCATCGAAATTTTCAGTGTGCAAACATTTCACAATTTTTTTTTGCCTTAATTTTTTTTTGTTTTTTGTCAAAAACTCTGAAATTTGTCAAATTTTTTTCAGCAAACCGTCATTAATCGGCGCCAGGAATTATTCCCCGTCGATCCGCACCCCCCTCGACCGCCCCCGATGGTGGGAATTGCTAAATTTTGTTGTCCAAATTCCTATACAAATCAGTACCGAGGTGTAATGGTACATCGATTTTTCAGATATTTTAACGTCTAAAAGCAGTAAATATTCAAATATTCTTACCGGGTTTTCAGCAGAAGGTCTTCATTCATTTTGTCTTGCACAACGCCATCGAAATTTTCAGTGTGCAAACATTTCAGAATTTTTTTTGCCTTAAATTTTTTTTAATTTTTTGTCAAAAACTCTGACATTTGTCAAATTTTTTTCAGCAAACCGTCATTAATCGGCGCCAGGAATTATTCCCCGTCGATCCGCACCCCCCTCGACCGCCCCCGATGGTGGGAATTGCTAAATTTTGTTGTCTAAATTCCTATACAAATCAGTACCGAGGTGTAATGGTACATCGATTTTTCAGATATTTTAACGTCTAAAAGCAGTAAATATTCAAATATTCTTACCGGGTTTTCAGCAGAAGGTCTTCATTCGTTTTGTCTTGCACAACGCCATCGAAATTTTCAGTGTGCAAACATTTCAGAATTTTTTTTTACCTTAAATTTTTTTTTTTTTTGTCATAAACTCTGAAATTTGTCAAATTTTTTTCAGCAAACCGTCATTAATCGGCGCCAGGATATATTCCCCGTCGATCCGCACCCCCCTCGACCGCCCCCGATGGTGGGAATTGCTAAATTTTGTTGTCTAAATTCCTATACAAATCAGTACCGAGGTGTAATGGTACATCGATTTTTCAGATATTTTAACGTCTAAAAGCAGTAAATATTCAAATATTCTTACCGGGTTTTCAGCAGAAGGTCTTCATTCGTTTTGTCTTGCACAACGCCATCGAAATTTTCAGTGTACAAACATTTCAGAATTTTTTTTTGCCTTATATTTTTTTGTTTTTTGTCAAGAACTCTGAAATTTGTCAAATTTTTTTCAGCAAACCGTCATTAATCGGCGCCAGGAATTATTCCCCGTCGATCCGCACCCCCCTCGACCGCCCCCGATGGTGGGAATTGCTAAATTTTGTTGTCTAAATTCCTATACAAATCAGTACCGAGGTGTAATGGTACATCGATTTTTCAGATATTTTAACGTCTAAAAGCAGTAAATATTCAAATATTCTTACCGGGTTTTCAGCAGAAGGTCTTCTCGTTTTGTCTTGCACAACGCCATCGAAATTTTCAGAGTGCAAACATTTCAGAATTTTTTTTTGCATTAATTTTTTTTGTTTTTTGTCAAAAACTCTGCAATTTGTCAAATTTTTTTCAGCAAACCGTCATTAATCGGCGCCAGGAATTAGTCCCCGTCGATCCGCACCCCCCTCGACCGCCCCCGATGGTGGGAATTGCTAAATTTTGTTGTCTAAATTCCTATACAAATCAGTACCGAGGTGTAATGGTACATCGATTTTTCTGATATTTTAACGTCTAAAAGCAGTAAATATTCAAATATTCTTACCGGGTTTTCAGCAGAAGGTCTTCATTCGTTTTGTCTTGCACAACGCCATCGAAATTTTCAGTGTGCAAACACTTCAGAATTTTTTTTTGCCTTAAATTTTTTTTGTTTTTTGTCAAAAACTGTGCAATTTGTCAAATTTTTTTCAGCAAACCGTCATTAATCGGCGCCAGGAATTAGTCCCCGTCGATTGCCACCCCTCTCGACCGCCCCCTATAGTGGGAAGTGCTAAATTTTATTGTCTAAATTCCAAAAAAATCATAAACCGAGGTGTAATGGTACATCGATTTTTCTGATATTTTAACGTCTAAAAGCAGTAAATATTCAAATATTCTTACCGGGTTTTCAGCAGAAGGTCTTCATTCGTTTTGTCTTGCACAACGCCATCGAAATTTTCAGTGTGCAAACATTTCAGAATTTTTCTTTGCCTTAAATTTTTTTTGTTTTTTGTCAAAAACTCTGAAATTTGTCAAATTTTTTTCAGCAAACCGTCATTAATCGGCGCCAGGAATTATTCCCCGTCGATCCGCACCCCCCTCGACCGCCCCCGATGGTGGGAATTGCTAAATTTTGTTGTCTAAATTCCTATACAAATCAGTACCGAGGTGTAATGGTACATCGATTTT
This sequence comes from Catocala fraxini, assembly GCA_930367265.1. NCBI lineage: Eukaryota > Metazoa > Arthropoda > Insecta > Lepidoptera > Erebidae > Catocala > Catocala fraxini. The sequence goes on along the minus strand of OV884042.1, from coordinate 25,255,098 downwards.
TCAGATATTTTAACGTCTAAAAGCAGTAAATATTCAAATATTCTTACCGGGTTTTCAGCAGAAGGTCTTCATTCGTTTTGTCTTGCACAACGCCATCGAAATTTTCAGTGTGCAAACATTTCAGAATTTTTTTTTGCCTTAAATTTTTTTTGTTTTTTGTCAAACACTCTGAAATTTGTCAAATTTTTTTCAGCAAACCGTCATTAATCGGCGCCAGCAATTATTCCCCGTCGATCCGCCCCCCCCGATGGTGGGAATTGCTAAATTTTGTTGTCTAAATTCCTATACAAATCAGTACCGAGGTGTAATGGTACATCGATTTTTCAGATATTTTAACGTCTAAAAGCAGTAAATATTCAAATATTCTTACCGGGTTTTCAGCAGAAGGTCTTCTCGTTTTGTCTTGCACAACGCCATCGAAATTTTCAGAGTGCAAACATTTCAGAATTTTTTTTTGCATTAATTTTTTTTGTTTTTTGTCAAAAACTCTGCAATTTGTCAAATTTTTTTCAGCAAACCGTCATTAATCGGCGCCAGGAATTAGTCCCCGTCGATCCGCACCCCCCTCGACCGCCCCCGATGGTGGGAATTGCTAAATTTTGTTGTCTAAATTCCTATACAAATCAGTACCGAGGTGTAATGGTACATCGATTTTTCAGATATTTTAACGTCTAAAAGCAGTAAATATTCACATATTCTTACCGGGTTTTCAGCAGAAGGTCTTCATTGGTTTTGTCTTGCACAACGCCATCGAAATTTTCAGTGTGCAAACACTTCAGAATTTTTTTTTGCCTTAAATTTTTTTTGTTTTTTGTCAAAAACTGTGCAATTTGTCAAATTTTTTTCAGCAAACCGTCATTAATCGGCGCCAGGAATTAGTCCCCGTCGATTGCCACCCCTCTCGACCGCCCCCTATAGTGGGAAGTGCTAAATTTTATTGTCTAAATTCCAAAAAAATCATAAACCGAGGTGTAATGGTACATCGATTTTTCTGATATTTTAACGTCTAAAAGCAGTAAATATTCAAATATTCTTACCGGGTTTTCAGCAGAAGGTCTTCATTCGTTTTGTCTTGCACAACGCCATCGAAATTTTCAGTGTGCAAACATTTCAGAATATTTTTTGCCTTAAATTTTTTTTGTTTTTTGTCAAAAACTCTGAAATTTGTCAAATTTTTTTCAGCAAACCGTCATTAATCGGCGCCAGGAATTATTCCCCGTCGATCCGCCCCCCCCCCCCCCCCCGATGGTGGGAATTGCTAAATTTTGTTGTCTAAATTCCTATACAAATCAGTACCGAGGTGTAATGGTACATCGATTTTTCAGATATTTTAACGTCTAAAAGCAGTAAATATTCAAATATTCTTACCGGGTTTTCAGCAGAAGGTCTTCATTCGTTTTGTCTTGCACAACGCCATCGAAATTTTCAGTGTGCAAACATTTCAGAATTTTTTTTTGCCTTAAATTTTTTTTGTTTTTTGTCAAAAACTCTGACATTTGTCAAATTTTTTTCAGCAAACCGTCATTAATCGGCGCCAGGAATTAGTCCCCGTCGATCCGCACCCCCCTCGACCGCCCCCGATGGTGGGAATTGCTAAATTTTGTTGTCTAAATTCCTATACAAATCAGTACCGAGGTGTAATGGTACATCGATTTTTCAGATATTTTAACGTCTAAAAGCAGTAAATATTCAAATATTCAAAATCGGAACACCGCGCGCGCCCTCTCGGGGTTCCTAATTTACGGGTGGCAGGGTCCCCTCAGGCCTTGCCACCCGGAACCCTTAAGTAGGGGGCAGGAGAGCGACGAAAGCGCGTCTCCTGCGCCCTCTCCTCCGGCGGCGAACTTCCGGGGCGTAAGGATCATCCTCACGCCCCCGTTCCGCCGCCTCCTTCTGCGAGATGACAGTCTCGCAGAAGGACCTCATTGCGCCCCAGCACCTGTCGTCGCCGACCATCCTGGATACGACGGTCGGCAACGAGAGGTCGGGGCCAATCACAGCGACCAGGGCGCAGCGCTCCACGGCCCACGCCGGACACTCCTCCAGCGTGTGCTGCGCCGTGTCCTGGTCACACTCCTCACAATGGTTGCACCTGGTTGTCGGCTCCCTACCGGCTATCTTGCAGAGGTACTCCCCGAAACAGCCGTGTCCGGAGAGCACCTGAGTAAGCCGGTAGGTGAGCGGTCCGCGCCGTCTGTCCGTCCACTGTCTTAGTACCGGACGGACAGCCTCGACGGTCCTCACCCCGTAGCGGGGCTGGGCCAGTCTGTCTTCCCACTTCTCCTCGAGGACCAGTCGAGCCTGGGACCTTCGCGTCTCCACCGCACAATGCGTGGGTTCCTCGCCATGGAGCCGGAGGTCCGCGCGCCAGTAATACACCGACGCCTGGACCTCCGCCTCCAAATCCCAAGGCGGCGATGCCGCCAAAACGCACGCCGCCTCATAGGAGACGGTGCGGTACGCCCGCGACACCCTGATCGCCATCGCCCTCTGCGGTCTCCTCAGGAGGGCGACGTTGTGGCGATCGAGGGCGTCGGCCCAAATGGGCGCTCCGTAGAGCGCCATCGACCGCACCACCCCCAAATAGAGGCGGCGGCAGACGACACTCGGCCCCCCGATATTCGGCAGCAAAGAGCTGAGCGCTCCCGCCGCCGACATCAGCCGGGGGGCCAAGCGGCTAAAATGGACGCGAAAGTTCCAGCGGCCGTCGAGGTGGAGCCCCAAGTATTTCATACTCGGCTCCACCCCGATGCGGACCCCTCCAACGATGATGTGGGCATCTGGTGGCGGCGCCCGCCGAGGCCCATGAAATAATAGGGCCTCGGACTTTTCCAGCGCCACCTCCAGTCCCAACATCCTAATCCTGCCGACAACCAGGGCAACTCCAGCCGTGGCAAGACGGGCAGCTGCCCCGTAATCCTCTCCCCGGGCCGTCACCAGCGTGTCGTCGGCGTAGCAAGTTACGCCGACTCCCGGGGGCAGGGCGCCCCGCAGCACCCAGTCGTAGCCGATGTCCCACAGGATCGGACCCAGAACCGATCCCTGTGGAACACCGCACGACACCTCCCTCCGGAACGTCTCTCCGTTCCGCCCCACACAAAACACACTCCTCTGGTGCAGGTAGTCCCCGACTATTCGGCGCAGATAGGGAGGCACCCCATGAAATCGGAGCGCCTCCCTGATAGTCGCCCACGGCAGGGTGTTGAACGCGTTGGCGATGTCTAGGGACACCGCCAACACCACCCCGCGCGAGGCGACCGCCTCTTCCGAGAGGGCCTTGACGCGACTAATCGCGTCAATCGTCGATCGGCCCTCCCGGAAACCGAACTGGAGTTCGGACAAGTCGGGGCCCACCCGCACCAGGTGCCTGGAGAGGCGGGCAACCACAACACGCTCAAAGAGCTTGCCCACCTCATCCAGCAGCACTATGGGGCGGTACGCGGAGGGGGAGTCCGCGGGGCGGCCCTCCTTTCTCAGGAGGACCAGCTTACCCGTCTTCCACATGGGAGGGAACCGTCCCGACTCCAGACAGGCGCTAAACAGCCTGAGGAGCCGGTCCCCTAGGGCGTCGTAGGCCAAAACCCAGGCGCAGCCAGGAATTCCGTCCGGCCCCGGGGCGGTGTTTTTACCCCGGAGCCGCATCATTGCCGCGCCGAGCTCCGCCATTGTTACTTGTGGCGCCCCGGCATCAGCGCCGCCCTCCTCAACTTCGGGCGGCGCCATTTCGGGAGGCGTGTGCTCCGCTCTCGAAGGAAAGAGAGCGGAGACCACCTCCTCTAATTGCCGGGGCTGGAGACTCTCGGTGACCGGTGGGGCCCAGGGGCGCAACTTGCCCCTGACCGCCTTGTACGGACGGCCCCACGGATCTGCCTCGAGAGTCCCCAGGAACTCTTCCCATCTTTGGGCTTTGGCCTCGCTGATGGCGGACTGCAGGGCGTACTTTCGCTGTTTGTACGCATCCCGCAGCCGTGCCTCCACGGTCTGGTCACGGTACCGCCTGCGTCGGCGGTACCTGGTGTACTGGCGACGCGCCGCAATACACGCGGCGCGTTTATGACTTATGTCGTCAGATCAGCGTCATCGCGCCCCGGAACCACTCCGCCTCTTGCTCGACCTCCACAGGCCCTTCGCCCATCGGGGTCCAGGCCTGGACGATGGAGGCTTCCACCAGCACGTCTACGTTTAAACGTTTCAACGCCCATCGTGGGGACGACGGGGTGTGCACTCTCCTCGGGCGATCGTCCGGGATCGCCGGCGAGGCGGAGATGTCGAACCGCACGTAACGGTGGTCCGACAGAAACTCCGCCTCGACCAGCACTTGCCAGTCCCGGACGCGGCGCGCTACGGCAGGGCTTGCAAACGAAATGTCCACAATGGACTCGCCCTGCCAGCGCACGCACGTGGCGACCGAACCCCGGTTCAGAACCACGAGGCCGGTCGCAATCGCCCACTCCTCCAGCGCGTCGCCGCGAGCGTCGGTGACAGGGGATCCCCAAGCCGTTGATTTGGCGTTGAAGTCCCCCGCCACCACGACCGGACGCGATGGGTACCGATTAATCACGGCCCCCACCGCGCCCAAAAATAGCTCAAACTCGGCGAGGCGCCGGTTCGGAGAGAAGTACACCCCGATCAGAACGGTTCCCTCCCAATCAACACACACATATCCCTCGCCCCTGTCTGTCATCACCAGGAGCGAGGGTCCGGACGAAACAATGGCCGCCGAGCCCCCGAGGTCCCCAAACCAGTTGTGTCGGCTGGGGACGCAGTAAGGCTCGGCGACCAAGGCGATGTCTATTGACCACTCCGCCATGTGCTGCAGCAAGATATCCTGCGCCCTGGCGGAGTGGTTAACATTCACCTGTAGGAGGCGATGGACCATAATTAATTAGGTGTCCATCGCCTCCCTACTGCTCCCTGCTTGGGAGGGGGCTGGGGCGGCCGGAGTCCTGGCGACCGCCCCTCTGGCCCTACGTCTTTTTGGTGGGGAGCAAGATTTGCTCCCCATCCGGTGCTCCGCCGGCTTTCCTGCAGCCAAACAGATGCTGCAGGAAAATTTTGCAGCGGAGCAGGTGGCAACCTTGTGGCCGGGCTGGCCGCAGCGATAACAATGGTCGCTGCGGTCAGTTTCAACGGTGCATTGCTGCCTCACGTGCCCCGGAGGCAGCGGTAGCACCGCCTAGGCCTCGGCTCCAGGAGCTTTACCTGAGCCGAGACCATCCCGACCAGCAAACGGCCGGCCGCAACCTTCTTCGCCGCAGCGATGGGACAGCGCACCACCACCGTGCACAGTCTGCTCTCGCTGCGGCGCATCTCCCCCACCCTGACCTGCGCCTGAGGGCAGGCTCCGGCTTGTGCCACCGCAGCGGCGACATCCTCGGAGGAGGCCGAGTCGTCCAGCCCGGTTATCCGCATTTCGGCGGACTTCACCGGGCGGGAGATCTTGACCTCCTCAGGCGTGAACAGGGACCGAATTGTAGCGGCTACCCTGTCCGCCTTGTCGCCGGAGGTGGCACCTGGGACCTCTAAGATTCTGGCCCCAGTGGCGGCAACTTTAAAACAAACGCCTCCAGCGAGGCCCATCTCGGCGAGATTCGCCTTCATGGCCTGAGTGGCCCGCCGGAGGACGCCCGCGTAGCTCACTCCTTGCCGGAGCCCCTCCTCTGTCAGCTCCACCACAACGGCGGTGGAGCGCGGGGGACGCAGGTCGGCCGGGCGGGGGCCCTTCTTTTTGTTTACCGGGGGAGCCCGGGAGACCTTCTTCTTCTTCCTCTTCCTCTTGGTGACCTCCGTCCAAGGCTGTTCAGCCGACGTAGAGGCCACCGGGGCAGGTTTGGGCTGGGGGGCGGGGCGCGGCGGCGCCACAGTGGCAGTCGCCTTTCCCTTGCCCTTCCCCTTCCCCTTGGAAGAGGAAGCCGACGGTGTGGGGGCAGATGGCTGCCGTGCCACCGGTTGCACCGGGCCAGCCGGCGCACCCCCGACCATGCGGGGACGGCCCCCGAGCGGAGGGCCCGGAATCGGGACCGGCGCTAGGCCACAGCTGGCCAGACACGCTTCAACGACGTTGCGCGCCTGAGCCACTGTGGCCCGCATCAGCTCGTCCGCCCAGGCGGGACGCCGGTCCTCCGCGGGAGTGAGGGGCTGTGCTGTGCGCCGTGAGAGAGGCGGGAACTCCTCCCGCGGCCCTCTGACAGGCTTTGGCTTTGCGGCAGTGGCCGCGGCCGCCTTCATGGCCGTCACTTCGGCCCGGAGCTCCGCCAGCTGCCTATGCAGCCCCTCATTCTCCGACCTCCAGCGCCTCTGCAGGTCGGAGGAAGTCTGCCCCCACAGGTTGAGGAAGGCCTCCCTCATGTCCTCCGCCGCGTTTTTGAGGTCCCGGACGAACCCCCCCTTAAGGTTGCCGGACCGGGCCGCCACCCTCAAGACAGTCTCGGCGCCGGCCTCGAACCGTTGCCTGAGGTCGGCAACCGAGCTCCCTCCGTCGGGGGACGCAACCGCGACCCCAGCCGCCTTGAGGGGGTCCCGACGGGCAGGCAAAGGCTTCCCGAGGAGCCTTCTCGCGGAGGGAGGCGGCATCGGGGAACCAGCCCTTTCACCACAGGGCGTTCTACTTCCACTGCTTCCACCTCCGTGTCCGAGCCAGAATCGGACACGTGGTGCGATGTCTTCCGGCGCTTCGCGGAAGCGCCAGGCGCCGCCCAGAACTTGCGGGTGAGGGAAGCAGAGCTTTCCTCCCCCTCCTCTCTCTCCCGTCGAGCCGCCGACGAGCACCGGCTCTGAGGTCGACTGGCCTCCGAGCCCGAGCCCGCCCGCGACTCGACGTCCATGTCAGTGCCGTTGCCGGCGCTGAGCACGCTCGACAAGGAGTCGCTGCGTGCCAGCGCCGCCACCCGACACCTCGACCGTGTCTTCGGCACGCTCGGGACACTGTCCCCGGCTGTGACAAAGCGACCTTTGGAGTCGCGCAATGGGACTCCAAGCTCCTTCATCTTCTTCTCCTCCTCATTAATGTTTTGGGTTTGTTTTAAATTCTCCATATTGTTCCCACGATTAGAGACGATCTAAACTCGACCCCCGGGTGACGCTCATTCCAGGGGAAGGCCTACATACTCTGGGGGACGGCAGGTACCCAGAGGTTTTTACAACTTCGCTGTTGGGTGTTCTGAGTTTTCCTTCTCGCGGGCCGGCCAACTAAGGCAAGCCCCTCGGTCCCGTTGAGCCGCTAGACGTGATCAACGACACTCAACGGGTAACGATATGTAGACGGAGGCAGGGTTAGGTTTCCCCTCCCCTATGTGCTCCCGCCTAATGCCAGGGCTATTGGCAGCCCTCAGCCCTACGCACAACCCGCCCCGGCCTTACGGCCCCCACTGGTGATTTTTTAGAGAGGTTTTCTTCCTCTATCCCCCCCGTCTCAAATCCACGTGTCCTCTGCTAATCAGAGGAACACGTGGAGAGACCCCCATACGCGGCCCTCGCGGGCCGATAATCCCGAGACAAGATGCCTCGGGTTCCCTATGCGTGCCAGAGTATTAGCCACGAGTAATAATGCCCCCGAAAGGACATTATTACCCGAGTTGCCCGGGGTGCACCGGCCCAACGTATGCTGTTCCATCCCACGAGAAGTGTGGAAAGGACCAGCAGCCGTCAGGCACACTGGGAGGTTCTCTGGCCACACAACCTAACCTAACCTTTTTTTTTTTTTTTTTTTTGCTTCATGCACTGCCCGCCGGCTAGGGGACGGCACCGGCGGGGGAGTGTGGGACTTCCAGCGAGACGCGCTGGTATACCCACTAAAAAAAAATCCTGGGGTGTTCCCTCTCTCATCCAATAGGGGGGGCCAGTTGGGAACTAAAAGGATTCATCCATAGCAGGCCCCCCCATGTGGGTGTGGGCCGGGTCAAGCGGACCCGGCCACCTCTCGTCCCCAGGGGAGAGCCTGACCGCTCTCCCCTTTCGACGTCAGAAGGCGCGCGGGAACACCGCGCGCGCCCTCTCGGGGTTCCTAATTTACGGGTGGCAGGGTCCCCTCAGGCCTTGCCACCCGGAACCCTTAAGTGGGGGGCAGGAGACCGACAAAAGCTCGTCTCCTGCGCCCTCTCCTCCGGCGGCGGACTTCCGGGGCGTAAGGATCATCCTCTCGCCCCCGTTCCGCCGCCTCCTTCTGCGAGATGACAGTCTCGCAGAAGGACCTCATTGCGCCCCAGCACCTGTCGTCGCCGACCATCCTGGATACGACGGTCGGCAACGAGAGGTCGGGGCCAATCACAGCGACCAGGGCGCAGCGCTCCACGGCCCACGCCGGACACTCCTCCAGCGTGTGCTGCGCCGTGTCCTGGTCACACTCCTCACAATGGTTGCACCTGGTTGTCGGCTCCCTACCGGCTATCTTGCAGAGGTACTCTCCGAAACAGCCGTGTCCGGAGAGCACCTGAGCGAGCCGGTAGGTGAGCGGTCCGCGCCGTCTGTCCGTCCACTGTCTTAGAACCGGACGGACAGCCTCGACGGTCCTCACCCCGTAGCGGGGCTGGGCCAGTCTGTCTGCCCACTTCTCCTCCAGGACCAGTCGAGCCTGGGACCTTCGCGTCTCCACCGCACAATGCGTGGGTTCCTCGCCATGGAGCCGGAGGTCCGCGCGCCAGTAATACACTGACGCCTGGACCTCCGCCTCCAAATCCCAAGGCGGCGATGCCGCCAAAACGCACGCCACCTCATAGGAGACGGTGCGGTACGCCCGCGACACCCTGATCGCCATCGCCCTCTGCGGTCTCCTCAGGAGGGCGACGTTGTGGCGATCGAGGGCGTCGGCCCAAATGGGCGCTCCGTATAGGGCAATCGACCGCACCACCCCCAAATAGAGGCGGCGGCAGACGACACTCGGCCCCCCGATATTCGGCAGCAGAGAGCTAAGCGCTCCTGCCGCCGACATCAGCCGGGGGGCCAGGCGGCTAAAATGGACGCGAAAGTTCCAGCGGCCGTCGAGGTGGAGCCCCAAGTATTTCATACTCGGCTCCACCCCGATGCGGACCCCTCCAACGATGATGTGGGCATCTGGTGGCGGCGCCCGCCGAGGCCCATGAAATAATAGGGCCTCGGACTTTTCCAGTGCCACCTCCAGTCCCAACATCCTAATCCTGCCGACAACCAGGGCAACTCCAGCCGTGGCAAGACGGGCAGCTGCCCCGTAATCCTCTCCCCGGGCCGTCACCAGCGTGTCGTCGGCGTAACAAGTTACGCCGACTCCCGGGGGCAGGGCGCCCCGCAGCACCCAGTCGTAGCCGATGTTCCACAGGATCGGACCCAGAACCGATCCCTGTGGAACACCGCACGACACCTCCCTCCGGAACGTCTCTCCGTTCCGCCCCACACAAAACACATTCCTCTGGTGCAGGTAGTCCCCGACTATTCGGCGCAGATAGGGAGGCACCCCATGAAATCGGAGCGCCTCCCTGATAGTCGCCCACGGCAGGGTGTTGAACGCGTTGGCGATGTCTAAGGACACCGCCAACACCACCCCGCGCGAGGCGACCGCCTCTTCCGAGAGGGCCTTGACGCGACCAATCGCGTCAATCGTCGATCGGCCCTCCCGGAAACCGAACTGGAGTTCGGACAAGTCGGGGCCCACCCGCACCAGGTGCCTGGCGAGGCGGGCGACCACAACACGCTCAAAGAGCTTGCCCACCTCATCCAGCAGCACTATGGGGCGGTACGCGGAGGGAGAGTCCGCGGGGCGGCCCTCCTTTCTCAGGAGGACCAGCTTACCCGTCTTCCACATGGAAGGGAACCGTCCCGACTCCAGACAGGCGCTAAACAGCCTGAGGAGCCGGTCCCCTAGGGCGTCGTAGGCCAAAACCCAGGCGCGGCCAGGAATTCCGTCCGGCCCCGGGGCGGTGTTTTTACCCCGGAGCCGCATCATGGCCGCGCCGAGCTCCGCCATGGTTACTTGTGGCGCCCCGGCATCAGCGCCGCCCTCCTCAATCTCGGGCGGCGCCATTTCGGGAGGCGAGTGCTCCACTCTCGAAGGAAAGAGAGCGGAGACCACCTCCTCTAATTGCCGGGGCTGGAGACTCTCGGTGACCGGTGGGGCCCAGGGGCGCAACTTGCCCCTGACCGCCTTGTACGGACGGCCCCACGGATCTGCCTCGAGAGTCCCCAGGAACTCTTCCCATCTTTGGGCTTTGGCCTCGCTGATGGCGGACTGCAGGGCGTACTTTCGCTGTTTGTACGCATCCCGCAGCCGTGCCTCCACGGTCTGGTCACGGTACCGCCTGCGTCGGCGGTACCTGGTGTACTGGCGACGCGCCGCAATGCACGCGGCGCGTTTATGACTGATGTCGTCAGACCACCAGTACACCTGACGCCTCGGAGGTTGAGCACTGGCCCGGGGCATCGACGCGTCGCAGATCAGCGTCATCGCGCCCCGGAACCACTCCGCCTCTTGCTCGACCTCCACAGGCCCTTCGCCCATCGGGGTCCAGGCCTGGACGATGGAGGCTTCCACCAGCACGTCTACGTTTAAACGTTTCAACGCCCATCGTGGGGACGACGGGGTGTGCACTCTCCTCGGGCGATCGTCCGGGATCGCCGGCGAGGCGGAGATGTCGAACCGCACGTAACGGTGGTCCGACAGAGACTCCGCCTCGACCAGCACTTGCCAGTCCCGGACGCGGCGCGCTACGGCAGGGCTTGCAAACGAAATGTCCACAATGGACTCGCCCTGCCAGCGCACGCACGTGGCGACCGAACCCCGGTTCAGAACCACGAGGCCGGTCGCAATCGCCCACTCCTCCAGCGCGTCGCCGCGAGCGTCGGTGACAGGGGATCCCCAAGCCGTTGATTTGGCGTTGAAGTCCCCCGCCACCACGACCGGACGCGATGGGTACCGATTAATCACGGCCCCCACCGCGCCCAAAAATAGCTCAAACTCGGCGAGGCGCCGGTTCGGAGAGAAGTACACCCCGATCAGAACGGCAACCTAACCTAACCTTTTTTTTTTTTTTTTTTTTTTTTTTACGGGGGTAAATCCTCATGGACTTCCTCCGCCTGGGGAAAGGCGGAGGGGCATGCCGGACTCTTACCGGCTAAAACCACCCCGGTGTCTCCTCGCACGTCCGCGCGGGGCCGCGGGAGTCCAAATTCTTCCGCAGCCCCGCACTAGTGCTGGCCCGGTCCGTCCGGGCCCCGTCTCCTGCACGGGGTAGTGAGGTGTTAAACTACCCCGTGCATCGCCTCAGAGGCGCGCGCCGACACCCGCGCGCGGCTCCGCCTCGGGTCCATCGAATAGGGGGCGGCGACTTCCCCAAGTCCCTCGCCCCTGGACCCATTCATGGGGGCTGGAAAAGGGCGTAACCTAACCTTTTTTTTTTACGTGGGGGAATGCTTGATGCATACCCCTCCGCGGGGGCGGGCGGAGGGGTTATGTCGGACTCGCCGGGGTAAAAGAAGATGTTAAGAAGAAAATGTACCTCCCGGAATACCGACTAAACCTACCACGGTGTTCCTCGACAAAACCACTATCGACGGGGCCGCGCGAATCACTTTCGCATGCGGTCGCGACCCCGCCGAGGTTTCGGCCCGCCGTATGAAACGGCAGGCCACTACACAAAAGACCTACCCAAAGGCACTCCTCACAAGTTATCCCTACTGTCCCCCCTAGAGGGGAGACGGACTCGAAACAACAGAGGCGCGCGTGGAAACACGCACGCCGCCTCTCGGACCTGGTGCTGAACGGATGGCGGGCAGGCCCACAAAGCCCGCCACCCCCAGGTCAAACCTCAGGGTGGCTGGAGGTCGTCTCGCGCCCTCCGGCGCCCGGCTCTGCGGTTGGGGAGAGGGTTCAAACGCTCCCTCTCCCGCTCCGCCGCCTCCTTGATGGAAATGACTTCCTCACAGAAGGAGGCGACGGCGTTCCACGACCTCTCACTCCGGACCATAGACTGAACTACGGCCGGGAGCGAGAGGGCAACCAATCCGACTGCCGCGATCAATTCACGGCGCTGCGATGCCCAGGCGGGGCAAACCGCCAAAGTGTGCAGCGCCGTGTCCTCAACAACGTCGCGGCAGTCGCCGCAGTGGTGACAACCGGGCGTCTCTTGCCGGCGTATGCGACACAGGAACTGGCCAAAACAACCGTGGCCAGTCATTACCTGTGTCAGCCGGAAGGTGAGGACGCCATGGCGCCTCTCCAGCCACTCCTCAAACACGGGACTTACCGCCACGATCGTGGCGTGCCCGGCACTGGGGTGCACAAGTCGCTCCTTCCAATTGGCCATCAGGACCTGGCGGAGCTCGGACCTCGCCGCCGCGAGAGCGGGAAGAACCGGTCCTTCGCTCCGAGCTAGCGTCTCCCGGCGCCAACGATAAAGTGACGCCAGGAGCGCCGCTTCCAGGTCCCATGGCATCGATCCGGCGAGGAGGCTCGCAGCCTCGAACGAGATCGTGCGGTAACCTCGTATCAACCTGACGGCCATGGCGCGCTGCGGCGCACGAAGCGCCGAAATGTTACGGGCCGTCAGGTTGTCCGCCCAAACTGGGGCCCCATACAGGGCCATGGACCGCACGACCCCCTCGTAGAGCCTCCGGCAGGAGGTGTTTGGCCCCCCGAGGTTGGGCAGCAGGCGCGAGAGCGCGCCCGCAGCGCCCCGAAGAATGGGAGCCAAACGACGAAAATGGGCTGTAAAGTCCCACCGGCTGTCGAGCAAAAGACCCAGATATTTCAGGGTCGACTCGACGCCGATGCGGACCCCTCCTACCATAATATGGGCCCCTGGAGGTGGCCGGTTCCGAGGGCCGTGAAAACAAACGGCCTCGGATTTCGACAGGGCCACCTCGAGGCCCAACCGCCGGATACGACCAACGACTTGTGCGACCCCAGCGGTCGCCAGTATGGCCGCCGCCCGGTGCGACTTACCCCTCGCCGTGACAAGTGTGTCGTCGGCGTAACAAATGACGCCGACGCCACGGAGGAGCGCACCTCGCAGCACCCAGTCGTAACCGATGTTCCACAGGAGCGGACCCAGAACCGATCCCTGTGGAACACCGCACGACATCTCTCGCCGACTCCAACCGTCGTGACCCGGGTAGACTACTACCCTCTCCGATAGGTATGCCCCGACTATGCGGCGGAGGTAGGTCGGCACTCGATGGAAAATGAGTGCCTCCCTAATACAACTCCAGGGCAAGGTGTTGAAGGCATTCGCGATGTCGAGAGACACCGCGAAGACGACCTCGCCCCGGGACACCGCATCCTCCGCCAGGCTCCTCACGTGCAGGACAGCATCAATTGTAGAGCGCCCGCGGCGGAAACCATATTGGTTGTCCGCCAAGTCCGGACCCACAAAAGAAAGACGCTGGACGAGGCGCTCCGCGATAATAAACTCAAATAGTTTAGCCACCTCGTCCAGCAACACTATGGGCCGGTAGGCGGACGGACTGTCCGCCGGGCGCCCTTCCTTCCTGATCAGGACCAGCTTCCCCACCTTCCACTGGCGCGGAAACTGGCCCCGCTGCAAACACTCACTGAGGAGCCCCCTGAGTCGGGGCGCGAGCTCCTCAAGGACCAGGGCCAATGCACGACCAGGAATGCCGTCGGGCCCTGGGGCGGTGTTTTTCGAGCGAAGTCTCGACACCGCCGCTCGCAACTCTACTTGGGTCACTTCGGGAACCACGTCGTCGTCAAAGTCCACGCTGGACGCCATGGAAGGCAGAACCATCGGCGGAGGAGTGTGCTCCGCCCGTGAAGGGAACAGAGCGGCCACCACCTCCTCAACCAACTGTGGCCGGAGACTCTGGGACAAAGGGGGCGCCCAGGGGCGAAGTTTGCCCCTGACCATAAGATATGGACGCCCCCAGGGATTACTGTCCAGAGTCCCCAGCAGCTCCTGGCGGGCCTCATCCTTGGCCCGCTTTATGGCAATTTTGAGGAGCTTCTTGGCCGCCCTGTAGACCTCGTATAGTTCCGCCTCCCTGGCGTCGAAATCGGGAGGGCGGCGACGCCTCCTACGAAGCCGGATGTACTGGCGTCGGGCCACCACGCATGAATGGCGTAACTGACCGATGTGGTCAGACCACCAGTACACCCGGCGCCTAGCTGGTAAATTTTGAGGCACTCTAGGCATCGCCGCATCACAGATTTGAGTGATGGCCTCCCGGAACCACTCGGCCTCCATCTCGACATTGTCAGGCCTGGCCGGTGCTGGCACCCAGGCCTGAACGATGGAGGCTTCCAGGAGGACCTCCCGATTTAGCTTTCTTAAAGCCCAACGCGGACCGCCCCCAATCGGGGCCCCTGGGGCTGGGGGGTCGGAGGTCTGGGCAGAGACGTCGAACCGTATATAACGATGGTCCGACAACGTCTCCACCCCCTCGACGACGCGCCAGCCTTGGACACGGCGTGCTAGCGCGGGGCTGGCAAAAGAGACGTCAATGACTGACCCGCCCCGCTGACGCACGCACGTGTGCACTGACCCACGATTGAGGACTAGCAGGCCGTTTTCTACGGCCCACTCCTCGAGCAATTCACCCCTCGCGTCCGTGATCGCGGAACCCCAAGCCGAGGATTTGGCATTGAGGTCCCCGAACGGGCCGAGGGTGGCTTCGAGCGACGACGACGTTAAGTTCGAGGAGATACTCCTCGAAGTCGGCGAGAGGTCGGTTGGGTGAGAAGTAGCCGCCCACCACAACCGCTTCTCCTACGAGTGCTGCGACGCAGCCCCGTCCTTGGACGATGTTCTCGAAGGACGGGGTGCCGGCGGCGGCCGGCGAAATTAACGCCACCGAGCCATCGAGGTCCCCTACCCAGTCAGCCCTGGGGGGGACAAAATAGGGCTCGGCCACTATGGCGACATGAATTGACCACTGCGCCATGCTCTGGAGGAGAAGATCCTGAGCCCTGGCGCAGTGGTTTAAATTACTCTGGAGGAGACGGAGGCGTGGAGGCATTACGTCTCCATGCTGACCTCCGCCCCCCCAACCGCGGGAGCGGCGACCCTGGCGGCTGTTGACGACGCGGCAGGCGACCTTGGGGCCAGTTTCTTGTTAGTGGCGGCGCACTCCTTGCTACCCGCCCGGTGCTTTGGCGATTTGCCCGCCGCCGCACACAAAATGCAGTGCGGCGTGGCCTCACAAGTTGCGGCCATGTGACCAGGCTGACCGCAGCGAAAACAGCGGCCAGTGCAGTCAGCCTGCGAAGGGCACTTAACGCCTACATGGCCGCTAGAAAGGCAGCGATAGCACCGGGCGGGCCTGGGATCCAAGGCCTTGATCTGCGCCGACACCCAACCCACTAAAATTCGGCGACCATCGGCCAGTTTCTTGGCGGCGGCCACGGGACAGCTAATAAGTGCCGTCCCCATTCCGGCGCGGCCCTGTTTGATTTCACCACACTTGATTTGATCAACAGGGCACCCTCCGATCTTGGCGACGGCGGCGACGACCTCTTCTTTAACGATAGAGTCATCCAGGCCCGTAATGCGCAAATCTACGCATTTTTGGGGCCTGGAGACGCGGACCTCTTCCGGTTCCAAAACCTGGCGGAGACTTTCCGCCAGGCGGTCCGCCTGGTCGCCGCTTGCGACTCCCGGCACCTCGATTAGGCGGGCACCGGTCTGGGTAGTCCGGCACCGCAAGCCTCCCGTTATCCCCAGTTTGCCGGGGTCGATCGCCGTCCGCGCCTTCTTGAGGAGCTCCGCGTAAGTGGTCCCTCGCTCGATGGCAGCCGGCTGCAACGTAATAACGACCGCAGTGGAGCGAGGGGCCTGGAGCTTCCTCGCCGCCTTTTTGGCCGCCTGCCTGGCTTTCTTGGCCGCCTTCTTCCTCCTCTTGGCCTCCTCCTTCTTCTTGCCGACAACCTCCCAGTTGTCGGCTTTGCGTGCGGAAGCTGCTGGCCCATCAACGGGAGCAACAGGGCGCTCCTTGGCAGCCACAGGCGCACGCTTAGCCTGAGACCTTTTTCTGCCCTTTTGGTTGGCCGGAGCTGTTGTGTCGGCCGCTGGAGCAATTGGAGGAGGCCGCGAGGACCTTACTTTAGCCGCGTACGTCAGCGGCGCAGGCTTCGGGGGAGAAGGAGGGGGAGGCACTCTGACTCTGTCTGCGGCCAGAGGAGGCCGCAGCAGCCGGCCCTCCATAACTGATAGCTTGGCGCGAAATTCGCCAAGCTCCTGCCGGACCAGGGCTACAAGCTCCGATTCGGTCCTGTTCGCGCCCTGGTCATGCCGCTTCTCAAATGCCTCCTGCCTCTTCTTGAGCTCGGATAACTCTCGCGCCAGACGAGAATTTTCCAGCTGCAGCTTTTGCACCTCCTCATTCGCTGTGCGGCTAAAGACGGCCTCCGCTATGTCCCGAATGGCCTCGATGGACTCTTTCAGGGTCTTCTGGCACGTACCCTTTAGTCCCTTCGATTTCTTGGAGACCAAACGGATTGCCTCCAAGGCGTCGCTAAGCCGGGTCTTTAGCTGTGTCACCGGCAGGTCTTCGGCGTCCGGCTCCACCAACGGCTGCTTCCGTCCCACAGCGACTCTTTGGGCTGCCGCAGCGATGAGGCTATCCTCTTCTGACGTGCGCTCCTCGTCGTCGGCCTTCCGCAGTGCGGCGGCAAGTTCGGCCTTGGCCTGGCCCAAACCCACGTATCTACCGTGGGTGGGCGGACGACCGCGTCCACGCCTTGCCGTCGCCACTTTTGCTGCCGGAACTGCGTCCTCGCTCGAGCCGTCCGACTCCGATGGCTGTGAAGACCGCGACCGTTTGCGCAGAACTCTCTCCGGGGTCGCATCCGAAGAAACGACTTCAACTTCGTGCTCCGACGGCACGTAGTCCTCATCCTCTTCAGAGCGCGCAGAACTGGGCGTGCGCGACTCTCTCAACGTCTTTTTTTTTAAAATTGTTTTAATTGATGGTTCCATACTGAATCCCACGAGTATGGGAGAAATAAACGTCGACCCGGGCAGAGATCCCGATACCCGGGCAAGCCTAATACAACAGGGGGACGGCAGGTACCCTGAGGGGGCCGCACTAGTGACTGAACTACCCATCAGCCATGCATCTCCTCGCCGTGCGGCAGCAACTTGAGATTCGGGGTGGTTTTTATAGAGGGCCACTCCCTCGCAGTCCGGGCGGTGAAGCCAAGACCCTCGGTCCCGTCAGCAGCCGCGAGACGTGATCCACGACACTGCACACTACGGGGTTACGATATGCTCTAGACGGTGACAACGGGGACAAAGGTCAAAGGAAAGGGAGCAAAACAAAAGGGAGGGGAAAACAAAGTGGACTCAGAACCACAAAGGGAAGGGACAAAACAAAGGGGCAAAGAAAAGGGGGGAGAATCGTCAGAGTGACGAGAAGGGACCCCGTTGTCTGTTCAGCGGCAGGGTGAGTGCACGCCGAACCCGTCAAGGAGGCTCTCCCATGTCCACTCTAAAACAGAGCGGTACTGGGAGAGCCGGGCCCAAAGCAGGGCCTCCGGCTTGGGGATGGGACAAGGGTCCATCCCCCCGCCACCGGTGCCGAACGCGACGGCACAAGGCACCGGTTGTCAGAATATTAGCCGCCAGCAATAATGAAGTGCATTATTGCCAACGTTGCCCAGGGTGTACCACGAGGAGGTTTTCTGACAAACACCCAAACCAAACCAAACCAAACCAAACCAAACCAAACCAAACCAAACCAAACCAAACCAAACCAAACCAAACCAAACCAAACCAAACCAAACCAAACCAAACCAAACCAAACCAAACCAAACCAAACCAAACCAAACCAAACCAAACCAAACCAAACCAAACCAAACCAAACCAAACCAAACCAAACCAAACCAAACCAAACCAAACCAAACCAAACCAAACCAAACCAAACCAAACCAAACCAAACCAAACCAAACCAAACCAAACCAAACCAAACCAAACCAAACCAAACCAAACCAAACCAAACCAAACCAAACCAAACCAAACCAAACCAAACCAAACCAAACCAAACCAAACCAAACCAAACCAAACCAAACCAAACCAAACCAAACCAAACCAAACCAAACCAAACCAAACCAAACCAAACCAAACCAAACCAAACCAAACCAAACCAAACCAAACCAAACCAAACCAAACCAAACCAAACCAAACCAAACCAAACCAAACCAAACCAAACCAAACCAAACCAAACCAAACCAAACCAAACCAAACCAAACCAAACCAAACCAAACCAAACCAAACCAAACCAAACCAAACCAAACCAAACCAAACCAAACCAAACCAAACCAAACCAAACCAAACCAAACCAAACCAAACCAAACCAAACCAAACCAAACCAAACCAAACCAAACTGTGGAAGACATGTCGCCGCTAGTGCAATGCACTCGCTGCCTGGGATACGGGCACGGTAGGCGCTTTTGCAAAGAAGCGGTAGATTCCTGCTGCCATTGTGGCGGCCTGCACCTCAGGGCGGGGCACTCCGCACTAGCTGGCGGCTGAGGAACCGCAGTGCCGAAACTGCGTGTCGGCCAAAATGAGCAACTGTGTCCACAGCGCCTTCAGCGGTGAATGTCCGATTAGCATATTGCTAAGGTCCTGTCAACGGAAAGGACCCCTCACAGGATACTCCAGGCAAATCTGCAAGAGCCGTACGTGGGTGGCAGTAAAAGTATGAGTGGTGTCCGGGGCGTAAGGGTCTTCCAGAACACTAGGATCGGGGAGGGTACTGTTAAGGCGGCAGTAGCCGTCTTTGACGCTAATCTTAGTGTGATATAGTACCCAGAACTCACCACTAATAACATTGTAGGGGGTAACGGTGGGGATCCGTACCGGTGCCTGGGAGATCACGCTGGCATCGCTCTACTTTGAGCCGGACAAGCCCATAGAGCCTTACCTCGACCATCTGAGGAAGGTAAGGAAAGCCTCTAACATCATCATCGGCGGTGATGTCAATGCCAGGAGTATCTGGTAGGGGGCACCAACAACCGACAACAGGGGTGAAGCGGTGCTGGGGGCCCTCGACGGGCTCAGCCTACACGTCCTGCATCAAGGGGAAACTCCCACCTTTGACGTAATCCGAGGGGAACGGCACCTGACGAGCTATGTCGATATCACGGCATGCTCAACGGATGTTCTCGGCCTGGTAGATGACTGGCGTGTGCTGGACGACCTGACGGGTTCTGACCACAATGGCATAGAGTTCAAAATTAATTTACACAAGTCCAAGGGACATACTGTACACAGGACCACAAGAACATACAACACAAGGAAGGCTAATTGGACCCAGTTTCTCACGAAACTGGGTCAATTACTGCTGAACACTACACTAAACAGGGACACAATAAAGAACATAAATACTATACAGGAAATTGAACACACTACGGTTACATACACTAACACAATAACAGACGTCTGTACGCATGCAATACCACAAAAGAAACATTCAGAAAAATGACTAAATGAATGAAATGAAATGAAACTGAATGAAACGAAAATTTGGCGCGTTGTCACCAGGAAAAGGAGGATCCGATGTGCCGCACCGGTCCGGAGGTCAAAGGTGGTGCAGGAGTACCTGGAGGAAAGGGCAAAGTACCAGGCTGCAATAAAAGAGGCTCAAGTTCGCAGCTGGAAGGGATTTTGCGAAAAGCAAGACCGTGAAGGCTTGTGGGAGGGGATATATCGGGTGATAGGTAGGACGTCGAAACGGAAAGAGGATGTGCTCATGGAGCAAGATGGAAAGGTGCTGGATGCCAAAGGTTCGGCCAAATTGGTCTTTTGCCTGTGCTGGGGAAGGTCTATGAGAAGATGATTGTGGCACTTCTGAAGTACCATATATTGCCGGGCATGAGCGCCCACCAATATGGCTTACCGATATACCCTATTAGAACGTGTTAAGAAGCGCCTATTATAAAATTGACCGCAATGTGTGCGGTGTAAAGATTAGTTAAAAATTGCATGTCATTACATTTATATCTTTACTTCACTTCGCTATCTGTCAACCACATTATAACATCGATTGAAAACACATAGCAGTTTAATTTTCCAATTCATACCTGAGACCCCCCTATACATGGTCCTTCGAAACGGATATTAAAGAAATAAGAAGATTTGCTGTTATCCAGAGTCAAAAAGGGGATTACTGTGGAAAATAAGGATTTTTACACATCGGCACTGTGCGTTGTAAGGTCACGTGAAGGACATTCGCCCGGAGTGTTAACGTACAATTGTTATTATTTGTGCTAATTGCCCTTGTTTTCACCCAGCACTCAGGTAATATATAGGCTAATAAGTGTTCTCAAATTACCAAAAGGTCAGTACCGTATATTTTGTATATTTCTTCGTGTCTATTTTAGTGAATTATTTGTCTTACATTCATGCAATACTTTGTGATAGGTATTTTGTAGTTTGCGAGATTATATTGTAATCATTTAGTTAATTAGTTACTGTTGTTGGATTAATTAATCTAAATCGACTCGCCAAACCAGTAAATTCCTTGAGTTGTAAGCGTTAAAGACACCTAAGTTCGATATAGGTATATGACTGTTAAGTTCGATCTTTCATCTAACTTTAAACTTCTAATTTAAATTGTTAAAAACTTATCATAAGTAATCAAATAAAGTTATTGTTAACCGATTGTGCAAATAAGTAGGTAGATATAATTAAGTTAAGAATATTAGTGATAAATCATTGCATTGTAACATTACAGGTTGATACAGCACCTGCATTCCCAGAATGTCCGAAGAAAAGGAATTAATTAAAAAACGAGGCAGTTACAAGGGACGTGTAACGGCATTTTCTACATTTCTTAACGGGTTAGATATTTGTTCATTAACCTCCACTGATGTTTCCGAGTTGCAAATTCGTATTGGTAAGATTAAATCTATCTTTGAGCTGTACGATGAAGTACAGTTGAAAATTGAATGCCTAAGTGATAATTTAGATCATATTGCCGAAAGAGATGAGTTTGAGTCAACCTATTATAAGTTGCTTGCTAGGGCGCAAGACATTGTGAACAATTATTCTGCTGCTAACGAGAGGAAAAGTTTAAGTAGTGCTCCTAATATTCATAAACTCGTCAAATTACCTACCATGAAATTGCCAACGTTTAGCGGATCGTATGAGAATTGGTTGGAGTTTCATGATACGTTTTCCAGTCTTATACATACCAACACTGAATTGGAAGACATAACTAAATTCCATTATTTAAGGACCTCGCTACAAGGCTCGGCTGCGGTAGTTATACAATCTATACAATTCTGCGCAAATAATTATGAAGCTGCATGGAAAATATTGTGCGATAGATTTGATAGCAAGCGGTTACTTATACATAACCACGTTTCGTCATTGTTTAACATCGAACCAATAACTAAAGAATGGTCGGTTAGTTTGAAACGACTTATTGACAACTTTAATAAAAATTTACTAGCTTTAGAATCCCTAGGAGAACCTGTCAAACACTGGGACACTCTTTTGATTTATATTATCTCAAAGAAGTTAGACTCACGAACCTTTCGTAAGTGGGAGGAGCATAAGGATCGGTTGGATAAAAACGAAATCATCACTTTTGAATGTTTTAACTCGTTTCTTAGGAACCGTGCTGATTTGCTTGAGACCATAGAATTATCGCGAAGCTCAAATCATTTGCACAGCGATTCACCGAGTAAACAAACTGCAAAACATAAAACTATGGTTTCTGCACAAAACAATTCACATCCAACTGCTAAAACGTGTCCTATGTGTAAAAGTCACGATCATATTCTTGGTTCTTGCACACAATTTTTATCGTTAGACAATGAGTCACGTTATAAGTTAATGCCATCATTCAAGGTATGCTTTAATTGTTTCGCTAGTGGACACTTCGCGAATCGTTGCAAAAGGCAAGGGTGTAGAGTATGCAACCGAAAACATAACACTATTATTCACGTTTCTAATATGGCATCTAAACCAAACTCGGTTAGTAGCAGCGAGCCGACACAAACAAGTGATATTCACATTCCATCTGATAATAATAATATTAGCACCGCATCGACGAGCGCATCTCAACCCAACCTGACGTTGTCTGCGAGTGTAGATCGGGCGCAGCTCGATCGCAGCGCAGACGCTTCTGACAACCGTAGAGCGCGGTGCGATATTCTGTTATCAACGGCGTTAATTAAATTATATGATGCTAATAATTGCGAGCATATTGCACGCGCTGTGTTGGATAGTGGTAGTACGTCGTGTCTGATTACCGAGTCAATGATTAAAAGGTTAGGTTTGCCGGCGATTCGCATAGATGAATCTATTCTAGGCATAAATAATGGTTTAACACAAGTACATCATATGTGTAAATTGCGTATGAAATCGTTGAATGAGCAGTATACAAGCAACATTCGATGTTTTATTTTGCCTACTATTACCGATTGTGTTCCGAGCGGAAACTTAGACTTGACTAACATTAATATTCCGTCAGATATTATTTTAGCGGACCCTAGGTTTTACTTGCCTGGTGAAGTCGATATACTCATTGGCGCAGATGTTTTCTGGGATATATTAGGTACACAAAAAATTCGATTAGGCATAAATAAGCCAATATTGTTCGAAAGTAAATTAGGATGGTTAATTTCCGGCCCTGTTAACAGTTATCAGTCAGAGCCGTCTACCCGTATTAAGTGTAATTTATTACATAATGATTCATCTGCTATCTCTGATTATGATGACATTCAAACCCTACTTTCACGGTTTTGGCAGCTCGAAGAGGTTAGCCCTAAGTCATCATCTCATTATTCTAGAGAGGAGCTGTTGTGTGAAGAGCATTTTGTTAAAAATACTGTTCGTTTAGAAGACGGACGTTTCTGCGTTAGAATACCATTAAAAGAAAGTTCTAAGGTCTTAGGTGATTCTTATCAACGCGCCAAGCATTGTTTTCTTTCCTTGGAGCGCAGAAACAAATCTAAACCCGTATTAGATCAATTATATAAAGAATTTATGCAGGAATATCTTTCACTCGGTCATATGTCCGAATGTGCGGTTTTAGATATAATTAATTTCCATTTCATTCCTCACCATGGTATTCTACGTGAAAGTAGTACGACTACAAAGCTACGAGCTGTTTTCAATGCTAGTAGTTCAACCACCTCAGGCATTTCTTTGAATGATCTTCAGATGGTAGGACCTCAAACGCAAAGTGATTTATTATCCATTCTCATTCGTTATAGGCAACATAGATACGTATTGACTGCTGACGTGGAGAAAATGTATCGTCAGATTATTGTACATCCCGATGATCGTTATCTCCAAAATATATTATGGCGTTTTAATTCTACCGACCAATTAAAGGCATTTCAGCTAAACACGGTAACCTATGGAACCGCGAGCGCTCCGTTTCTTGCCACTAGGTGTCTAAAGCAACTAGGCTTAGAGTGTACAGACCCTAAAATTGCTGAAATCATTATAAATGATATGTATGTCGACGACTTACTTACAGGCGGAAATAATATAAATGAAGTGCTAGATATTCGCGAGAAGGTAACTAGCACTCTTGCGGCTGCCAGAATGCCACTACGTAAGTGGAAGTCAAATGACCCTCAGCTGTCAAACGGGTGCACACAATCGTCGTTTGATCTTAACATAGGTTCTGCTGAACCGAGTAAAACTCTAGGTCTCGGTTGGTTAACAGCATCAGATCAGTTGTGTTTCCCGATGAGCAATGCTATCACTGCTGATAATTCCAAGCGCGGCATACTGTCAGTGATCGCTCAAATATTTGATCCCTTAGGTCTGTTAGCACCGTGTATCATACGCATGAAAATCATCTTGCAAAGGTTATGGTTGGAGAAAATATCTTGGGATGATCCGTTGTCATCGGAAGTTGGTGCGCTCTGGTCAGGTATTATTAGCGAGTTACCGGTGTTAAACACCATCCGAATACCACGTCATGTTGTTTGTGATGCCAGTAAATTAATAGAACTCCATATTTTTACTGATGCTTCGGAACGCGCTTATGGTAGTTGTGTTTACATACGCAGTGTCAGCTACGATAATAATTGTTTAGTTAGACTTCTTTTTGCAAAAAGTCGCGTAGCTCCCATAAAGCCTACCACTATTCCAAGATTGGAGCTATGTGGAGCACTAGTAGGAGTACGACTTTATGAAAAAGCGGTTAGCTCCCTTAGGCTTAAAATTAACAATGTTGTTTTCTGGACCGATTCAACCATAGTACTAGGTTGGCTAAGAATATTACCTAACAAGTTACAACCTTTTGTACGTAATCGAGTCTCAGAAATATTAGAAAAAACACATCATTGTTTGTGGAGGCACGTTCCCACAGATGTTAACCCGGCTGACCATTTAACGCGTGGAGTAGATTTTAGGTTAATGCAGTCTCTTGATCTATGGTGGTCAGGACCACCATTTTTAAAGCATGGCGAGTGTCACTGGCCTGTAAATTTACAAACCAAGGAAACATTACCTGAAATGAGGCATATTGCGTTACAGGCTAGTAGTAGCACTAAAGTGTCTGCCCATACACTAGGTTCATTAATTGATTTTAATCGTTTTTCAAATTTATCGCGTTTAAAACGCTCTGTAGCTTATGTGTTACGATTTGTAAATAGATGCAAAGGGTTATCGGTAACCGAAAACCATTTGACAGCTATAGAATTAACAAATGCATTAACTAAAATTATTCAAATTTCTCAAGAAGAATCCTTCCCCGAATACAAATTATTATTAAATAAACAAGCCTTGCCCAAGAAGAGCCCGCTTCTCAAATTCAGTATTTTCCTAGATGAACATAATATTATGCGTGTTGGTGGTCGATTGTCAAATGCTGACTTTAATTATGATAAAAAATTCCCTATATTGTTACAGTCCACACATCGATTTACCCAATTATTATTTAATTATGAACATTTAAAGTTAATGCACGCCGGTCCTCAATTATTATTAGCCAGTATACGTGAAGGATATTGGCCTATAGGGGGTCGGAACTTGGCAAAATCCTGTTATCATAAATGTATACGTTGTAGTCGCATGAAGGGGCAAGTTATAGCACCTCAAATGGGCAACTTACCCCATGATCGCCTAAAACCAGGTTATCCTTTTCATAATGTAGGTGTAGACTACGCAGGGCCTATAGTAGCTGTTAGTAGACAAGGTCGTGGCTCTCGAACCGTTAAAGTCTATATTGCCGTGTTTATATGTTTTGCTACAAAGGCAATACACCTAGAACTGGTAGGTGATTTGACGAGTCAGTGTTATATTTCTGCGTTACATCGTTTCATTTCGCGGCGAGGTAAGCCGCAGAATATTTATTCCGATAATGGGACATCTTTTGTAGGCGCGTATAATGATTTATCCAAATTTCTAAAAACAACTTGCAATTCGCTGGCAGAAGGTGTGGCTAATGAAGGAATAAACTTTCATTTTATCCCTGCTTATGCCCCGCATTTCGGAGGACTCTGGGAGGCAGGTGTCAAATCAACAAAATATCATTTAGTTCGAGTGCTGGGAAATTGTCACCTCACATATGAGGAACTTAATACGGCTTTAGCTCAAATTGAAGCGATCTTAAATTCTCGCCCGCTGACTGCAATTTCCTCAGACTCTGAAGACTTGACGCCTATCACCCCCGGCCACTTTCTGATCGGAAGACCGCTCACCGCATTGCCTGACAGAAGCTACGACGACTGCTCATACAATCATCTCAGACGATTCCAGCGCATTCAGCAGCTTCGTGAACACTTTTGGAAACGTTGGAGCAAGGAATATGTGGTGGAATTGCAGCAACGGAATAAGTGGCGGACAAGCAACGAACCCCTCAAATTAAATTCTCTCGTCGTCATAAAGGAGGACAATTTGCCGCCCTTGAAATGGCGTTTGGGTCGTATTGTCGCCGTTCATCCTGGTTCAGACGGGATCAACCGGGTTGCTGATGTCAAGACCAGTAGCGGCATTGTGCGGCGAGCCTTCAGCAAGATTTGCCCACTGCCTGTACATGATGGCTCTGTCTAGGGTTGGAAGCCAAGCTTCCAACGCCCGGGGGCATGTTAAGAAGCGCCTATTATAAAATTGACCGCAATGTGTGCGGTGTAAAGATTAGTTAAAAATTGCATGTCATTACATTTATATCTTTACTTCACTTCGCTATCTGTCAACCACATTATAACATCGATTGAAAACACATAGCAGTTTAATTTTCCAATTCATACCTGAGACCCCCCTATACAGAACGCATCAAGGGAAGGCTTCTTGAGAAGAAGCTGACCATGCTGGTCTCGTTGGATATAGAGAGGGCCTTCGACAGCGCCTGGTGGCCTGCCATAAAGGTGAGGCTCGCAGAGGAGTCGTGCCCGGCTAATATACGAGGAGTAATGAGACATGAGCAGCAGGACGGTTGGGGTCCGCTACATGGGCGCCGAACACCGTAGAGCCACGGAGAAAGGTTGTGTCCAGGGCTCCATACGAGGCCCCATGTTGTGGAACCTCCTGCTCGACCCTCTCCTCAAGGGACTCGAAAAGAGAGGGGATTATGTCCAAGCCTTCGCCGATGACGTAGTCCTCCTCTTTGATGGGAATACACCGCTGGACGTTCAGAGACGTGCCAATGCCGCCCTCGAGTATGTTCGGGAGTGGGGTGTCATGAATAAGCTGAAATTCGCACCGCACAAAATCTGTGCCATGGTAATCACGCGGAAGCTGAAGCATGACACCCCACGCCTGGGCATGGGCGGGGTGGGCATTGGCATGTCTAAGGAGGTAAAGCTACTAGAGCTCACCATTGACCAACACCTCACCTTCAACACACATGTCACCAATGTTTGTTTAAAGGCCGCAAACATTTACAAGCAGCTGGCCAGGGCGGCAAAGGTTAGTTGGGGTCTGCACCCCGAGGTCATCAAGACCATCTACACCGCAGCGGTAGAACCTGTCATTCTGTATACCTCGAGCGCGTGGGCGCCGGTCGTAAACAAGCTGGGAGTGCGGAAGCGTCTCAACGCGCTCCAGCGCAGTTTCGCGCAGAAGATGTGCCGAGACTACCGAACGGTATCCCTGAACTCAGCACTGGTGTTGGCGGGGGCGCTCCCTCTTGAGCAGCGCCTACGCGAAATGGCCTCGCTATAAGTGGCCAAGAAGGGGTGCACCTGCCAGCGCTGGGAGACAGGGATGTCGAGCGGGTAGCATCGGCGCTGGAAGGACCTCATCCCGCGGAGCAGAGTGAGATAGATCTGGGAAGCCTGGTAGACGAGGCACAATACCTCGAACATAGAGGGCACGAGGTGCGAATTTTCACAGATGGGAGCAAGATTGAGGACAAGGTAGGAGCGGCGCTATCCGTATGAACTGGTGAGGCCGAGACCAAAACTTTCAAACTTACTCTATCGCCCTACTGTACCGTCTACCAAGCTGAGCTTTTGGCCGTCTGTGAAGTGGTGAATGAGGTCAAGCGGCGAAAAGAGAGCGCTTTCGCCATCTTCAGCGACTCTATGGCGACCCTTAGGACGGTGGTGGTTCCCTTCACGTCCTAGCGGTCCGGACAAGGGGCGCTCTTAGTCACTGTAGAATGCAGGGCAAGAGCGTCTCATTGTTTTGGATTAAGGCTCACGCGGGACTTGAGGGGAACGAGCGGGCCGATGCTCTGGCTAAGGAGGCCGCCCTGGGGTCGAAGAAGAAACCGGACTACGACCGGTGTCCGGTCTCATACGTGAAGCGAGTGATCCGTATGGACTTTGAAAAACATACAATACATGTTATCTGACACCATAATCGACATATCATGGTAGATTTAACCCGCACTTACTATCACCTGAACAACTAAAAAGCGAACTAAGCACAATCGCAAGTCAACTGCCCAAGGACTTCTCCCTGCCGATTGATGATGTACAGAACGATATCAAGAACATTAACATTAGCTGACAGTAAAAACAAGAGCATCAAAAAAATACTGTCTTTTTGGCATGCGGCATGGCGCCCTCACGGAAGGTGAGGGCGCCATGCCGCATTCCAAAAAGACTGACAAAGGTAATGACTGGCCACGGTTGTTTTGGTTAGTTCCTGTGTCCTATATGCCGGCAGGAGACGCCCGGTTGTCACCACTGCGGCGACTGCCACGACGTTGTTGAAGACACGGCGCTGCACACTTTGGCGGTTTGCCCCGCCTGGGCATCGCAGCGCCACGAGTTGATCGCGGCAGTCGGATTGGTTGCCTTCTCGCTCCCGGCCGTAGTTCAGTCTATGGTCCGGAGTGAGAAGTCGTGGAACGCTGTCGCCTCCTTTTGTGAGGAAGTCATTTCCATCAAGGAGGCGGCGGAGCGGGAGAGCGTTTAAACCCTCTCCCCAACCACAGAACCGGGTAGTAGGGTTTGGGGGGGTTTTGCCTAAAAGGTAGGCCTCTTCGTGTAGGGGCCTGCCGTTTCATCCGCATGTGCAAGTGATTCGCGCGGTCCCGTCGATAGTGGTTTTGTCGAGGAACACCGAGGTAGGTTTAGTCGGTATTCCGGGAGGTACATTATTCTTATTCCATCTTTCTTTTACCCGGCGAGTCCGACATAAACCCTCCGCTCCCCCAGCGGAGGGGTATGCGTCGTGCACGTAAAAAAAACAACTTAATTTCAGCTATACCTCCTGCTTATAGCGGAAAATAATATTCTATAATTTCAATCAGTATATAATAATCAGATTCACTATCAATACATCAATGTCAACATAATGTTAATATTAAATAGTTTGATTGTTTTACTTTTACTAGACCATAAAATGTTATCAAAAAAGTTCTCTAGCTTAAGCACTAACTTTCCGTGGTCCGGCCAACGGTAACATGGGTAAAAAAAAAATTCCATAGTCCGGTTAACTGTACCACGGATAACTTATTTTATCCGTAGTCCGGTCGAGCGGACAACTGAACTGTGCTGCGGGTAATAAATCGAAATAAAGCACTAGTAGGAGGAAAATAGTCAATAAAATTAAGACGGTGTTTGTTTTTCATGTTTCAATATTATATTTTCTTCTCGAAGCCTTCAAGTGTATAAAAATTATAGGTAACATAAATATATATTAATTATTATGCTTATCGCTAAACATAGCAGTTAATCGTGTCGACTATACACGCTGTGGCAGAGTTTTACTTTTTGTTACATTTTAGAATTATTGTACTACCACATTTTATTATTATTAATCGATAGGACGTAATCAGTATGAGATTCATTACAATCACGTTAAGTTATACAATCAGACAAGAGAAATAGATTCTTAATTAAATGCAATCAAACACGGACGAGACGGGAGACCACAATAATTAGGTCGCTCTCTCTCTCACACGGTTAAGTTACGAACACACATCAGTCACACGTACTCGACAGACGGTACACGGAGCTACTTAAACGTAAGGGTATCTTTGGTGTGAGCGGGGCGGGGCGGGGCGGGGCGGGTAGCTAGGCGTCAGGCTCGGCGGAGCGCAGCGCGCAGCACGTGGCGTCGTTGGGGCGGCCCAGCGCGAGCGTGCGGCCCGCCGCCGGCCACGCCTCCGCGCGCTCGCGCCGCACGCGCAGGCGCCGCGCCGCCTGCTCCGACTGCAGCGTCACGTTGCGGCGCCGCCAGTGCGCGGCCGTGCGCGCGCGCACGCACAGCGCCACGCCCGAGTAGAAGTCCAGGTCGGCGCCGATGCGCAGGCGCGGCGCGGCGCGGGCGGCGGCGCGCGCGGCCAGGCGCCCCCACGCGGGCCGCAGCGCCGCGCGCACGTCCAGCAGCGCGCCGGCGCGCAGCTCCAGCGAGGCGCGCGCGCTGCGGTACCACAGCGACACCTGCGCCTGCGCGTCCAGCGCCAGCGCCAGCGCGGCGTCGCTGCTCGCGTGCAGCGCGGCGCCGGCGGCCAGCGGCACGACGCCGCGCGCGAGCGCCAGCGGCCGCAGCGCGCGCAGCACGCCGGTGGGCTCGCTGGCCGTGCCCGCCCACACGTGCCCCAGCAGCTCCGCCTGCGTACTCGTCATCATATGATTTCATAACACTTTACAATTTAGTACATATTACTTACTAACCAAATATATTAAATAGAAGATGACAGAGTGGCATGTCATGCCATGCTATTCCTATTGTTTCTTTTTTTAATGTGGTGAATGCATTGACGCATTCCTCTCCACGGAAAAGGGGAGCGGAGATGTTCACACAATATTACGTCACCCTGCAGGACAACATCAAGTTAACATAGCTGATTCTGAGCAGAGATTCAAATAACAGCAGAAATAGTACTCATGGTAATCAAAATACCTAAATAAAGGCTGAAGTTAAAAAGTAGGTATATATAGTATAATAACTTTCTGCGCAACACAGTCAGCTGAAGTGAAGACATGGACGAAAATGGATGGCTGCATCCTACCTATTTAAGTCAGCTTTCTGTAATATGGCTCCCACGACCAAAGGGGCATGCAAGTATTAGGCCCAGAGGTGCACAATAAATTGGCTTTACTAAAAAAAATATTAATATTTATCCTAGTTTTTCCTTGTATTTATTATTCTGTACAAGTCGGTAATATTTTCTAAAAATATTAAACAGGAAAGCGACTAAACTATGTAATAGAACATGGAAGCAAGTACATTAACGTGAAAATGTTGCTATTACACAAAATATGTTGACAGGTAATTAATCGAAGTAGTAATTTACCATTGCTATATTACTTATATAATTATTATTTTAATCGTTCATTTAATTTTTTATACAAACGTTATACAAAAACTTATAATTACCTATTATTTAGTTTTATCTTTGCAGATTGCTGTGATTCAATAAATGAGAATCAACATTCGTATGCCAAACAATGGCAGATTATGGATTGAAACTATGTGTAACAATTTGTAAGAGCTCTGTATACCCATATTCTGACGAATAAATGATTACTTACTTACTTACTTACTTACTGATTAACTTAAAGTAATGTCTATTATCGATGTATCGAGGGTTTGTGTTTATTATGGCAACACCATCTCTAACTTGTATGACTCCGGAAAACGTAAATGTCACTATCAATTACCATGCTTGTTTTGCAACTCCATTGTGACGGTTAGTTGTGGTTAGTGTTCATTTATTGCGATTAATATCGACGACTTTTATCTAGCAAAGCTATAAAACTGCAATGTATTCTGTTATATTTCGTTCCTAATAGATTGTACTCATAAATAAATTAAAATAATGTGTAAAATAATACAGCACATATGTAATATAAATTGTATTAATGAGATGTAAAAAGATTTGATAACTTTAAAATGCCAAGTATTTTGTAACTCACTTCTTATGCTAATTAATTATTGGCATTGCTTACTATTACATGACACTAATAAGTTTATTAGTAAATTTTATTGACTAAAGATAAAATGTATCTATCCTTTATTTATAAAAAGCAACTTGCAAAATTATTAGCATTTAATATATGTAGGGACTCAGGTACCAGTAGGGTAATTAAGGTTTTAGGACATAGTAGTATATTTTCTACTACAAATTCTCATATTGACACTACTAGTAGTTTGAACTGTTAGATGAGACAAAGGATAGGCAGACACACAGTATTAGACTAATTCATCAGAATATTCAGGGTCTATCCGGCAAGGAGTTAGAATTAGATTTATTTTTTAAACAACATAATATTCAAATATGTTGCATAACGGAACATTGGTTAAGAACTAATCAATTAATATTTAATAACGAATGATGTAACGCACTTACAATTGAATAATATTCGAAAGAATTCTATACATGGTGGCTCTCTAATATATGTATGTAGCAATATAAAATGTAAAGAACGTAGAGATATAGTAAATCATTCCGTCGAGCACACTGTTGAACTATCCTGTGTGGAATTAGAGCAACATGTCATAGTTTGTGTATACCGACCACCGCAAAGTGACTTTAGTGTATTTGAAACCGTAATAGAGGATATTTTAATACGCTTGAGTTTTGGTAATAGGCATATTGTAGTGTGTGGCCATTTTAATGTTAATTTACAGTCAGCTCTCTCTTTAAGACTTATTAGTTTATTTAGATCGTTTAATTTACAGCATTTATTTTCTGAACCCACTAGGATCACTTCACATTCTGCTACCTGCTTAGATAATGTATTTTGCGACTGCCAATTTCTAAATAGGGCTATATTGAGTGAACTTACATCTGACCACTGTGGGCAAAAGGTAGTATTTCCTGTGAGTACAATTCATAAAGGGAATAAAGTCACATGTAGACCGGTGACATCTAATCGCTTAAAGGAATTTAATGATAACATAAGTGCCAGAGTTGTTGTGAGTTGACCTTACTCTGGATAATCCAGACGAACTATACGAGTCTTTACTTAACATAATTACTTTAGAATATAATAATACTTTTAAATGTAAGACCTTTAGTCAGAATAATAAGATTAAGTTTTGTGATTGGGCAACATCTGGGATATATAAAAGTAGAGCAAAGTTATATGAATTATATGGTATGAAACGATACAATTTCGATCCAAATTTTATTAAATACGTTAAAAGTTATTCAAAATTATTTAAAAAGACTTGTGCCTCTGCCAAGTCCCTTTATCTAAAAACTAAAATTCAATAATCTAATAATAAAATTAAAACTACATGGAACATTATTAGCAATGAAACAGGTCGCAGCAAGGTGCGGATAATGAAGAACTGAATATAAATAATAACCTAATTTCAAATAATTTGGAAATAGCCGACACATTCAATAACTACTTCGCAAAAATACCTTTGAACACAACTAGTACCCTTTGGTCTTGCCCAGCTCGAGCAGAATACTTAGTTAGGAACAACGTGGAAGAGTGCAAGATACTATTTAGTTTTGAACGTGTACATCCGTATGACATAAAAAAAATATATAAGTAGCTTAATTTAAAAAAAATCAGCTGATATCTGGGGTATTTCGGAAAAATAAGTCGAAAGTATTATTGTTAATATAGCGCCACACCTAGCCACAATATTCAACGGATGCATTGATGTGGGCATTTTTCTAAACTTAATGAAATGTAGTAAAATAATACCTTTATTTAAAAATGGATACAAAAGTGACCCTAGTGATTTTAAGCCGATTTCAACATTACCTATTAGTAACATATTTGAGAAGATTATATTACAGCAATTAGAGAGCCATTTCAATGTAAACAATTTATTTCATGCAGATAAATATGGTTTTATGAAGGGTTGTTCTACGATAGATGCAGGTGTTACGCTTTTAAAACATATATTTAGTGCCTAGGAAAATTCGCAAGATATCATTGGCGTATTCTGTGATCTCTTTAAAGCTTTTGATTGCGTTGACCATCATACGCTGTTACGAAAACTCAGGCATTATGCCATGCAAGATACTGCACTCGACTTAGTTAATTCCTACCTAAGCGATAGACTACAACACGTTGATATCAACGGAAGTAGATCTTCTGGATTATCAGTCACAATGGGCGTGCCACAGAGCTCAATTTTAGGACCCTTTCTGTTTTTAGTATACGTAAATGATTTGCCGTTCTTTGTACAGGATTTGTGTGACATTGTTTTATTCGCGGATGACACATCCCTTATTTTTAAAGTAGACCGAAAAGCAACAAATTTAATTGCTGTTAATGATTCACTCGCGCAAGTCCTGGACTGGTTTACGACGAATAATTGACTACTAAACTCTAAAAAAACTAAATGTATCAAGTTTACATTGCCAAATGTCCTAACGTGAATATAAATATACATGATGAAATTATTACTTTAGTTCAATCTACAGTTTTTTTAGAATTCACTTTATATCATAAAGTTCAGTGGGGCGCTCTAATATCGTGTCTTGCAGGGAAACTTAGCTCAGCCGCATACGCAATTCGGAAAGTAAGACAGCTTACTGATGTAGATACTGCAAGACTAGTATATTTCAGTTACTTTCATAGTTTCATGTCCTACGGTATATTATTGTGGGGCAAGGCAGCTGATATCGAGACAGTTTTTATTCTTCAAAAGCGTGCAGTACGTAGCATTTATAAATTAGTACCACGAGTTTCCCTGAAATATCGATTTAAAGATTTCTTAACAGTAAATATGCCTATTTAGGCATATTTACTGTTGCGTCGCAATATATATTTGCTAACATTACGTTTATTAAACATAATATTAACTTATATAATAAGAATAGTGATATCCATAACGTAAACATTAGAAATAAGCAAAAGTTAGTAGGCCCATATCATAGTTTACATAAAGTTCACAATATATTTGCGGGATTCGGTATACGTTTTTTTAATAAACTACATATTAATATAATTAATTTACCATTTGTTATAAAGTAACACTTCCGGCCTCACATATACTGCTAGTTCGGTTACATCTTAACCACTATATGTACATTAAATCCTATTATCGTTTTATAATTTAATTAATAATTTTATAATCAATAATCTAAATAGTTATTTCATATTTCTTTATACTTAATTATATTTATTAGCTTGGCGCCTTCCGCTTGTCAGCTTCCGGCGCGATTAATAAATAGTACGTATTGTTAGGTACTGATCTCTGTACTTTTTTTACACTATGTCGAATAATCAATCCTATAATCAGTTTGTTTTACTATGTATAATATAATGATAAAGCTATTAGATTCTTACTGATTTTGGGTTAGGCATAATTTTGTCACACCGGCGCCTCTGCTTCCGGTGTAATAAATCCTTAATGTTACATAATCCTGTATTATTAAATAATAATTGTATGTAAATAATCATCAGAATAATTAAGATAAACAATGTTTAATATTATCTATTAAGTTTGTGAATTTAATATTAAATTAGGTCAAATGTTTGTATAAATACCGGCGGTTAGAATATTTTGGGAACATTCATATTCTAACCGTTGAAACGTGCATTCAAGATAATATAAGTGCTTTTCTGTACAACTTGTGTCTTCATTGTCGCCGCCACCCTGACTATTCACCTTTTTACACATTGCTTAAATTTAAAAGCGCCGTTAAAATACAACTTATTCGAAAGGGTTATTATTCAGTCAACGACTATTTAAATGACAAAATCTCATGGAACTAGTTGCTTGTTGCATACAGGATTCAAAGATCTGTATTACTTATAAGTCAATTTAGTAATGAAATTTAGTAGTCACAAAGTGTAAGTGTATGCGCCATCATGCCATCCTACTGTCTATTTTAGATTTATATTAAAAAATATACCTTAGCTCAAATTATTTCATCTCTATAATATTATTAATTATTTTATATCTATCTATAATTATTATTATTGTTATTATCTTTAGTTTTTTTATATGGCATGCAGCCATTGCTGCAACAACTTGTTAATCTGAGTTGTAAAATACTGAAATTATATTAAATTGGCAATTTAAAAGAGTGGCCGTGAATTTCTTGCAGGTTTCTTCTCATAGGCTGTACCCTTTGCCTGAACCTAGCAACTAACCTAAATGTAATTTCAGTAACTTAGTAAACTCGCTAAACTATATATTTTGACGTTCATAAGTGTTACTTTGTGACCTAAATGAATAAATGATTTTTGACTTTGATTATTATCATAAGCCTTTATAGGTGTGCACTGTGGGCCCGAATTACTATGGCGTCTTGGCATGACCCTTTGTGTTGCGGATATGAACGGTAGAAAGAAGATAAAGAGTCTGACGCGGGACAGGGTCCCACCCCGTCCCTCGTGAGACTCGTCGACCCCACGGCGCCGCGGCGGAGTGAGCGGCGAGACCCACCTGTCCCTCGAAGAGCGAGATGTCGCGCATGCGCGCGCCGGCCACGGTGAGCGAGAGGCCGCCGGCGGCGTCCTCGGGCGGCGCGTCGTCGGCGTCGGCGCCGCCGCCGAAGGCCTCGAGCCCGCGCGTCCACACGCGCACGGCCAGCACGTCGGCGCCGGCGCCGCCCGCGTGCTGCGCGCGCAGCGTCACGGCGCCGCGCCGCAGCAGCCCGCCGCGCGCCAGCTGCAGCGACTCCAGCGCGCCGGCCCAGCCCGCGCCGGCCCAGCCCAGCGCGCGCACCAGCACCGACGACGTGCCTGCGCGCACAGCGAGCGCGTTGTTCGCTGCTTGTTAGGTACTCATTCATTGCAACTAAATTTATGTTGCAAAAATACCTAGAACGGCTACAGTAACTGAACCTTACATCTCATATCCATTAGTTTTGTAGTGTTTTACCCCGAAATATAAACTTTTTTATTTTTTCGTTTTTTAAGTTCTTAAGGAGAGCACGTGAGGCCTCTGAGACCCTACGTTCATAGTTAAAAGATAAATTCAGCGATCAAAACACCGGGTCGTCGCGACCGAGAGTATATTTCTGTCGAAACTAGATATTATATATAGGTGAGTGTGGTAGTGCTGACCGTTGTGGGCGTGCGCATCCCAGCCGCGCAACACGGGCTCCAGCATGGAGGGCAGGCGGCGCAGCTCGTCGTGGTTGGGCGCCAGCGCGGCGATGCGCTGCCACAGCACGCGCCGCAGCTCGTGCGCGCCGCGCGCGTGCAGCGCGTGCGCCACGCGCGCCAGCGGCGCCGGCACCGCCGCGCGCCGCCGCACCAGCAGGTCCAGCGCGGCGCCGCGCAGCTCCAGCGGCGCGCGCTCGTCCAGCGCCAGCGCGTCCAGGCGCTCCAGGCGCGCGAACGTCAGCGCGCCCGGCGGCGCCGCGCCCAGCGCGTCCAGCGCCGCCAGCGCCGCCGCGCCCGCGCCGGGCCGCGCCGCGTGCTCCAGCAGCACGTCGGCCGTGTCGCCGCGCCGCAGGTTGCCCAGCGCCGCCAGCCGCACCGCGCGGCACCGCTCGTCCTGCGCCAAACACGCGCGAGTATAATGTGTGCACGGAGCGCCACTGGGCCGGCGAGCGGCAGCGCGGCACGCACCTTGCAGCGAGCGAGCGAGCGCGCGAGGGTGTCGCGCACGGTCTGGCCGAGGTCGGCGGAGGGCGCGGCGGCGGCGGCGGCCGCCAGCAGCGCACTGTCCGCCAGCTCGCCCGCGCGCGCCTCCTCGCCCAGCCGCAGCACCTCCAGCACCACCCACTCCTGCAACACGACACACGGTCACGATTAGAGCGGGTCCTCGCTGTTACACCACCGTGTAGGAGCGGCTGTGAGGCGCGGGTACTCACGTCGGGCTCGAGCGCGAGTGCGAGCGCGCCCAGGTAGGTGTGCGCCAGCGCCAGCAGCGGGTCGCGCGAGTCCAGCGCTGCGAACTCGCGCACTGCCGCAAAGGCCGCGCGCGTCCCCGCAAGCCCCAGAGCGCGGCACAGAGACGCCCTGCAACGTGACCACACTGTCACATGACGCACGCGCTCACTGCGCTACTCAACCCTAACGTGCGACATAGTACACATGTACAAACGTGCACTAATTAACGTACAAATACGGACACGTAATGGTAAACGGTCACCACTAGCGAGGCATGATAACAGGAAGTCTGCTTCCTATTATTACCTTCGACTCGTCAACCTAACTCTGGTTAAGGTTAGCGAAGAAGATCACATTAGGTATTAGGTACATGAGAAATACTTCTGGGAACGCTTCAACAAGAGATCGTGCGAACTGAAGGAAATACAATCAAAAAGCGAAGCCTGGCATAGGTGGTAATATATATAGTGTGTATGTAATAGCTATAGTGTCGAAAGGACAGACCGGTGAGCGTGCAGGTCCTCGCGCGCCAGCAGCGCGGCCAGGCGCGCGTGCGGCGCCGCGCGCAGCGCCGGCAGCGCCAGCAGCAGCGCCTCGGCCGCCTCCGCAGCGCCCTCCCCGCTCCCCGCGCCCGCCCCGCTCCCCGCGCCCTCCGCGCTCCCCGCGCCCTCCGCGCTCCCCGCGCCCTCCGCACTCCCCACGCCGCGCTCCAGTGCCGCGTCCATCACCGCCAGCGCGCGCACCAGCTTCTGTGGCATGCCATACTTTTTAACGTTTAACAGTAACGACGCAAAAGACGCTCATCTCGGTTATCGCTCCGTGGGTCTTCTTACTCCGGGTACATATAATCTCGCCGCACGTGTGCCGGTCGGCCGTTCGATACCCTGAGGTGATTCGCCGGGCGGTATCCCGCGCTCGCATACGGTCGTGCGACGCGCTCTTTATCTGCGGGTCACATGCCGCGCGAGGGTCACGGCCCGCCTTATCTGGCGGCCGATAACCGTGCCGCGGGAAACAAGCTCTGAGATAACTAACCTCATCGTCGAGCGCCTCCTCGTCGGCGTCGGCAGCCGGGGCCGTCAGGGTGAGCGGCAGTGGTTTGAGCGCGGGCGGCAGCGCCTGCGCCGCTGCCCGGACGTCGGGAGCGGTGAGGCGCGGCGCGGCAGGCGGCGCGGCGGCGCGGCGCGCGAGGCGCGTGAAGGCGCGCGCCTTGAGCCCGAGCGCGGCGTCGCCGAGCACGACCAGCTCGTCGGCGTACAGCGCGTCCAGCGCGTCCAGCGCCGCGCTCAGCGTGTACCGCGCCACGCGCCGCGCCTCCACCACTAGCCCCGCCACGTCCGACGAGCACGATCGCTACATCACACACACACACACACACACATATATTATCTCTTACACTATAACAAAAATGTAAGTTTGCGACTTTTATGTTTTTCATACATATTACAATATACATATATAAAAGCACATTTTAGTTTGCTGCCAGCACGCTCTCCTGCTGACAGCACAGAGCCTTCTCAAAATCCAGAAATTCAAAATTCAAAATAAAAATCAGATTAGGTTACAAGGTAACACTTATGAATGTCAAAGTTACACTATTTTTTTCTGCGAATTTACATTTACTGCCACGTTCAGCAAAGCAAGGGTGTAGGGCTCATGAGAAGAACGGGCAAGAAACTCATGGTCACTCTTTTTAATCGCCAAGTTTTTGTTTACATATCATAAGAGCTGTAAGGAGTTGCAACCATTTCTCCATGAACTATTACTGAACATACTCAAGCATTTAATAAAATTTGATGGTAGCTTCTAAACCAGCAGTATGGTAAATAGGAGCATCCACTTACATGTACATTAATAATCAAGGCAAGGCATGATTGTAGTCCATAGTTTAATCTAACTGTTTAAATAAAAATGTAGTAAATAAATCATCGAATTCCACAAGTAGCACCCGTTCACGAGTAAGACGCATGGGCCAGCCATCGCTCCCCTTCGACATATTGAAGGGAAGGGATCGACTCGGCCCATGACGACACCACAAGCAATGACATTTGAGTGAGCATGACGGTCCTTGGCATGCGAACTCAGAATAAGACTCGAAAAGAAAACTTTACGGAACTGTCCATGATCACGAGTTGCCTTCATTGCACATTATTCTTGATTAAAATACGACTGAGTGTAACAACAATGCAAATTCTAGCTTAAACAAGGTGTAACATTACAAAATAATATATAACATATATTTAACACTTTCCACAATGGATAGATGTTTGATATTTCTCCAGTTGGGCTACTCCAGTATAAATAATTTCTAAGGTTTGAGTCATATGTTACTGCATCCTGCCACACTTATTAATTTCGTAAACACGATCATTATGATTGTTATCAACCACAATTGATCATAGGTCATGATAGGTCTCCAAGATTTCCACAAAAATTTTAATTGTGTTTTTTACATCCAACAGCTCCTTATCACCATCACCACCCATCATGGATTACATGGATGGATGGATGATCTAATGAAATTATAAACAAAATAATTAAAAATTCTACAGACACTCACCTTAATTTTACGGAATACATTCATAGAAATAGTTTCATAGAGAACAGTGCATGGCCCGGACACATCTATTTCATTGTACTCACCATCCAGCACTTGAAACTAAAAAGACACAACTCCGATAAATTAAGTCCTATTAATTCTCACTCAACAGTTAAATAATAATGATAATTTCATTGAGAAGCATAATTAAATATCATAATATTATTTTAAAAAGAGTTTGATAAGTTTTATCTGACAAACATGCTTCTACTTTGTTTTCTGTAAGAATATTTACTGTCAGTCGGTGTATTATTGTATGTGCACATGTATAGGCTGATTTTGGAATATTTTAACTCATATGTTAAAATAAGTAAGTAGAAATTATTTAGTTACTATTAATGTTTCTAAAAGGAGAAATTGACTGAAATATTATAGCATAGTACAACCTAAGTAATCATTTCCCAAAATTTCATCTTTTACATGTTTTGATAAATCATTTAAAATATGCATAAACAAAATGTTGAATAATAATAATAATATTCTACCACTTACACAACACCATCTAGCCCAAACTAAGCAGAGCTTGT
This sequence comes from Catocala fraxini, assembly GCA_930367265.1. Taxonomy (NCBI): domain Eukaryota; kingdom Metazoa; phylum Arthropoda; class Insecta; order Lepidoptera; family Erebidae; genus Catocala; species Catocala fraxini. The sequence continues at coordinate 25,214,918 of OV884042.1, read as the reverse complement.
AATATGACAATGGATACACATACATATATACTTTTTTTGTTGTTGTAAATACATACATAATGGGCTTAACAAGTAAAAACTTGTAAGAAATACTCTAACAGTAACACATATTACATATATAATAGTGTGTGAAAAGTGAAATGGGTTTCAAAGTATATGATTGTTATACCATTATTTTAACCTATTGAGAGCTGCCACCCATGGGTACTAGCACATGGATAGCCAGATACAATAGCATATATAGGCATGCCACTAATGGTCAGGTTAAGTAACTTGAAACCATATGAAGCTATTGAGTTGCAGTGGCACACCAGCGGCCAAACACAATAGGTTTTTAATTATGTTTGGCATTCCAACTATTAGCAGGTTAAATCATTTATATAATCTCAAATATTTACTAATATAGAAATATAATGAATTACTATGAATAAAATAATATAACAAGTACCTGAAACAAGCTGGCCAGGGACTTTTTGTAATTGACTATATCCACAAGTTCATCAGGGTCCAAATAAGCTTCTTGGATCACCCCATTCTTCCAGTGGGCATAGAATGTGGAGTCTGTATATGAGTCCCACACCGACTCATATGGCATGAATTCGGCAAGTATATGCTTACCTCTTAAGTAAAGCTTGGGATTGCGCAGCTTAAATAAAAAATATAATTACAATTAATATTAGAAACAAAAAGTAAGGTACTAACACCCTAATTGATATTCAAAACAGGAATTAATTTCCACTGTAGGAATTTTATGATTCATTAATTCAATAAGAAATTTCATTTTGTCCGTATAGGTAATCACTGAATATGTTTATAGGCGTTGAATGCAGAATGCAACAGAAAAACATGCATATGCATACACACCTGAAACTTTAAAAGAAACTCAGTTTGTTGGTGGGACCAGACGGGTGCCACATCCATGGTGGCCATGATCTTATATCCGACCTCCTTGTCGTTGCGCGCCACATCGTTAAGGAGCACAGTCGTCTCAACGTCGTAGGATGCCGGCGTGAACAGGCTCAGCTCGCTGGGCTGCGCCCGCGGCACCGCCGACGTCAGCCACGCACACACTGCACCCACCAGCCATACACACACGTACTGTCTACCCATTGTACAGAGGAAGTGTAATAGCTACATAAATAACGATATCCTTACGCCGGCTACCGATCTCCTCCGCTTTAAACGAGTGATGTGTCACTGACCGGCTGACATTGACGTTTGACAAGTAGATTGCGCAGGCGACGGTGAGGTGCGGGCGAGCGGTGCGGGGCGGCACACACCGCAGCCGCCAATGAGGGCTCGCCGGCGCTTACGACCCATATTTGATGAGTATGCAGTAGATAAAGCGATCCATTCAGTTCAGAACGTAGATTTCATGAATTATAATTTTACATATTGACATCATATTATATTTACGATCTTAAATTCTGATTCTTAAGTATTTTTAGAGATAGGTGCAATAATGGACGGTATTCATGAAATGTTATAGAAACGTTAATACTTGTGTAAAGTAGCTTCACCGCCCCAGAGTCGCAAAACTTACGTCATTTGAGCAAAACTTCTAGATGTATGATAAATGTGTAACATAGTAGCACACAATTATTATTGTTTTAATGTAGTATGCAGATAACGAGGTCACATTATATTTGATATCGGCTCTCAGTTGAATCTTTAAGTGACGGCTTGTCCGTCCTCTTCTGGTACAATGTTAGGTATATAATGTACCACTACCTACATAAGTTTTTTATATTTTTTATTTATCCAGCATCCCGTTATTACAGGTTACAGACCCAATACAGCAATGCAGCAACAAAGCTATTATGTTTATATAAGTTAGTGTAATAGCAAAGATAATTGCATAATTTATATTCTACATTGGCTTTCTCTTGATTTTGAAATAAATACTTATTATTTATAAAACGTAAGTAATCATTGTGTGTTTTAATATAAAAGTTATGCTAATACCTAATAGCAGTTTTCTATAAATAATTGTATCCATTTTAGCGACTCAGTAATATCAGTATTAAAGACACAAAATTAAAACCTAATATCCTGGAATTTGAATCCGGGGTAGGCAGAGATGTAGATACTGTATAACACCGTCATTTCGCCAGCTGATTTTAGGTCCCTACAACGTAATAAGGCGCGAGCCTATTGCTGTATTTTGGCAACAGTTCTAGATACCGTGTACTGCTATTGAGAACTAATTGACAGGAAATCCCAGTAGGTACCTACCACTTAATTCGACCTAGCAGTCAAACAAAGTACCAGATCAGTCGCTGTGCCACCGAGGCACTTGAATAATTTGAATATAATAATGACCCTTCAGCGACCTGAGCTACAGCGGCCGGCAGCCAGACAATCATTTCGGCAATTGGTAGATTATTGTAAATTTGAGTTAGTAGATAGAAATAGGTATTTAGCCCCGTTATATCCAGGAGCAGTCCTTTTGGGGAAAACCAGAAAATTGTGTTGTGGTTTTGTAATGAGTGAGCTAGGTATCAGAGGTATGTACTGATACAGATGCTGCGCTGTCTGCTGTGGGTCCCTCTCATCTCGTGCACACATAGCGCAGGGCCTCCTTATCACATCGTCGCATAACACAACGTCGTCATAACAAACGTGTGACAAGTAGGTAATGGTCCAAGTTTCCATAGACTATGGTAACCGTTAGGTACCATAAGGCGACCCGTTTCCTAGTTTGCAACCTTTATTGTAGAAGATAACTGGGTAATCATGTACCTAAATGTGACGTATTTGTCGTGGGTTTGTGATTAGGTAAATAGCAGCACTTGTGCATGAGTCTCGTGGATAAGACAAATATTGGATTCATATCTGATATTGTTAACAAGTGTTTTTGATATGGTCTCTAGTGGACGGGGCGGCGAGTCACCGACGATGTTTTTAATGAAACAATGATCAGCGCCATGCAATACATTTATTTGAACCATTACATTCTATTAAATTGGAAGCATCGAGGAGCAGGCGCGCGACAGCAGGCGTTCCACACGACCAGTGATCCGTGCCACACCGCGTGCCACACCGGGTGTTGCACTGAGTAGCCACTAGCTAGTGGCAGTACACAACACTTTACGACAACGACGAGTTTATTAACGATTAAGAAACACAATATTTAAGTGTAAAGTTAATAACAAAAACAACAATTAACTTACAACAAACAACAAGATAAATAAAATAAGCAACGGAAGTAAATATAACTATTATATAGCTAGCATTGTTACTAACGAGTGGTGTTTACGCGACATTAGATAGCTCATCGTTACCTAACGAGGCGCTCGGGTAATGTCTGTGGCATACAGTCTCTGGCACATACATCCACACACACACATACACACACACAAACATATTCTCGCAACACAGCTTTGCGCTGCGCACGCGCCTAGATAGGTACTTTATAATAGGTCTAATATCATATAATTGCACACATCAATAAATAGCACCTGTCTACGCTGTATCATTAATTTATAATTAATTAAATTAGTACAAGTAACTAGTAGAACAATATCACATCATGTCTCCGTGACGCATGCGCGTGGGCATGTCACACACACTAGTACACAGTGTACGTTCACCAAGCTTTGTACTGAACCTCCGGCGATTTGGAACGGATATAATCTTTGGTTATCGTACGAAATAATTATGAGCTCGCATCTACAACAACGTCCTCGCACGAGCGCCGCCGCCCGTACGCAGGCGCGTGTGCGCGACTGTACTATGAGGACCGCAGCCTCTCTGTACAGTCGCGTCACACGCACCAGCACCGCACTCTGGGAGCGACGCAGGCATGAGAGACAACTAAATAACATTAAGTAACAACTCGGAGCGGCCGTCGGAGCGGCGTCGGCGCGGCGGCGCCTTTCACGAGTAGATCGTCATCAGGATCATCTGTAAAGAGGTATGACCTTAATGATGATGAATCCATATCTAAAAGCACCTATTAGCGCAGCTCTCGAATTGGCGAGCCGGCACCAGCGCGTACAGGGGAGTGTCGAATCACGTACCTCTTCCAAAGACAGCGGGTTGGATTTCATCTTAGTGTCGAGACAGCGGTAGCGCTCTGTAACATACATTTGTACATGAGTCGAGGGCTCGCGGGCGTCGGGCACATAGCTCGTGGGCAGAGCACTACGTACCGTGAGCGAGGTGCAGGCGCGCCAGCGCCATGACGTAGGCCTCCTCGCTGAGCGCAGCGCGGCGCGCGAAGCGGAGCACGAGGCACTCCAGCACCTTGTTGGAGGCCGTGACGCCGCTCGCCCACAGCAGCGCGCGCAGGCGGTAGGACGACACGCGCGGCGGCGCGCCGCAGCGCCGCGCGGCGAGGCGCAGGAAGGCGGCGCGCCAGTAGGCCAGCAGCGCCAGCAGCGCCGGCACGTCGCGCGCGCGCATGGCGCCCGCCAGCGCCGCGTCGCGCAGCGCCACCAGCGCGCGGCACAGCTCCAGCGACGGCGCCGCGCACAGGCACACGCGCCACACGCGCCGCAGCGCGCCGCGCAGCGCTGCCGCGTCCACCTGCGACACGAGCGCTTGTACCCACGCCACGCACCACTCACACCACGCACACCGGGGTACTCACCTCGTCCGGCTCGCGCTCCAGCAGCAGCTTGCTCGCCGCCGCGCGCACCTCCGCCTGCAACCAACGCGCGCATGTCACCTTCATTCTTTCAGACATAGCCACTCGGCACGTATATTCATACGTATCGTAAACTCGGAGACGGTACACGGATCCGAATATTTTGTTCAATACAGAGAGCCCAGAGTGCGTGAGGAGGAAGAATCGAGACGATGACGTACCGGTATGGCGCGGTCGTCGTCGCCGAACTCGGTGGAGAGGTCGCGCACGATCATGTTGTCCTCGTTGAGCTCCCACACGTCGGTGTGGTCGTCGGTGAGGATGCGCAGCAGGAAGGCGGCGTCCGTGTGCGGGTGGCGCGTGTGCGGCACCACCAGGTAGCGCCCCGCCGGCAATGTGAAGAACGTGACCACCTCGCGCGCGCGGGACTCGTGCGTCACGTCCAGGGCGCGCTGCAACACAGGGGCTGTGATGAGTGGCGGTCACTCGCGCGACACGGGAGCGGACGGAGTGCGGGCGGTACTGACGAGGCCGTGCAGCGGGTGCGTGTCGCGGCGCGGCGCGGCGCCCGGCGGCAGCTCGTACACGCAGAAGCCGATGGCGCGCAGGCGCGAGGCGCGCGCCAGCTCATACTGCTGCGTCACCGACACCACCACGTGGCACTTGCGCGCGCCGCCCGTCTCCGCACGCGGGATCTGCACATGGAACTGCGGGTTCGTGCCCGTCGTCTCTGTAATATTAGAATTAACTTGAAGTTAGATCACGCCTTGGTTCAACGGACAAAGAAAAGCAGGAGGCGGCATACCGATGCAGTCGGGTGGTCCGCCCGCATTGTAGCCGGTGCGCCAGCGCCTGCGCGCTAGTACGGCGCGCCAGGGCCGGCGAGCGTGCAGCGCCGGCTCGCGCAGCCAGTCGTCCGGCCCCACGTGCACCAGCTCCAGCGAGCTGAACGCCAACGCGAACTCGTTGAACGACATCCTGCGCAGTCCTTCACCGTTAGCACAGATGGCATTCAGAGCACTCAAGCCTGGCTAGAGAGCATATACCGACCAGAAATCGCCCGGCTCGTCGGCGCGGTCGGCCAGCAGGTCCCTGTCGGCGGGCGGCAGCGCGCGCCACTGCGTGCTGTGCGGCGCCCAGGCGCCGGCCCACAAGCCGCGCCCGCACACGGCGCGCAGGCGCACCAGCGCGCCCGCACCGCCCGCGCCGGCCGCGCCGCTCGCCTCGCGCACGCGCGCCAGCCCCGTCACGCAGTACGCCTGCCCCGCCAGGAGCCCGTTGCGCGCTCGCTTACCGCTCTCCTGCGAAACGTCTGTGGCTATTAGTCTGCAGGGGCTCAGTGCGCGCCGTGTGCGCTGTATCCGGGTGAGTAGGATGGTGGTGGTCATACCGCAGCGAGAGTGGCGACGAGTAGCGTGGAGCGCGGCACGGCGGAGTTGAGCACCTGGAACGTGAGCGCGTGCGGCTGGTGGCGCAGCGAGAAGCTCTGCACGATGGCGCCGGAGAGGTCCTGCAGCGCGCGTGCCGCGCCTGCGCCGCGCAGCGCCGCGAAGCTGCCGTGCAGCTTGGCGTAGGCCTTGTGCAGCAGCGCCAGCGTGAAGTCGTCGCGCAGCGCCGAGCTGGCGCACAGCAGGCGCCCGCCGCGCGTCGGCAGCCGGTCGTCCACCACCACCTCGCGCCAAGTGCCAAACACCCAGAAGCGGAACCTGGACATACAAATACACTCGCTGAATAACTCCTCTAAGATAAATTGTTATCTACTAAATAGACGAGCCGCTTTACGGGGACAGTCATCATCGCGTCAGACAATAAACGTCCACTGCTGGGCTATATAATGCTATGACAGCAACTATTAGTTTTTCCGCGGTGAGGGTTAGTGAGCGACCACATCTCTGATTCTGACGTCATCACTGGCACCACACACGTTCTTTTGTCTTGAGACACGGCGATATATCGGACGCGTAGACATCGCTCCAAACGCTGCCTAGCCGAACTGGATTAGACGACGGACCCCTGTCTCAAAGCTGGCCTTACTTAATTGAATAATTTGTGTCAGGTATAATATACATATACTTGTCGACATCTTCGATATTGTACTAATTTTATTATTGCTTTCACCATCCGTTAAATCATCATATCAATTATTTGTTTTTACAGAAGCAAAATACTGTATTATTTATTGTCATTGAAAGTAATGCAAGCTTTTCCTTACAGGCAACTTACAAATAAGTATTCATTATTACTAATTAATTGTATTAATAGAATACAATGTGAAGTTGCGTCTACATATAAACGCTATACCTATAGCGTTATACTTGCATGCGCTGCTGAACGATCACTGATTTTTATTGGTCACTTAACTGCCACGTTACTTATGATAGAATGAATGATACGATAATTAGTATAAATGAGTACCACTGATTATGAACTATGATCGCGCATTCGTTTTGATTTACTTCATTTATATGACTGCCGATGTTAAGGCGTGCGTGCCATGTACGACGTACGACTGGTACAATACTTTAGCGCAGTGGATATGTATCGCAGTCCCATACCTTTTAAATACGTCGCAACGGCTCGGTGGATAGTGGCAAACGTATTCGCGAGGACTGCCCAAGTACAGCCGAACCAAAATGTATAAAATGTTAAACATTACAAATATTGAAATAAAGTATGTGTGTTCCGTGGGGGGATGAAACACGCACACTGCGGACATTGACCTACCGAATCACTAGGCTATTCATACACTCTAAAAATAATCTACAACTAAAATATAGTATCAGATATGTGTAGCGCAAGCACACACAGTGCAGTATGGATGTGTGAACGAGGTCACGCGACTCGTGGCAGACGCGTCGCGCGCCGGTCGCACGAGTCGCCGCGCCGCGGCGCCGCCAGGGCTGACTACTACCACCCGACGCGCGACGTTACAATAATTGCACAAATATATCTACATACCTAAACACAACAGTAAGTTTTATACCACGGACTACATCTAAGTTCGGCCATCAGTGGCAATCGTGTCTGACTTGTACATGTTTAGTATGCACACTTTGTGTAGTAAGTATCTATGCTCGTATGTGCAGTATGTAGAGTGACAGCCGGCCCTGCGGGGCGGCGCGGGTCGCACGCGCGCTGTACCACACAATGGCGGTCCGTCACGCGCAACTTGACTTTCATTCATATAAATATGTGGCAATCGTTCGTCGTACGATACTCGTACACTGTTCACTGTAGTAGACACCGCGACCGCAATACTCGCATTGTTTTGTTACTGAAGCAGAGACTGCGGCGCACTCACCGCAGCCTTTACGCCGCGGACAACTCGACGCGCCGCTGCAAAATACCTTCTGGCACCAGGGTGACCAATTGGTCCTTATTGTGTTGTGTTCACCGACCTTCTGCCATTGTCTGCGTAATTATATTTAGCTGCCGATTACCGTTAAAAATGATGGCGATCTTAAATAGTGGCCTCTAAAAATAGCGCTATAATTTACGTTTTGGCGATTGTGGAAGCTAGCTTTTAAAGTTTCAACATTGCTTAATATCACCAGTAGGCACAGAGTAAGGCGAGTGTCGGCGCGGGCGCGGGACGGTACCTGAAGGCGCCGCAGTAGCGGTGCGCGAAGGAGTGCGGCGGCAGCGCGCGGTCCAGCAGGCGCGGCGCCGGCGCCAGCGCCGCGGCTGCCGCGCACACGCACGCGCCCGCCAATGCGCCCGCCTCCACCTGCCACCTGCCGCCACAACACACCACGTCACACCACATAGCACTACTACTGCGCTTACTTACGTTATGCCTTCAAGCGCTTACAACATCTCGCAACTAAAATAAACAACAAAACAAGGGTCCATTAAAACTGTTACAAAATACGATAGGGCGCACAAGGTTTGCAATGTCAGACCTCAACATACAACGAGGGTGTCACTACTAAGTACTAACACGTATATATATATAAATACACCGTGAATTTGTAGTCGTTTTGGAACCGAAAACCTTATCAATAATAGAATCGATTAAACTCATTATTTTAATAAAATAAAATGTTTTTTTTTTAGAAACAATGAATTTAATGTCGTTTACGAGAAATAAATGAGAACTCGTAGTAACGCCACTCAATTTCACGTACTACGTTTACCTACGCGTCACTACGATCGATATCATTCATGTTTGACAACTTAAAAACATTCGCCAATAAAAACACAGAAACTGCCGCGCCCGCGCCGCCCGCCAATCCCCGCACACTACCCCAGGCGCCGGCAGAGCGAGCCCGAGCGGTTTTTCCCGTCCGACTCTGGTGCAAGCGCGCCCCGCACGCACCCCTTCCCGCCCTTCAGTACTGCAGCAACTCGCGCGCGTAATGGTCGTAACGTAATTATTCATTGTCACGCGAAAATGAGTCGTCAATACGAATATTCTAACGCTGAGTACTTGGCAACGGTACAGCTGTATGCTGTTGCCAATTTCAATTTGGAACAGGCCAGACGCTTATACTCCCAGCCGGAGCATTTGAATGCGCTGCAGCTACGAGGAATTGAAAGTCCTCAAGTGCCATCCACTCCCACTATCTTGGCTGCAACTCAGCGCCTTCTCGACCATGGAGAATTCCGTACGCCGACTCATGCGCATGGCCGAGGACGCCTTAATGACTCCCCGGAGATCGAAGAGGATATTCTGGAGTACTTCGAGCGGGATCCGCGGCGAAGCACGAGAATGGCGGCTCAAGAATTTAATGATAGCCAATACTTTATATGGAAAACATTAAATGCCAATGGGTTACACCCTTATCATTTTCGTCGTGCTCACGTAATAAATAACAATGATGCACCAGCAAGGATCGCCCTATGTGAGTGGTTGTTGAATAATCCGAACGCGAACATACTGTGGACAGATGAGTCATTGTTTACTCGAGTGGGATTGTACAACGTGCACAATGAACATTACTGGACTCTTATAAACCCTCACTTAATACGGGAAGACCACCACCAAGTGAGGTTCAGTGTGAATGTTTGGGCCGGTATTGTAAACGACCGTTTAATAGGGCCTGTTTTTATTGAAGGTCATCTAACGGGTAGCTCGTATTTAGAAATGTTACGAACAGTAATATCCGAGCTATTGGAGGAAGTACCATTATCGATTATACACGATATGTACTACCAGCACGACGGCTGTCCCGCTCATTATGCAAGTTCAGTACGTGCCTACCTCAACAATGAGTTTGGCGATAAGTGGATTGGGCGCGGCGGTCCCGTGGCTTGGCCGCCGAGAAGCCCGGACTTAACGCCCCTAGATTTTTACTTGTGGTCGGAAATAAAAAGACTCGTGTATTCTCGTGAACATGAAAGTCGTGACGAGTTACGTAGTGCGATAGTGGACGCATTTGATAAAGTTAAAAGTGATAGAGACACATTAAGAAAACTTAAAGACAATGGTATCAAACGTGCTCGTTTGTGTATTGAACGTGGCGGACTTCATTTCGAGCAGTTGCTTCGATACAGGGAAGTGTAAATAATTTGTAAATAAACTGTCCATAGATACGTAAGTTGCTTATTTTGTAAATAGCTCCAATTTTTTAAATACGCCTGAAATACTCAGAGTTCCTTCACCCTGTGATTATTTTTATTACATAATAAATAAAGTTAGCTATTTATCGAAGAGTAATGTTCAGATAAAGTATTTCCGACGGTCCTAAGCCCGTGTAAAGTATGAAGGTGAAATTGGAGTATCCATTTACGTATTAATTGTGATGTTTCACAATGCAGGTTTTTCATAGTAAAAGGAGATAACGCATTGCCTCGTATCAGCTGATTTTGGCTCTATTGAACTGCGATATGCCTATTATCAATTTCGTAGTTATTACATTTACTTAATTTTATTAATACTTGTGTAGTCACTAGTTTTTAAATCGCGCATAGGACTCGGTCGGGATACACGCGGCTCTTTTGCGTCGATCTATGTAGGCATCAGCTGATACACGTAGTTATCGTGCGTCGTTCATAAGTACCTACGCGACTGAGTGGCAACGCCGGCCGCCGCCGACGACGGTTCGCAGCCGCGCGAACACGTGTGCATGCGTTTGTGAATGAATAGTCCGTGCGTTACTACGATCAAACTCGAGTAAGTGAAAAATATTATTCATATTCCAACTTTTTTACTATACACAGTACAATTAATTTACTATTTTTTATTGATACTACTAATTATCCTAAGTTACCACGTTTCGGTTCCAAAACGACTATAAATTCACGGTGTATAATACGGGCCCGGCCCGCTCAAACACATCGTGACCGTTTGATCTGCATTCTGACCAAAGAGGAACATATAGAAACCGCCATCTTTTATCAGACAAAATAATTCCCACCAAAAACATTTTCATGTAAAATGTTGCCAAGACGAGACCATATGACTCTCACTGTCAAAACGTTATCAGATCTCATGTAGAGCCAAGCTTCTAACTCCACACGCCCTAACTCTACAAGGTCTAACTTCACAAACTGTACACCTCAGTCACAATACGTGGCTCGGCCGTTTCGTTACTACAAGAACTATTGTATAACAGACAAGTAACGAACAGTGGATACATTTTTCACCGTACGCCCATGTGAATGTAGAATTTTGATGATCATCAGTGAGGCAGTGACGAAATCAAGGTTTTTTTAGATATGAATAAAGTCTAAAGTAGGTATAAGAGCTATGCAATTAAAACTTTATATGTTTAATAAGTCCGCTATTGACAACATATCCCGAGAGTTTTGTTTATCTGGTGTAGGTAATTCAAACCCAAGTTATAAGGGTTCAAGAAAACGACGAAGTGCTTCGAGAAAAGGTAGGTAGTGCCTTTGCGGGGCATGCCGTGATTTAATCGATGCCGATTTTAATTGATGTTTTTAGAGAGTAAAAAGGAATAACTGAGCGTATGCGGACCGAAGCTCTCCTTGATATTATACGTCGGCAACCGCGACGGTTGTTGGCGAGTGTTAAAGAATTGTTGCAAACAAGTTAATATTGTGTAAGATGTCAGACAGTTTAGTATTTGGTATAAATTAAATATTTATCAACATATATATTTTTAGGAATTTCCTTTTTATTGATCCATGTTTAGCATAAGTATACATTACTTATGCTCAACTTGAATCAATAAAAATCAGCTCTGTAAATATGGCGAGAGTGCAGATGAATGTCGGTGCGTGCATAACAGTAAGCGTTGCAACATTCCAACTTGTATTTGTCATAAGATGTTGTAATCAGGATATCAGTAGGGAGGCAAAAAGGTAGATGAAAGTGGGATGCCTACTCTAATCAGGAGCAACCTGAATTGCGCGTGTATCCTGCACCGCGGATAAGCTGTTTCACTCTACAAAAGATGTCAATAACATAAACTTGTAGTGTCTCCCTTAATCCCTTAAGTAAGAATTCAAGGGCTCTTTAAATTTATATATATTTAAAGTCGCATTATTTGTTAAAACAAATCCTCATTTATTTCCCAGTCCATCCGATGTTGTTCTACGTAACAGGCGCAAAAATAATTTATGCATACGAAGAGCTAAAACTACCCTCATGTGGAACAGTATATTCTGTTTAGCTCCAACAATTTATAATAAGCTACCGGGGGAATATAAACTATTAAATTTAAAACATTTTAGTAAAAAGCTGAATAATTTATTGTATAAAAAATGCTATTACTCTATCAAGGATTTTCTAAATGTCACGTTTTGTTAATTTTTGGTAATTTCTTAAAGTTAGACTTAGTTTCGTCGCTATAAATGTAATTTAGACTTAGATTTGTGTTGATTAATTATTTGATTTATGTGTGTGTTTATGTTTTATCATTTTAATTTTTGTACGCCAATTGTATTAGCAAGACACAGCTATGCACTTCCATTTGTAATTGTAAGATCTTTTTATAAACCTGTGTTTAACAAATAAAAAGAATTTGAATTTAAAAAGCTCTTGCACTGTGCTGTCGACAAGGGCATTGATTTATTCCCGCGCTAGCAGCACAGCGATTCCTTTTTACAAGGTGAGGTGTAATACCTTTGTATCACAAGTGTTATAATTGTTCAGTGAGCGCTTAACATCAGATGGATCATATACTTGTATGTTACGTTAGCTGTTTAAAACAGAAAGCATGTAGTAGGCAGGGTCGGGCGGAGGAGGTGTTGGTACAGGGTGGGGCAGGGTGGTGAGTACCTGGCGGGGTCGTCGTCGTCGTCGTCGTGGTCGGCGCAGTCGGGCGCGGCGCCGGCGCCGGTGCTGGCGGGGGACGCGGAGCCGCGCGCCGCGCGCTCGTCACCGCGGTACCGCGGCCGCGCGCACAGCTCCTGCACACGACCACTCCATCAACATCAACACTCATCCGGAACAAAAAAGAAAACCAATATTACGTGGGCAGTAATAAAATAGACTGTAAACACTTCTTATCTTCTCATTACAATGTGGATGAATCTACAAACGTGGATGTATTCAATGAAATCAGTAACGATGGACCCAGTAGGTACTATTGGTATTTACCCATCGTGATGTATTTATGAGCTCCCCGCTGATCTGGGAGGACAGTGGCGGGTGACGTCATGGCACGTCAGTGCACCGAGAGCGTGTGTCGCTGCGTGTTCCGGAGAAATCGTTCGACATGTTGGCACGGTTTCTGGCGAGATCGTAGTTCTAGGAAAGCGATCATTCGTGTGAGTCGCTCTGACACACAGCGAGCCCGCAGCGCGACCCATGGGAATCGTTACAGTTGAATATCGTGTGTCAATTGTTCTAGTAGTAGTAATGACAAGTAAAAGGCCCGGCCGCCCTATAGCCATCACGTCGCGGCACGGTGTAACGGCGCGCGGACATAACTGCACTCGTAATATCATTACATGGAGTTATGTCCAAGGCGACGACGCCGTGCCGCGCCGCTACCCGCTCGTGCACGCGACCTTCCTCTGTAGACACTCCTCGCATCTCGTCACGGAGACTCTCGTGACGATGGAACATTAGTTACCACCAATGTTCCTTGCGCACATTCAATCTATCTCTTAATAAAAGTACAGAAAACAGTTCAGCATAGAAAGAGGGTTCCCTCTATCTGGCAGAATCTTGATGATTGATCCGAAACTTATTTGGCATAATACAGTTGGCATAATCTTCTTTAAACGAATATTAGTCTTCTGCCTAACCTTTATTATTCCCAAGTCATTTGGGGTCGGCTTTTCTGGTCTAACCGGATTTGACTGGATATCAGTTTTTACACGGAGCGGCTGCCACCTGACCTCCGTAACCCGAAGGCTAACGATACACTAAGGCTAGAACCAGTGTCAGGATATTATAGGGCACTGACATCCCAATAACGACTGCTACAGATGTTAATGGCAGCCGGGACCGACAGCTTAACGTGGTTTCCGAGGCACGGAGTAGGCGATAATTATCAATCAATACGCACATAATTTCGAAGTCATATAACTTCCGAAAGTCAGAGGTGCGTGACGTGGGTTCGAACCCGAGACTCTGCATTGTAGTCTGTTGGTCTCCCCACTGAGCTATCGCTGCTATTATATATATATTTTATATATATATTTTATATATATATATATATATTATATATATATATATATATATTATATATATATATATATATTTTATATATATATATATATTATATAAATATATACCTATATTAGTAAGGCATAAAAAATATTTAATATAAACATTGTTTCGCCGAATGTTTATGTATTCGAATTTAAAATGGTATACTTTTAATATGGCAGAATATTATCAGGCATAATTAGGTACCTTTGGCAGAATTAATATTCCTTATAATTTTGTTTAGCATAACGTTCATTTAGAATTTTAGATCGACGATTATATGGTATAATTTCACTTGGCATACTATGAAGATAGCAGAATTTCATTTGGAAAAATGTTATTAGACATATTTCTATTAAATAGCATTATAAACTTAAATTAAAATTAAAATACTGTATATGCTATGCTACAAAAGATAGTGACAGAAACGAATCGCTGCAAACCCGACTCCACGTAGTCTAGTTTGTCCTAACCCTAGAGTGTAATTTAGAATCGCGTAGGCGGCAGGCACGTAGGGGCGAGGCGACGCGAGCTTATCGTTGCAGATGCTTTTCACGTTCACCACCGCCGGTAGGACCGCCGGAGCCGTGACAAAAACCATGCCTGCTGCATATTGCATGCTCGCTTGCATACCGCTTGCATACCGCATGCATAGTGTATGCTTGTTTGCTTGCTGCATGTTGCCTGATGTTGCATGCTCGCTTGCATGCTGCATGCATAGTGTATGCTTGTTTGCTTGCTGCATACTTCCAGATGTTTGCTGTATGGTTCCTGCATGCTTGCTATATGCTTGCTGCATGCATGGTGTATGCTTGTTTGCATGCTTCTTACAGGGAAATAAAAACCACAAATGAAGAATCAAAAAAACTCTTATACAACAGCTTTGTCCGTCCGTCCGTCCGTCTGTTATACAAATTTCAACTCAAGAACCATAAGAGCTAGAGACTCACGGTCAACGCCATTCGACTCAGCATAGTCGATATACTCCGAAATGACTATAACCTTTGACCTCTGACCTCAAGGTCACGTGGTATCACGTGACGTTTGCATATTACTTGAACCATTTTTTCGAACTCCATGATTTACGGCAATTCATTGCCGATTCTCACTTGTTTAATTATTATGGATATGAAATATATGCCTAAAGATGATTCTGACTCACAAAATTATGAGTTTTGTATGTATGATAAATGAGTGTATGCCAAAAGATTTTCTGCAAAATGAAGTTTATGTTCTGTTGTTATGCAAAACAATATTATGACATAAAAGTTCTGCCATAAAAGGTGGACCCATAGCAAGAACTATGGTGATTAAATTATTAATAAACTGTTGAGCGACCATCATAAGTTAGGGTGTCAGGCGTCAGCTGCAGAGCAGATGAGATGCAGTGTGCACGCGCAACGACGCGACGCGTGCTCAGCGTCACGAATGACGGCGGCGCGGCGCCGTTAAACATGACACGTGCGCGTACGCATTCGCAGTTTTCGTACTCTCTCTAGTTTAAATATTTAAGAAGAAAGTATAAAGTCAACCGAGCCAGCGCTTTCCCTGGTATCCAGGAGCGCGGCCGGGTCGCCGGTCGGCAGCGCTGCTGCTGCTCTACACACCCGCACACCCCTCCATCGCCTCAGCGTTGGCCAGCGAGCTTAACCTTCGTTTACTCGTTTTAATTTAAGTGTAACGGTTGAAACGCTGCGGTCAGTGAAAATCTGTGGTCAAGGGCGCGCCGCACGGCGTGACGCTCTCCTAACGGTCTCCACGATACAGTTTCATTCGACGTTATGAGCAGTCTCTGTGGCCGCCGCGCGCCGCCTGCTAATACACTTATTTTTGATAGCAAGTGAAATTTGCAAACATATCAGTAGAATGTGCTGTGGCATCCCAGTGCCAGCAGTCGAGTGTTCCTCTGAGGGAGGTACAGTCAGTATTTAAGCGAGTTCCAGTGAAAAGGCTAGACATTGATGGTGGTCAGTGCACCTGTTGCTTTCCACCGCGGCGGTAGCTTTGCTTTGGGCGGTTTCACCGACATTATGTAAATGCGAGCAATCTAGCCGCTATTAACTGATTACAGACAAGTATCGCATATGCGTCCACCGCGACGGACGGCGGACACGCCCGCGCGCCGCGAAAGTGTCAGACACTCGACTCACAGTACCGGGGCAGGACAGTATACACTGTACGTTGGGTACGTACAGTGTATATTGTCCTGAAGAGATTTACTCAATATCTATATCACATTAGACCCCGCTGAAACAAGAGTACTGCAGACTGCTAATTATTTGGTACTTGTGCCATAAACAAGCGCACGACAACTAACAGTTATTATTTGCCACGTCGGGAAGACATGTTGAGTTTTAATAATATATTAACTAATACTTTACTAAGTGTTAGATAATATTAAAACTCAACACTTAGTAGCGTGTCATTAAAACTGTGTCAGTGGACGGCAGCACCTGATGTGCTGCGACTGCGGCGTAATCACCGCAGTCGTGCTATTATGACTTGGGACTTACTATAATTGCCGAATGAGCTGCTCAATCATTTTGTGAGCAGCCGGTCTGGTGGTATGTTACAAAATTTGGCAGTCTGGTCGTTGAGGACGACTATGTAGAAGTGTATACATAGATGTGAAGTAGGTGGGTACATATGTGCGCCGCTAACACGCAGAATATTTCAACATAATTGAGATTTGTAAACACCTGCTGCACGACAGCGAGCGCCGGGGGTGCGTGCAGGGGCCTGGGCCGGGGTGCGGGAGGGGGTCAGGCGCTATCAACACGCAGGACCTACTTTCAGTACACTCATGTTTGAACAAGTGCAACCTCGTTCTGCGCAATGTTTGAGTTAGTACAAGACGCAGCGCACGAGCAGCGTGTGGTCGATGCGCGTAGGTACCGTCGCGGTTACTTCACAAAGGCGTCCGCAATGAGCTTACCTATGAGGCCATCCCTATTGCCACACACACTCATTGCTTGGTCGGCAGGTGCATCCCTATCAGTCGCCAGGGACTCGGACGAGTCGTCGCTGGCGGCCGGTGTCATCGATAAATTAGATAAACTGCAGATAGTAAACTGTGTAATGTGCAACTCCATAACTATACGTCAAGTTGTATTTAGGTCACTAAGTATCAAGCTACAGTAACGTGACTTGCAAAGCGAGCAGTAGCTCATGACATGTGTAGCGGGCGGTGTGTGTGGGGACAAGCGGCGCCGTCGACGAGGCACTACACTCACTCATTTATTAGTTATTACGCACCCGACTATTCAAATATTGATCTACAAGTGAAACAATGCGATACTAATATATATAAAGCATTTTGGTTGTGATCATTGCCTCGTTGATTATGTACCATAAGTGTGTACGATATACTAAAAATATAGAAATCTACGAAGATGACGAAGATCGATTGAAGGTCATCGATCCATGAGGTAAATACAAAGATTGTAAATTAACAAATCAACGATCGCTCTAGACTTTGGCTATAGGGATCAGTCCTGGGTCACGCGCGAATTAGTAATATCCAGATTCGGAAAAATATTTATAGATTGCACGAATTATAGTACCGAAGCTACATTCGGAGCATTGGCTGTGATGAATAATGACGACAAGATCGCGGTGCAGGTGAGTCACCGGGTATTGGGGGGTCCACGCCGCCGCCGCGCGCCGCGCGCCGTGTCGACGACTCGCGCCGCACACCGTTACTCACGGACCATTCCCCGTAGCAAGTAGCCTAGACACAAACCTTGCTACTTTTACCTAATTATCGAGCGCGCCAATTACACAAACTGTGTGTACCACGTGTGTCAGAAAGTGTGTAGTTAATACAAGCTCAACACCTGCCTCGCGGCAATAATAATATAGCAATAGCCCTGTACTAAACTGTCTAACTGTTGGGCACGGGCTTCTTAGTGAGAAAAGGGTTAGGCCATAGTCCTTCAAGCCGGCTCAGTGCGGGTCGGCAGGCTACACATATCTTCGATCACATAATAAAGAACTTTCAGACATGCAGGTTTCCTCACGATGTTTTTCTTCACCGTTATAGCAAGCAATAATTAAATATGAAATACGCACATCAATTCGAAAAGTCAGAGTAGCGCGCCTTAGGGATCGAACTCAAGACCTCTGCGTGGCAGTCCAACGGTCTCCCACTGGGCTACCGCTGCTGTGTGCCTCGCGGTCTCAGGGTGAACCGTAGCCGAGTTCTACGGATGCTCGCGAATTCTGTAGGTAACCCTAGCAACTATGATTTATTAAGGGGACCTATAGTAAACAAAGCGTTTATTACATATCTTCCAAATAAAGCACATACAACGACCAGAAATAATTAAACTTGCATGATTTC
Organism: Catocala fraxini; assembly: GCA_930367265.1. Lineage (NCBI taxonomy): Eukaryota > Metazoa > Arthropoda > Insecta > Lepidoptera > Erebidae > Catocala > Catocala fraxini. The sequence continues at coordinate 25,196,417 of OV884042.1, read as the reverse complement.
TAAATACATAAAAACTGTCGTTTTATCTTTTATCGCTTTATTTATAAAACATACAGGTAGTATTACTACATATTATAAAACAAAGTCCTTCGCCGCGTCTATCTGTGTGTCTATTCGCGATAAAATCAGAAACTACTGAACGGATTTTCATGTGGTTTTTCACTAATAAACAGAGTGATCCATGAGGAAGGTTTAGGTATATAATTTGTTAAGATTTTGTACTGCCCGTGCAAAACCGGCGGGGACGCTAGTTATTTATAAAAATGCTAGAATGCATATTCATTAACCAATATGCTTCTGTCGTTACGTGACACTTTGAATAAATTCATCTCAAAGTAGGTAGTAGCTAATTATATCTGTTAGAAACTATTGACACTCATTGTTTACTATTGAGGCACTTATTTGTAATATGCTAATCTGTTATCTGTTTTTGTACCGACTGTTTCAAATTAAATATGATAGTCAAAAACATGTGGCGATCTTCGGTACGTTGATATGGCTACGAGCCCGTACTCCCCTTGACTTTCGCCCCTTTAATAGAAAGACGGAGCGCCACCTCGCGAGGCTCCTATCTTCGGGTGGATTTTAAGAAGAAACCTAGCAAATACCTACTAAGGGGCGTACTTTAAAGGGCAATCGGGCCCCTAACTGTTAATACGAGCTCACATCGCCGCCGTACTGACTAAATGCAATAAAGGCGATGCTTCGAGTGTGGTAAAGGGTGAGCTAACAAAAACCACATGCACAAACGACATAACATGTTACAACATATTTATACCGACGTAGGTCCTGTGTGTCCCCGAGGCCCCGCTGTGATTCCTCCGCACACATGCTACAGTACACACATTCAGGCCTATTGAGGTCTATCGTAAATTCGTAATAGCGCGCGATCCTATAGCTGTCACCTGAGCATAGTTTCAGACTAAGTATTGCAAATAAGAATTTACAAAAACGGTTCTCCACGTCGTCACGATACGATCATTAAACAGTTAACAGCACCGGTTAATCAAAGTCATAACAATAAGAAATTTTTCGTAACACCTGGAGTCACTGATTCAGCAAGACAGAGTTCGTTCTTCATGATGGGATCCAAATGTTATGTTGTAAGTGTAATATAGCTCTGTCTAGTCCTCTGGGATTATACAAGGCATGTGATGTTACTTTAAAGTTATGGGATGAGCAGTCGCAAGTCGCAGACGTACGTACATGACATAGCAGGCGAGTGTGCGCGGCGCGCGTCGATGTCTTTAGTATGTGAGGGCCGCGGCCTTCGGCTGCCGACGAGCTGTAATTGACACGCGTGACGCTGCGCTACACACACACGCCCGGCCCTCGCCTGCTCGTTACGTCCACCGTCCGCCACCGAGATCATTTATTTGAACGCGTGTAATATTCAAATCCATAATAATATTATTGCTGCCAAATTTAAGCCTGCTAAGATTTGACGGCCAAGAGTTAAGAATGCATAGGCTACGTAACGATGATGTTGCCACGTTACACAGTGAGCGATATCGCAACTATAGGAACGCATAAAGAGTTTAACAGAAAGTTTTTAGACTCTCGAAATTTGTATATTATAACACAATATTAAATAATGGGTCTTATTCGCGTTGATATATATTTAAACGTTTATATAGCTATTTATTATTCGACGTTACGACTAACTTGCATCGATCATGTGACAGTAATCGATCAGACAACCCGTGACCACTATCTATGCTATTCGGTTTCATGTAAGGTCCTCCAGACCTAAAGGAAACTGACGATCTGCGCAGGACGTATTTATACAGCACAATTGTGTGCGCAAACACGGCTGTAGTCCCTATTTCCTCACTCCTATAGTCCGATAAGAGGGCAATCCGACACAACCTGGGCGAGATCAGGAGCAAGACCAACTGAAACAATGTTCATGTAAAACGTTATATTATAATAGTAGAACTCCTGAGCTGACGTGTCACTAATGTGTTGTGTGGTGGTGGTGTGTGCTACGCAGGAACGATACGCCCGTTGTTGCACGCGTACTGAGGCTAATTATTGCTAACACAGCAGCATTCAAAACCTTGGGCTATTGCAATCTTTATGGAGTTGCCAAATTTAGGAGCACTGATATATCGCATTCTTAATAAAACAGCGACTTAACTCGAAATTTGAAAGTAAGCCAATTTGAACTCTAATTGTATATGTTAAATTCTAATATTATATTTGTGTTAAATCTTTTCAATAGAGTTCAAATTTGTTTAATCAAAAATACTGAGATAAGTCTCTGTTTTATTAAGGATGCGATATGTGTGTATATTGTATTTATTTTTAATTGTCGATTTGTGTTATAACTTATTAGTATTGTTAACCTCTTCAGTTGAGCTAGATTGTTTGTGTTAGGAGTATGTCGACCTCAGTAGTGCAATGGACAGAATTCGAACTCACGATATTTCGATCTTAAATCTAAGGCCTAATGAAGGCCTTTTCCATCAATCTAGCGCCGCTTGTTTATGTAAATGTTAACATTAGGTACTTAGGTTGCGCTTGTGCTTGGTTACCGGAGGAGAGTTGACCAGAACCTATGTAGTGATCACTCGTTACGATCCTGACATACATTATTTGCTTGCGCCATGATTGAAACGCGCGTCGTCTCCCACAACGTTCATCCCTCTTATCACATCACAACACATTTAAGCCTTGAAAACACGCATAAGTCTCAATCAATAGGTGATGTAAGCTAATCCATATATAATGAGATCGTATGTCTTATCGCATAGGCGTGCTATGTCCGCAGGTGGCGGCGCGGGCGCGCCCGGAAGCAGATCCCGTTGTGCGCACACGCACGCACACACGCGCACACACCCACACACACACAGATAGAGGCTGCCGCTGTCAGCAGCGCATGACGTTGATATAAATAGGAACGGTAGCCATACACTGTGATGTAATCATACTAAGTATCGGCGTTGCGATTTCGAACCGTTTCGATTGCCTACGTCATATACACTAGTGTGACTTACTGGTAGTCGTGCCACGTGTGCCAGTTCAGTATGAGTAGTATTTCAATATCTTAAAGACTCTGCCAGCCACACAAGAATAAAATGACTTTGGATCAATGTATCTGATGCTATAACATGACGGATAGGTAGCCTAGTACGTGAACCGATGCGCCGCACAGTGGTTGGTGTAGCGCGTCATAATAACACCAGAACATTCACTGTCTATAAGGGGCGAGGACTTTGAGAGATGTCGCTTCAATGTAGTCACAGTGTCAAGGGACGGTGTACAAGGGACTGTGAGGGGGTGACGATAGTAACCAATATTACTTAGCGATAACTTCATACTTACAGAAAGATGACAAATGGAAATAACATAGTAATAGCTATAATAGGTAACATACAAGAATGGCTACAAGCTGACAATAAAGCAACTGAAAGCAGACCTATAGATAGCTTTATGTTATTATTAAAAGACTATTTTCGCACTAGGGTAGGTGTGTTATAATCTGTGTGACGGGGGAATTAACTAACGTTGAAACTACACAAATAAATAACGCAAAACGTGGCGCTGTGATATAGTCTGTTATAAATTCATATTGTTTGTGAATGTTGCTCAATAGCGATGCGCTCCTATTACAAATATAACATTACCTGTGATGTGACGACAACCGAGCGAGCGCTCCGCTGAGCCAGCAACACTTCTTTACGTAACGTGCTTAATTGTTTAATCGCAGTATTTAGTGCCTGACTAATATAAAATCAAAATAATTGCATTATTAAGTATATCATTTTATGGTACAGCAACAAAATGCAAAAACAACGCCAATACTTACACATAGTCGCCCATATTGTATTGTATTTATAACAAGTAAACTTGTGTGATGACCATATAGCACAGAAAACCCAATGGCTTAAATATGAGCCATCTGCTAGCTCGATGGTAGCTGGTTGCCGTGGTGTATATCCGACAAGTCCAGGGACGGCGTCACTCGTGGCACAGCGGCGCAGTGGGCGACGCGCGAGTTACGATACAAGAGATGCGAACCACTGTCCCTTCGTGATCTGTGTTTCGTGAGTCGTGCGCTATTCGTCGCAGCTGCACGATGCGTTATGTGGCTGACATCTGCGGGTGCTACTGTGCCGGTCGGGCTCCTACAAGTCTGGGATGCCTAACTTCAGAATGGAGTTCATATCCAGTAGAATAAAATCTGTGTTAGGACACGCTTAGTCAACATAACTTATTGTTGTTGGCGCTGAACACACGTCTGGTGTGAGCAGCGACGTGGGCAAGCATGGCACTCGCAGAAATATGTAAGAGAAATAAGTCGTGTGTGTTCATCATTTACTTAGCCTTTTTGTTAAACTTTTCTGTAATTAGATGATGCTGCTATTTATTCAGTAACACGTAAATGCCGCAAACCAAATGAATATAAAGCAATGTTGCTACTAATGTACTAGGCTGACCGTTTACCACAAAACAGATACAACCATTGTTATTCCCGCGCCGGAACCGATCGCGAGATGGTCATCGAACTGTATCGCGATCGGTAGCAGCGCACGGATGACGTCACTCACTCATCTTATGCACATAATCGATGATGAGTGCCGTGACGTCATCGCGCGGTGCATAATGTAAGTATGGTTCGCGACACACAAACACATCGCTACAGCCTGCGTCTCACTGTTATCTATGTAGCATCCATTAACGCTCGACGTGGCGATACTGGTGGTAGTGGTGCAGCACCGCGACTAGTTGTTATCGGTGTATGTGTGTACGTACAACCGTGTGTCGGTGTGTCGCGGTCGTCACGTGCGCCCGTGCCGCCGCCCGCCGCCGCCAGTCGTGCGGGGCGGAGGACGAGTCGCGTCGTGTGGGCGCTCGCAAATATCATGTACTAACAGATATTATTAATATTTCACACCACGTCAAGGTGACTACCTATTGTGGTGCTGGCAATGATTTCGATTAGGGCAACAGTAGGTTCCAAACTTTTCAAAGTCATGTATTTTGTAACCTACTAATACTAGCGTTTCGATGTTTTGTCTAGCCTTTATAAAGTCACATCATGTAGAAGAAAAACGCGCGAATTTAAGATGGAGTCACCAGAAACGACTACCTACTATTTAAATAAGTTGAAACTGCCTAAAATAAACCTAAAATAATACATTTAAACAAGAAAAAGTCACATACTTAATTGATATATCAATACCAAACTCAGAAAACATTAGAAAAAATACACAGGGAAAATTCTAAAATATATACCATTGGCAGACGAAATAAGACAAATATGTGGCATCAGCTTATAGTTAAAATTATTCCAGTCATTATTTCATCTACAGGACTCATTCCGAAATCACTTCATACATCACTTAAAGAATTAGACTTGCATAAAAATTCATATATTATACTACAGAAATCCGTTATCATCAGCATTTGCTCTATAGTCCGGCGATTCTTATCATCCACTACACAGATACCTACAACAATACTCAATGAGCCGACCCACTGGGCATAAGCCCGTGACAGGTTCACACTCACCAGCATTAAAGCTGACATTTGAAATATTTTATACACCATTATAATAATAATATTATGTTAGGCAATTTTGAGAAACATGATGTTTAAAGTAAGGTAAAGCTAAGGCGAGTGTTTCTCCGAGTGGTGTTGGGTGGTGGTGGGTACTCACGTGTGGGCGCACCCAGCGCACGCCGGCGGCGAGTCGCTTGTCGCCGAGCGCGCGCCACGAGGCTGGGAACTGCGCGTCCTCGAAAAGCGCGCCCGCGCCGGCTGCCGAGCCCTCCGAGCCGCTCCAGTACCTGCACGCGCACATACACTCAGTATACACTGCACTCATTACGCTTAGATGATCCAAACGTGTGGAACTCACCAAACATATTGCCTTCTATACAGAACCAGACCAAGAGCTTAACGAGCTTGCCTGAATATTGTGATAAGGATTCGTAGTCGTTTCCTAAGTACAAACATATATGTATTCCTTTGCAAATTTGACTCACCTGGAAAGCGTGGAGTGCTGGTCGTCGCGGCGCGCACCCACGCCATCTGTTGACAAAACACATATCTCATTCTCGACATATGTCGCATGAACATAACGAATCAGTTGCTCCCGACTGCACTCGTGTGTGGTATGAAGTTGCCAAATACCAACTCAAGGCTCTAGGCTATAGAACGAAGCGCCAAGAGGATATATGGTGACGTTGCGTTGTTCGGAACACTAAAAGCCACTAACCCATGAAAACCGCCACAGAGTTAACCTAACGTTTTGTTATCTGATGCATGGAATGAAAATTCTGTTGAAGTTCTCCAAGCAAAAATAGGTATATTCCAATTTCAAAATTTCCATCCATATTTGTTGCGAGCTAATTTAAATTACTGTGTCTCATTGAAAAATAATTCTGCGCCAGGAACATTTTCACACTATGATTTTTTACGATTTCAAGCGTATCGCCTGAAACCGAACGAATCGTACGATAGACTTCAAATGGCATTCATGGATGAATATCCTTCCAAGGCAATCGTGTATCGTTGGTATAACAAATCCAAGCGCGTTCGGCTAACTTTGGTGGATGAAGAAAGAAGTGGTCGCCCTTTGACGGCTGTTACGGAAGAAAACGTGCTAGCAGTGAAAAATTTAATCCAAGACAATAGGCCAGTTACGAATCAGGAGATTCAGCACATGCTGCAGATTGAATCGGGAGGCCTTCACGAGATTATACATGTACATCTTTGCGTGAGGAGGATAGGAGAATCACGCTGGGAGCCACACAACCTCACTGATGCTCGGAAGCAGGCCCGGGTGGTATGGTGCCGTGATATGATAAACAAATTTGAAGCAGGTTCGTCTCGGCGTGTTTACAACATTATTATAGGTGATGAGTCCTGGTTTTATCAATACGATCCAGAAACGAAACGTCAGTCGACGGTTTGGAAGTTTCAAAACGAATCAACGCCTACCAAAGTGAAGCCATCTAGAAGCGAGGGGAAGACTTTAATCGCGAACTTTTTCAATTTGCCTGTTTACTTGGTGTCAGTTAGTACTTTGAAAAGATTTAATAAAATAATATTTACCTATAGAATAGTGTCTTTTTAATTTCCGCAATAGGTTTTAGTGTCCCTCGTACAACAGTTAACTACTGTGTGTACTCCAACACTCGTCTGTGGATGCTATTGTCGCTCACATCCACTGCTGGTTGTCCTGCGCACTCGACGTCTTGCACCCGGCGTTCGTAGCGGTGATGTGCTCGCACCAAGTGTTAGGTATGGCTCGTCGTTAGCACGTACATAATGTGAGCAACAAGAAGTGGTTGCGAGCACTGCCGGTGCATGCGCAGTGGCCGCCGCGCCGTGCCGACGCGCTGCTCGAACTAATTGGCCTACGTACCTCTTCCGCACTCCCGCGCCATTAGCGTTATGGGGGGACTGTCTAAATGGTAACTCGGCTAGGTCGCAAGACTCGCAGGTGACTGAAATCGCAAGCCCCAAAGTAGGGTAGCATCCGACTTTGGACGCGCGGCAACCGGCCGCATGCGGCTGGTGACTAAAATCGACCCGTGTAACCTCCCTTTACGGATACCCAACGAGTTCGACTTGCACCGCCCCTTGTCTATAATTTGAAATCGCCCTTTCCTCCTTTAGCAAGGCAATAGCTTATACATTGAACGAAACCTAATGACATGATGTCCAGACCGAGCTAAGTGTTATTTTTGTTAGGCACTTCTCAATAGCAAACGGTGCGCAACGTGGGTTTCAAATCTATCTCAGTTTGATGCCAATAGACTTGCTTACATGAATTTTAAAGATGGCTAGCAAAATATAGATATATCGTACAAGTTCGACAATTTACAGATGTGCGATGTGTCTTTGGTTCCAATCAACAATGAAACATTACTAGCGCCTATCCCGCCGAATGTACTTTAATGGCAATCACATATATGAGTAGCATTAACATCATTACGGTTTTTGAAGCTGTCGCCTAATGTACATCATTGTGTGGGTGAGTGTCCAGTGTGAGCGGTGGTGCGCGCACAGCGATATATACTATATCCACGAATCCAATCATGCCTCGACTGAGAAAATGAAACTTTGTTTGCTCGGGCCAAACAGTGCATGCTCGGACCGAACCAACCCACACGACGCGACGGACATAATTATTTCATTCGAAATTAAACGCCATATCTTCTCTTTTGTTTTTATTGTAATAATAACAATGTTTTGGACCCCATAATAAACAGTAACTTTCATATAATGCAACTGCTTTTCGTAAAATTCCTTTCTCGTCCATATTGCGCGCGAAAAACACAGCGAGGCGGACACAACCGTTCAAACGCAACGCACTGCTCGCAATGAGCCAACACACGCTGGCTCGCCTTGCACGTGCGCAGCCTGTGTGTAGCACATGCCTCGCCACAAACATAAAGACAGACAAACGAGGTATTTGCTTTGCACGCGATGGCTCGACCCGAGCATATGTTGGTATATTTTTTCGACACGCACGCGCACGCCTCAAGCAGAGGCATTCGTTGTGCGCCGTGCGCAGCGCATGCCTTGCAAAGTCTGTATCCACCTTTACTCTGCACTATGATATACTCAAGCACTAAAACTGCAAAATCAATTATCACCATTCATGATGTTAACGTACTCGATCAGTGTAGTATTTGCAAATGTTGTTCGTGCTGTCGGTCGAGCTTGTGAGATGGGACGTGTTCATGCGCGTGGCCTGGAGAATACAGACTAGACTAGACTGGATCGTTTACACAATGAACGTTGCATTGTCGAAATCTTGTAGTCTGACCTGAATCAACACAGATTTGTCAATGATTGAAATCTATAAGTATTGTAGTCATTTGTCAAGCCGAGATGAAAGAATGGAGATATTTGGGTTGGCTACTAAATCTTTTTCTTCTACTCTTGTTAGACCCAAATAAACCCTTGTGTAATAACTTTTAAACTTTCACGTTGCATGATATATATATAATATGTAACGGGTATTAACGCGATCATGCATAATGTTTACCTTTTTTATGCTTGACGTTTCGACCAGGTTACACTCAGCAGGTGATGCTATTTGACTTACGATTGGCCGCAAAGGCAAGTAAGTCAAATAGCATCACCTACTTACGACCTTGCGAAGCATGTCGCATCAGTATTGCGGCCACTGGTGGAGAAAACACCGTCTTTTGTAAAAGATTCTCGCCATTTTGTTAAAATTATAAAAGACCTATCGTTGGAACCGGACGACATCATGGTGAGCTTTGATGTTGAATCACTGTTTACCAATGTTCCAATAAACGAATGTTTGGCCGTTGTGAAAGACAGACTGAGTGACAATGAAATGCCGTTTAATTATATTGAGTTACTGCAACACTGCTTAGACGGTAATTACTTCCTTTTCCAAGGTCAACACTACCTCCAGATAGATGGCGTCGCGATGGGAAGTCCAGTAGCCCCTGTACTTGCTAATCTCTGGATGGAACATTTTGAAGAGAAGGCATTGAGCCTTGGCCCAAAGACCATACGACTGTGGAAAAGATATGTTGACGATATCTTCAGCATTGTTAAGGGTACTAAGCAGGACGTGGAACAATATGTACAACACCTTAATTCCATTCACCCAAAAATTAGGTTTACTTATGAAATGGAGACTGACAGATCGTTGTCATTTCTGGATGTCAAAATCACTGCGAGAACGAATGGGTCCTTGTCACACTGTGTGTACCGTAAACCTACACACACGGATAGATACCTACACGCAACGTCCAACCACCACCTTCGTCACTTACAATCCGTTATAACATCATTAAAAAACAGAGCTCATGATCTTTGTGACCCCGAGCATTTAGAGTCTGAACTCAATCATGTTCGGGAGGTACTAAAGAATAACGGATATGTAGTGAATGAACGACAGAGGCAGCCGACTAAAAGAGGCAAGCATCCTGAGGTGAACAGACAACCCGCCTATATGCCATATGTAAAAGGAATTATGGATAAGATCGGAACGGTGTTAAAGAAATATTCCATCAACACTATTTATACACCGGGGGCCAAAGTAACCAGCATGGTGGGCACACCAAAGGACGTTTTGCCTTTACAAACGCCAGGCGTATACAAGATAAATTGCAGCTGCGGGAGTTCCTACATAGGCCAAACCAAGCGTACTATTGCTGAGAGGGTCAAAGAACACATCGCCGCTGTGAAGAACCGGCAGACTAGCAAATCAGCAATTGCAGAACATATACTGGAATCAGGTACTAATCATTGGATTGAATTTCATCGTCCGGAAGTCCTCTCCACCGATCGCCTCTTTTATCCAAGAGTAGTGCGAGAAGCTATTGAAATAAAAAAATATAGAAATTTCAACAGGGAAGATGGTTTCAAATTATCCGCGACGTGGAATCCCGTGATTAATAATACGCAACTTCGCTGTTTTGCACAGTCAGGTAATTCACAGAATACGGACACAACGGCTAGCATACGTAATAGGGATACCGTGAGTGTAGTATGTGACAGTACATGGACAAATAAAAAAAAATAAAAAAATATGCCAAAAGTGAGGGTGAATCAAGATTCTTCTGCCTCACAAACGGAGACATGACATCGCAGCACCAGTCAGCTTGTGACCATGGCCGGTGTAACCTGGTCGAAACGTCAAGCATAAAAAAGGTAAACATTATGCATGATCGCGTTAATACCCGTTACATATTATATATATAACCCTTGTGTACCCGGAATTTTTGGGTGTAAATAAGTGCACATATTGCGTACCTACTATGGTCGCCTGTTTATACATAACATATGAGTTCTTATTCTCAATCGTTAAAGGAGAGGCGAGTGAAGCGTGAGCGGTAATTGAAGACGACGTCACTTTCAGTTTCGACAACGATACGAGATCTAACGTTGTTACAATACGAATAGCCCGGCTCTAAGCAGTGTATGGTGGTACTGGCGTGAGCTACTCGGTGCAGAACTAGAACAACAAGGGTTATACTGACTGGCGTGTCCGTTGGTCTTGTGCGTGTGTCCGTTGAGCGGCTGGTGGTGTGTGAGGGGCGCAGCGGGCGCTAGGGGCGCCTGCGCGCGCGTGCGCATGAACTTCTTCATGGCGCGCGCTCTCGCTCCTCATCGCACGACGCCGCCCGCGCTACGCTGTAACCAACATACCACTCCATCACCATCACATGTCAACACACATCATCACAGGTCACCACATCATGATCACACATAATCACATATCATCACACATCATCACCGGTACCACTATTATGGCTAGAACCTGCGTTACCTGCCGCTGCCATTCTCTTATCCATTCCTCTATGATGCATGGAAAACGATTTACGGATAGCAAATATATTCACAATTTTCATCTTCGTCTAGTGTGGGTCGTAGCTAACCCAGCGACATTGATGTTCGGAGGTTGCAGTCTGACCTTACCGGCCTACTCGCCTCATCGCCGCCGCCGTCAGGTCGGCCAGGTTGAGTAAACTAACTCCATCTCGAAATTGATTACGATAGATATTCATGACAAACAGAATCAAGTGCTTTACACCGTTAAGTATGACTTCGAGACTCGGCGATTTAGCACCACCTTTTATTTACACTAAACCAAACATGTAGTCATTCGCAGACGATGCGAATGTCATGTATCGGCTATAACTACTATGATCATTGAACATAAAATCGGATACTAGATACTACATCAATCCGTGTTATATTTAATATTGTCTATTGAAATTAAACTGCTATATACGGATTTTATCGCGTTGTTTATTATTCGAGATTCGCGACAGACAAAAATTATTTTGTACAGGAATCTCTCGGTTTAGGTAACGATACCCGGATCGGGCAGTTATTAAAACTAAAAGTAATTGTTGGTACAGCTCGGCGCGGCGGCGTCTGGAACTGTGGTACCTAAATGACAATATGCTCGACCTTTACGATGTGGCTCCTAAAGCCGTAGTAGATTCTAATACACCGCTGCCTACTTTTTCGGGGACACACGCGACTAGAGACTGTACTTCTGTGTAATGTTTTATTTAAATAATTATGATCATTTATGTTATAATAAGGAGAGTGGTGAATCGCAGCAATGGTCGTAACAGTAGAGCGTACTTCGAACGCAAATATGAATGACAAACCACAAAGCAAATAAAAAAATTGTAGTGTAATTTTGTAGTGTTCGTTTTGTAATGAACTTTACAAGTGAGTTTATATATATTTTTAAATTCGCGATATAATCTAGTCCAGTAGTGTAAACAGCTTATTTATAAATAAATGATACGATTATTTTGATACTTAGATGAATGATCAGTGTAGCGCAGGCGATTAACTGTACAAATATTAAGCAATGGACACAAAGAATACTCATATCTTTTGTCGCATACGTAGCGGGCTCAAACCCAAACCCCACTTAGAGTCGTGACAACGCCGAGGTGACAAGTACGAGTAAGCAAGTAATATTTATTTGCATGAAAATACAGATGGGACATAAAGGTTTGTCATTTAGAACAGCATGTTTCACCTTAATATCGGCTTACAAATAAAAACCTTACACTATTAGCAAAACAATCAATCTTTTTATATTTATACATAATTACAACCGAACTTGCAGTTATTAATATAAATTACAAATACGCCATACTGAATTGGAACGTTATCATAATAAAATAGATACTCTTTGAACATAAAGTAGCAATACGATCGATATATTATTATTATTTAATATTTGATTATATGGTGAATGTCAAACAAATCAAAATAAAAATACTCAAATAAAACAATACATTAGGAATACAAGCAAAATGAATGTCAATATAATATTAATAAATGTTGGTACATTAGGTATAAACTAATTAAATCATGAGTTGTCATTATTTATCTTTACAATTTATAAATTCTCCTGTTGTATAAAACACTTATCAATAAGCACATGAGTTAATGTTGTTAGAGGTACTTAATGCTCTTATAGATTTTGGTATTTTGTTATCCACTCGGAGACACACAGGTACAATGGCTATTCTGTTCATGTCGGCGCCTAAAGGAGTTGTTAACGCACACAAGTTTAGTCTAGTAGTATCTATTGATAAAAAGTTCCTGTTCTCATTTGTTCTTTGGAACATTTAATGGTGAGTCCTTGCGAATAGGGCAATTTCCAGAATATATAATATTGAGGTAAATGTTAAAAGCTTAAGTTTTCTGAAAAGGGGTCTACACGAATCAGGTGGAGCAGCGCTGCAAATCTCTCTGACACATTTCTTCTGAGAAACGAATACTTTGCCAATATACATACATAACATGCATAACAATTAACATAATAACAATCAAGCTGCTCTCATATGGCATGAATGTACGAACCTATGTTCAAACGCATAAGGTATATTAACATTAATACACAGTTTCTAGTCTGAAAGCTAAGTAGTCGCATATAGTTTGTGAAGAGCAGTAAGGGCAACTTACAGCTCTTTTTACATCGTAATATCAATAATGTTAGCGTTGTACATATCATATGTGTAAGTAAAGAGCTACGATCAACGTGTTTGGCTCGTTGACAGCTCAGCGCCCGCAGACATTTACTATTTATATTTAATGGTCGGGAACAAATAAATATTGACTTATAGACATGACGAAGACTTTTGCACATGTATAAACACTATAACTAACAGCCTGGTGAGCCGGCATTGATCACACAACATCAGTAATAGCAACGCAAGGTGCCTGAGACTGCTAATTATTATACTGTGATATAAAGATTAGCGTCGCATGTACCAATCCACAATTATACAGGTACCTAATGATATATTCCTACCAGCTGCCTATTACACTTACCGTATCTAATTATGACGTTACGTACGCATGTGTGTGTGTGTGTGTGTGTGTGTGTAACGTGTTCCTCGCAACTTGGCGGGTATCCGCCGCAGGATCACTAGTTATCGTCTGTGTGCTTCATCATATACGTAATTATCTAGTTATGAGTTACCTATTACGATCAGTGTAAGGCGGCGTGGCGGCGGCGGCATGAGCGGCACAGTGGCGTAAGGTGAGTACACCGTGTTTTTGTTGTGTTCCTAGGTTTATTTACAGCAACAACATGTCGCTGCTATAAAAGTTTCTAAATAAAATATAACAAAATCAGCCTTGTATTTAAATTGTGTTCCTGTTGATTACGGGCCTCTTCTCACTGCGAGAAGGGTTAAGCTACACTCCACCACACTGACCTAGTGCGCCTTGGCAAACTTCGCACATAATGGAGAATTCCCAGACATGCAGCGCTTTATTGACCCTTCAAATAATGAAAGGCACAACAGTAACTGTACCTCTGCTGGCAGCACAACACACAAGAGGCCTGGCAACCGTCCACACCGCGACCGCAGGGACAACACGAGACGGTTTAGCTGCGATCTTCTATTCAGTAAGCCGTTGCACATCTTATCTGGGTGTATACAGTCCATCAACATAATGTGCCATAAACCAATGAAGGTGTACTAAATAATTAAACACGCAGGCAATGTCAGTGCCAGTGTCATTTACAGCGGCGCCGGGCGGCTCCGTTAGCAGATAACATAATATATCTAGTGTAATAACTCTCGTATATTATAACCACGAAACTGTGTTGGGGCCGCGAAAGTTTAACAACAATTAAGTGGAAGGTTCGACGTCTACTTTCCTCCATTGTTCACCGACACCGCCAGCGGTACGCTGGAGTCACATAACTAGGTTTGTGTTCCTCGCCCCAAACACTTCACAACGCAATCAATGAAAGCATCATTCATGCAGCCTGCGTCGCCAAATTTCAGCTTTACATATACAGGCGTGAGTGAATGTGTGTGTGTGTGTGTGTGCTCAATGGGGGGGTAAAGATGTACTACACCCACATTTCATTGTTTTCTTTTAAGTAATGCAATACCTATATGATAGAGAATTTCTCATCAGAGCTTAGTATTTCACATTAGAATCGCCGGCAAACATAAGTGCAAAATTATGCCGCGGATCCAACGAAACTATGAAAGCATTAATATATGTACATATTAAAAACAGTAGTTGTAGTTCCCACGCGTTTATCCCTTACATGGTATCAAATTTAATGATGTTTGTTGATTCTACCCGAATGGATAGGCAGGCAAGGATACCCACAATCTTAAGGTACCGCGCAAAAGAGGACAAGCCTATTGTTGTGTGCCGAACAATATGTCCAAGCAAACAGTGCCGGCTGTTCTGCTATTGAGAATTGCCTGTCAAAACAGGCATCACTTTACGGACACCGCGCCGCACACGGGACTGCATCAATAAGACAGTCTTCTGAATATACCTACCAACGTATTATTACCTGTTGTCGATTTATCCGCAATTTTATAATTTATGTCGACTGGGTAATCGGTTTCTTGTGCGTCCGACATGTAACGTTACATTCGACTAATTATAGTAGTTCAGTGATGATGACCCGCATACAACGAGCACGTAACTGCGGACGTTATGTGCGCGCCAGCGCAGGCGCCTGCCTTATCTATACTCATCATTTAATATTTATGTAAAGTGACAAACATTCATGATAAAAAATGTTGTGGTCTATGCTCTGGTATGTGATCACATAGATTCCCACATAGCTCATGGGTCTCGGCTGATTACCTACTACCCGCCACCCGACAATGTATAAAGGTAGCTCACCTATTTGTGACGTAGGTTACATACTTACAATTTGAGTAATCGTCTTTTGTGATGAGATGTCGGTACTCCCAGTGACACTATGAACATGCTGCTCGTTCACTACGAGTGTAATGGTACGGTACTATGTGTATCACTGCTCACTGTGTTCCGTTAGCCGCCTGCATCCATGCGACTGGGAACACGGCCACGGCCCTCGGCAAGCGCGTCGTCACAAGTGCACGCTCACTATCATCACAGCACAGGCGGACAGGCCCTGAGCGCGCAAGGATTGTGCTCCGACGGGAGGTAAACAAACGGGACGTCCGCGCGAGTGGAACTCTGCTCCGGCAACAGGACACGGCGTGCTCTCGGCGCAGCGGCAGCGCGCGCACTGAGCGCGGGCGGCGGCGCGCGCGGCCTAGGCGCGCGCACCTGTCGCCGCGCCGGCGGAGCGCCGCGCGCCAGTTTCCGCACTACACATTAGCATACAATCGCGAAGCCTCCTCAGCGTCCTGCCAAGTGCCAAGTCACATCCACTCGCACTCGTGTCCTTAATAGGAAGCTAAGCTACTTACATATGGACCTGGCAAATCTATCCTTTTCATATTGGCTAGCGAAAAATATGTATGTTCGTGAACTTAATACTTACCTAAATAACATAGAAATCTATTTTAATTTGTGTAGTATTGTGCCGATCGCGTCCTTACGTAACAAAGGGGTGCGGATATGGGACGTCCTTGGGGATAGACGTAATGGCCAAGCACACCGTGCATGATTTGAATGAAAACAACAGTGACATGCTGGAACCTGAGCAGGGTACCAACCTATCGAACGTACCGCCTGGCGCATAGAGCGGTCGTGCCTGCCAAATAGTAGCAGTTGGAGCAGTCACTGTTACGCCATAGGAACACATGTTTAAGTAAGTACACGTGCGGACGTTGCTAATAAAAACCAATAGGCAATAAAAATCAGCATCCAGTGATTTTGTTACGACATCGTTCTTCGCGACTCTCTGCGTTCGATAGCGAAATGGCAATTACCCGCTTTGCCACCTGCATCGAATCCACATTTCGTTTTTAACCGACTTACCAGCTAGCTATTTAGCAGCACTGCACCATTGCGGTACATGGGTCTGTGCGTATTGGAACATTTAATAATTGCATCCAGTTTCCGAAAACCAACTAAGTAACCGATTGCCTAATATCCGATCCGGCTCGAAGGACCAAAGAGACGTTTGCTAGGTACTGTACCCTACATCTTTCGACTGATATGATGATATAGAATGATACGAGGAGATACGTAGATCAGAATATGTTTATTACTGCTAAGGTAGGGCTACGTAGAATATGATAAATTGATAAATGATAAAATGATAGTGAGTACACGCGACGCGGTTTATGACTACCGGTCACTGAACCTGAACTAATTTCTATATAAATCTAATAAATTACGATAAGTCTAATAAGTAGCGAAAATGCTGACATGATAATATTGTAATTTTGAAATGCACGGTTGCAATATACAGATCTGACTTAAATGCCTGTTAAACTCTTGCATGGCATATTTTTTGTTAACTGAGCATTTGTTACAAAAGCCAAGGTTATATCATCACGTTCTTCAAAAATCTTTGTTCCATTGTTTATCTATCCAGTTGATTGTGTGTATGCATTATCCTTAACTTAAGAGGTAAACACGGCACATGAGTTATCCTTAAACAGGAACGAAGAAATTACGGATGTAAACAAAGTATATTACAAGATTATCAACTACTCATACACATAGTAGACCTATACGTTTATGTGAACATGGTAAAATATCATATAACCCAAGGTACACGAGCAATATAACATTTAATAATAAAATTATGTGTGTGGATGATTTGTTTTTTTTTTCTTTTAAAAGAAGGCAGCTTCAGCAATAGGCATAATTCCTGTGTGCTGGACACTTTATAAATATTCAAGCAACGGACACAGGGAACACCCACACTCGCAACAAATTTTTGTCCCGTATGGGGATCGAACCTTCAATACTCGGCGCAGCGTCCACGTCAGTGGGGGGCGACCACTTAAACTACTACGCCATCTGTGCAGTCATGATGATAGTTATGAAGTAGTTATGTCAGTTATGATGACCAACTGCTTGGTTGAACCACAAGGGTTATCCACGGGCAACAGATCGCAAAAGATTTGGTTTGTTCGGGAAGGCGTCCCTTACGTCGCCAGCCTGACTGGAGACGTAACTCCACTGTTCAGTCGTTCGCAGCCAAATGGACTGGTCTTCTTCATGGGGTAAGTTGAATTTCCAGAACTGCTTAAGTTAGCTTCGTGATCTTACTGAGCCTGAGTCACAGAGTTCGCCTTGTCCTCTTCGCTGCCGCCGCATGAAGGAGTCATCTTTATTGCTAGACCAACACGCTTATTACCGTTAGTCAAGCGTCAATAGACTGCATTAACCGTTTACCATCGGCCAGTTTCTATTCTTGCTTAGACGACGAATAAAAAAGAAACAGAAATAGGTACAATTCTTAATGGGTCAAGAAAGTATCCAGTGGATGGTTGCATAACGAAGCAGGTTACAGGTACGGTCAGGTCGGTACAGATCGTTACCGATTGGTGCGGGTAAAATAGCTCTATGCAATATTATGCGCTCGTTCATAAAGAAACAGGTTGAAACTTGCCGGTACCGAGTATCTGCTGCGATCTGTACGGGTTTAAGCATTTGCCAGTGTAGGGTGTAGTCTTCTGTCAAATGAGGTACTTGGGTCTCATCCTGGACGGGAGGTGGACTTTTGGGGCACACTTCACCCAGCTGGCCCCAAGAGTCCTGGGAGCGGCGGCCGCCCTGGGGAGGCTGCTGCCCAACGTGGGTGGCCTGAGTGCCACCTGTCGCCGACTGTACTCCGGAGTGATCCGGAGTATGGCCCTTTACGGGGTACCGGTCTGGGCGGACGCCCTTAGTCGCGACAATAAGACCCTGCTGCGACGTCCGCAGTGGGTCGTCGCGACGAGGGCCATACGCGGTTACCGGACGCTGTCCTGGACGGCGGCGTGCGTGCTGGCCAGTGACCCCCCCTGGGAGCTACAAGCGGAGATCCTCGCCGAAGTTTACCACTTCGTGGCGGCGAGGAGGTCCCGCGCGGGGAGTCCCCGGGGTGGGAGGAGGTCGCACGCATGCGGCGACAGACGCGGGCCGCCCTATTGAGGCGGTGGACGGAGGACCTGGCTCCACCGGCCCCGGGCCAGTGGACGGTGGAGGCCATTCGCCCGGTCCTCCGGGGGTGGATAGGGCGGCGAATCGGGTCGCTGACCTTCCGACTGGTGCAGGTGCTTTCCGGGCACGGATGCTTCGGAAAGTATTTGCACCAGATCGCGAGACGGGAAGCGATCCCGGCCTGCCACGAGTGTGGGGCGCCAGAAGACACGGCGCTCCACACGCTGGAGGCGTGTGCCGCGTGGGGGCCGCAGCGGCACACGCTTTCGGCCACAATAGGCGGAGATCTCTCCCTGCCGAGCGTGATCAACGCCATGCTCGGCGGCGAGAGGTCGTGGCAGGCAGTGGTCTCCTTCTGCGAAGCTGTCATGGCGCAGAAGGAGACCGCGGAGAGGGTCAGGGAGAACAACCTCCTCGCCGACCCTCTCCGGACGGTAGCGAGAAGGAGGCGATTTGCCCGCCTTTTCGCTCCTGTATACGGACTCTCTACCGGCTTGCACGGCCCCACACGTCTGGGGGATGGCCTTACTGAGCAAGGCCTTCCCTCCATAGGTGCTGAGGCCCGGTCACCATCAGCCGGGCCAACCGCCGGGGCGGGATGGTGATTGCTAACGCGACCCCATCCCGCCCCACTCCGTCGGCGGAGGGACTGCTCACCCCAGATTTTTAGTGTGTATACCGACCCCTTTCAGGGGCGGAGTCTCACATAACCACCCTTTCGCCCCTGGGAAGGGGTATCCATAAAGGATTTTTCGGGGTTAAAAAAAAAAAAAGGCAGTTCATTCCAGAGCTTGTACGTGCGTGGGAGAAATGATCGCTGGAAGCGTACCATCCTGGATTTGAACGCTTCCAGGTGATATGGATGAACCCTGCTTCGTTGTCGAGTGGTACGATGATAGAAAGGGGCCGCTGGTACCAAATCAAACAGTTCTTCAGAGCACTCTCCGTGAAAGAGTCGGTAGAACACGCAGAGAAACCCAAAGTCTCTCCGTTGCTCCAACGACTCCAATTTATCCGTGAGATTGGGATCATCGACGATTCGAACTGTCCGTCTTTGTAAGGAGTCAAGTGGGTCGAGCTGGTATTTGGGGGCCCCTGCCATAAGATGTGAGCAGTACTCCACGTGCGGCTGGACCTGTGCTTTGTATAGCACAAGACGTTGACCGGGTTTGAAGTACCGCCTCGCCCTGTTCAGTACACCCACCTTTTTGCTCGCTAATTTAGCTTTGTCCTCCAAGTGACTCCCAAACTGGACTTTACTCGAGATTTCCACGCCGAGGATCCCAATACTTTCGGAGATACGGAGAGTAACTTCTTGGAACTGTGGCGCCATGATAAAAGGGTCCTTCTTGGCAGTAAACGCGCACACTTGTGTCTTCGAGGGGTTGAAGCGAACTAAGTTCTGTTCACCCCATTCGGAGGCCCGCCCAAGAGAGTCCCCGACTTCAGACACAAGTTGTGTTCGTCTTTCCTGTATCATGCTCCGAGGGACATTCTGATAGATGGTATAACGCGCATCACCCGTGCTGTCATCCGCATAGCAATGTATGTTCACGATTGACAACAAGTCATTGATATGCAAGATGAACAGCGTTGGGGAGAGCACCGAGCCTTGAGAAACACCAGCGTTAATGGTTTTGGTTTCGGAGCTGCAGCCATCAACGACGACTGTAATGCTCCGACCATCCAAAAAGCTGGCAATCCATTTGCAGAGTCCCTCGGGGATTCCATAAGATGCTAGCTTCGATAGAAGAGCCCTATGCCAGACCCTGTCAAATGCCTTAGCGATATCGAGGCTAACGGCCAGAGCCTCTCCCCCTCCCTCCAAAGCCTCTGCCCAGCGGTGTGTTAGGTACGCTAGAAGATCACCAGCCGAACGACCATGGCGGAAGCCATACTGACGGTCACTAATCAGCTGATTATCCTCAAGGTACCGCAGCAGAAGGCGATTTATTAAACGCTCCATAACTTTGGAGAGCAAGCAAGTAATCGCTATCGGCCTATAGTTCGAAGGATCCGACCAGTCACCCCTTTTCGGGATCGGGTGAACATGAGCGACCTTCCACGAAGATGGAACCCTGTTGGAATTGTAGGAAAGACGGTATAGGCGCGTTAAAACAGGGGTCAACTCAGGGGTGCACGTCTTAAGTATCACTGCAGGGATGGCGTCAGGCCCACTCGACTTATGTATGTCCAGGAGTTCGAGCTCACGCCTAACCGCACGCTGCTTGATGCGGATTTCAGGCAAAGAGCTCTCACACCTTGGGATGGTAGGTGGTGTGACTCCCTCATCATCTAAAGTCGAGTTTGAGGCAAAAAGTTGTACCAAAAGATTGGCCTTCTCTTTTGCACTATAGGCCAGACTGGCATCAGACTTATGCAGTGGTGGGAGACTGACCTCGCAAAAATTTCCTTGCGCAGCCTTGGCAAGCGCCCAAAAAGCACGACTCCCTGAAGGATGTCTTCTAAGGCGCTCGCCAATTCTGGCAACGTGTTCCGCCTTAGCCTTGGCAATACCCTTCTTGCTGGATCTAGAAGCGGCATTTAATTCTCGCTTTCTCTCTTTGACATCAGGATCCCAACACTTCCTAGCTCTATTCCAGGCTAAGTATGCCGACTGCTTCTGGTGTGCAGCATCCCTGCTAGCGTTATTGAACCAGGGGCGGCTGCGGCCGCCCACGGGTATCTTAGCAGAAGGGATGAATAATTCCATCCCTTGGTGGAGCACGTCTGTGATGCAGTCAGCACAAGTGCCAGGATCCCCGGATGAGAAGCAAAGCCGCTTCCATGGGTAGGATGCAAGAAATTGTCGAAGTCCATCCCAATCTGCTGACTTGTATTGCCAGACTCTACGGTAACCAGTCACCGAAGAGCGATCTGGTCGCGTAACAGGGATGCACTGCGGATAAGGTAGTGATCCGATGATCCCAGAGGAGCATCGACCTCCACCCTGTATCCTAGTGGATGTGTAGTCAGCAGAAGATCCAGCAAAGAAGGTTCATGGCTCTCGTTGTCTGGGATACGGGTGGAATGTAACACCAGCTGTGAAAAGCCATAGGCCGAGGCCATATTGAAGAGAGCCCGACCCACGGAATCGGTAGTCCGGGATCCCAACCACTCTTTGTGGTGAGCGTTTAAATCGCCAAGGACCACCAACTTCGCGGATAGGTAGGATACCTCTCCAATATTTGGTCAGTCCCCTCTTGGACGTTCTCAACTAGCTGAGTTGACTCTGAATCACTGGCATGGGACCTGTAAAGGCATGCGTAAACTTGGGCAAGACCCCCATGGTCTACGCGTAGCCATAAAATTGACAGGTCCCGATGCTCGAGGCCCCGAAGGCGGCGGTAACAGATGTCACCCCTGACGGACATGCACACCCCGGCTTTACGACGGAAAGAATGCTCCAACTCGTAGCCCGGGTATTTTAAGTACGAAATGTCGTCCGGGGTGCAAATATGCGTCTCCGTTAAAGAGAGCAAGGAAGGCCGCACCGTCTCGAGATGGTGGTGGACGGCATCGAGGTTACTATGTAGATCCCTGACATTGCAGAAATCCACGAGACGAGAAAATTTGCTCTTTTTCTTACCTTTCATGGTTTTTATAATTTATCAGAGAGGTGATATGGATTGATGCATGGCTTGAGGTCGAGGCGGTGCCCAAAGAAAGAGCAGAGTCTTAGTGCGAGGTAGGCCCACGAGTTATGCAAGAAGTCGATACAAAGCACGGAAAGGCCCCCGGTGCCCCCCCGCACATAGCCGCCGGGTCCACTCCGGTCTCCCAACCCGGCACGACGACTACGTGACGAGATTTTCGCCGATTGGCGGGACAGCCTCCCGAGCAGGATGTATCCAGGTTCGGGTCCCCTACTAACCGGCAGGTGGCCAACGGAAACCATTCCCACCGGGTCTCCCTGTACCCCACACCGGCCTCCCACGCCCTTCGGACCTACCAGGCATCACACTTCGCTAGCCTCAAGCCCCGCACCAAACCCAAACCACACTTAGGAAAGGAAGAAAAAAATAAGGAAGTGGGAAGGAGAAGGAGCGGGAAGGGGGAAAGAAGGTGATTGGGCCTCCGGCACTCTCACTCACCGAACGAAACACAACAGTAGGAATACAGCTATTTTACGTCGATCTTCTGTGAGAGGGTGGTACTTCCCCGGTCGAGCCGGCCCATTCATGCTGTAACCAGCGTGGCCCTACCACCTAGAAAGGTGAGAAGGTGAGTCGGCTGCGGATGTACGCCTTGTACACGGCGAGCTTTGCACAAAGCGGCAATCGGGGCGATAGCACGGGTCGCAAGCGGGCGCGCGCGATGCGCGTTTGGACGACAACGTTGTTGGCTTTATGGAGAGGGCGCGGTCGATGGTCACGGCGAGGTATTTCACCGTCGCGGACCACTCGATGTTCTCTCCCATGAGCTTCAATTGTGGCAGGGCTATGCTGCACATGGAGATCGCCTGAGTTTTCGCCACGTTGACCGTCAGTCTCCAGTCCTTCAGCCAGCTGGGAAGTGCGTCTAGGGTGCACTGCATCTTCATCACCCGTGGACACCATTCATCGAAGTCGAGATGTAGGCGGCGTCGTCGGCGCACAACGCGAGCTTAACGCCGTCGGTGACGGAGATGTCATCCGTGTACCAGTGTGCTACACACAGGAGAGAGGCAACTTCCCTGGGGCACACCGGCGCGGATGGGCCGCTCTGTAGACAGGGCGCTTTCAACCGCCACTTGAAAGCGTCTGTCTTGCAGGAAGGTGGCCACGATCCTAACTACTCGACGGGGAGTAGTGGATGTGGACAGCTTTTACAGCAAGCCGGTGTGCCATACGCGATCGAACGCTTTCTCCATATCGAGGAATACTGCGACGGCACGCTCGCGTTTGTTGCGAGCAACTGCGATGTCGTGCAGTACCCTTGCGAGCTGGTGGGTCATGGAGTGTTCGGCGCGGAAGCCGAACTGTTCGTCACGTGACGGAAGGTGTGGCGTCATGTGCAGCAGTAGCAGCTTCTCGAACAGCTTCAATGTCGTCGAGAGGAGCGTGATGGGTCGATACCTTCCCGGCAGCAGGATGTTCTTCCCCGGCTTTGAGAGCATGATGACTCTGCCTAGTCGCCATGCGGAGGGAAAGTGTCCGGTACGGAGGATGCCATTGAAAAGGCGCGTCAGCGTCGCGATTACTCGCGGAGGTAGGTGACGCAGAGCTTCGTTGGCTACCCGGTCAGGTCCGGGTGCTTTCCGGAGGGGTGTTCGGCGAATCATCCGCTGGACTTGGCCTGGGAAAAGGACGATGGGATCCTCTGTCGGGGCTATCGGCTGTTCGAAGTAAGACTTTAGCTTCCCCTCAACCTCTGGTACACGCTGCATGTTGAGGGCAGGGTTGGGCTGGAACTGCGCTTCCAGGGAGTCTGCGAATATCTCCGCTCGCTCCTCGGCACGGTAACGTGGGGTTCCGTCACCGGCCAGTAGGGGCCTTATCGGAGATGGCTTCCCGTGTACCGACACCGCGATCCGACGCCTCTTTTATACCAAAGGACAATGGGCATTCTAGCCCTTCAGCGGCCATCAGTGAAAGTAGTATAATTTGAAAGGCGAGTGCTTTTTGAACAAATATTGTTCAAGGAGTACGATTAAATATCATTTGGGAAAAAAGATATAGCTAAAATACTATTTTAATAAATTATCATATATTTTTTTGTGTTGTAATTTTTTTAAGACAAGGTATACGAAAAATCATTGCATTTTGTTTATTTTACTGACGTACGCATCAATAAATAATGTAAATAAAATATAAATATAATAATAATGTAAATAAAATATTGGGTTTAAATGTAAATGTTTTTAATTGTTTGTCATAATATTCAATACCTTTGTTATCATGCCTTTTGTTGTTTTCAAGAAATCCTAAAGATCCTTGAAAATTGACCATTGTTAAAAACGGATTCTACTTACTTCGTACGACTAATCAGCGACGAGTGCGACTCCCACGCAGCACCCGGGGATTGACGTCAGGTCCCCGGGCACAGTGCAGTCCATCGTCGACATTTGTTTCGTTGAGTACTGTGCGATTATTTTTGTTTGACAATTTGCTCGACTCTGGCTTGCATCTCAGACATATAATTATGGCAGATAACTGTCAAATGTGTATCTTGTGTAATCGATCTGTGATAAACAGAAGAAGATATGAAATAACACATGCTCGGTTTGAAGAAAATCCTGTTGTAGCCAAATATATTATTGAAGCTGTTACTCCTGAACATCAGGTAAGTCAAACTAAATCATTATTTCTTGGTAAGTTAAGAACTGTTAGTGTGTCACTATAAAAAGTATCGTTATGAAGCGTTTTACTGGTATTATGTTTTATACGTACAGTGTAAACTCTATATAACGACACTCAAGCGACTGTGCATATTTTGAAGTTAGAGAGTTGTCGTTAAATGGAGAGAAGAAAAATCTGTGCTAGAAAAAGAATTTATTTCAGATTAGTGTTAGTAATTACATAAAAAACTATTCTTATTTGAACGCTATTGCGTATAGTCTGTTATTTTCGTCTGACGTCTTTTGCTGCACCAGTAATTTTGTTGTATTTTTTCAATCCATGACTCCTACTAACAACAGTCTACACGTGCAAGCAATCCCAATTTGAAAACAAAAGAAAGGATTTCTTAGAAAGTTCGGTATGTATAATGCCAACAGTCGAGTTTATTACGGGCTAGGATAATAAAGCGACAAAAGAATGTACACAGCTGCGCAGTTTTTACTACAACTTAAAAAGTACTTTTTATTATTTAATTGTTGTCGTTATTGAGAGTGGGTGTAATGCTATATAGAGTGTATCATTGTATGGAAGACAAGCTAAAGTTAAAAAAAAAAAGATTGCCACGTCGTGGAGACTTTTCAAGTGACCCATCCACGACTCCCATTGCTCCGCCAAGTCTTTATTGATTCGGTCGTCCCACGCTGTTCCTCGGCGGCAAACTTCCTGGAGTAGCTGTTTCGGCTTTAACAAAACCTAAGGGGTCGTAGAGCGACATAACAATTCTCAAGGCTTCTCAATTCATTGGCTGCTTCCCTTCTATCAGCGCTGAAGGAATTCTGGCTAAGTTGAGGTTGAATCTCAGCTCGTCCGAGTTTATCTTCCAGATGACACCCAGTACTCATTCTGTTTGCTCTTCAGATTTGTATAGTTTCAGGTTTTCTGTGCGGTGTTCTTCTCCCAGTGCTTCTAGGAGTGACGCTGAGTTAGACTTCTACTTTTTCAGTTCGAAGCTGGCCTTTTTGTGCACTTCGCGCACACTCGTTGTTATTCTTACTGCATCTTCCAGGCTTCTGAAGCTATCGAGGTAGTCGTCGACGTAATGTTTTTCAATTATGGCTACTGCGGCTTTCCGGATGGGTCTTCTCGTGCTGTTTGGCATTCGAGTTCTTCACATATATCGCTTTCGATGGCGAACTCGATGCCCCGAAGATCAACGAAGTCATTCTGTACTCTTTCGGAGGTCGGTTGTCGCGGTGATCCCCGCGCCACAGGTACCGTAGTGCATCTCGGTCTTCAGTGCGTAGTTTGACCTGCTTGAACATCTCCTTGATGTCCGCTTTCACCCCGATGAGGTGATGTCGAAAGCACATAACGACGCCTGGTAGCGATTGGAGCAGGTCAGGACCTTTGAGCAGCATGTCATTAAGCGCTACTCCCTTGGTCTTGGCTGCGGCGTCATGCACGACTCGTAGCTTGTCCGGCTTCATTGGGTTGATGACCGCGAAGTGAGGCAGGTACCACGTCTTCTGTGGCGGCGCAGGCTCGGCGTAACCTTTTTCTATAAGGCCGTCCATCTGCTCGACATATCTTCTTTTCAACGTTGAAGAGCCTCTTTAGGAAACGTTCATAGCTGTCTGGGAACTTAACGTCTTCTTTCTTCTAGAGAAGGCTGGTACCTCTTGTGTGACACGAAGTCAATCTTCTGACCGAAGGATCTTGTTTGGCTTCCATGAAGAATCCACCCCAGCGGCGTGAGAGATGCCACCAGGTGGTTCTTCCCTGCTTTCCTGATCTCTTCGGTGAGTAGAAGGTGCCAGTTGTCTTGACTGATGCGACTTTGCGTTGAAGTACGACAGATGGCCTTTGATGTCCGATAGATGTGGACACCCCTCTACTAGTTCTCGCGGAACCTGTTGATACGAGACTTGTAAGTTCTTCACTGTTTTTGCTTGAATCTGCTCTTCTCTGTCGTTGATCCCTTTTAGCCTGATGATTACCCTTCTTGATGCCTATTCCGCCGTCTTCAGCTCGTTGATGGTTCCTATTTTCAGCGGGTATATAGGTCCTGTAGCTCCGATGCTCGCAGCGATGTTGTCGTCGACGAGCGTGACTGTTAACCCGTCATCCATCAGTGCGAAGGTGTTGACGGCTCCTTTTGGTCCCTTTACCTGGACCGGCAGGATCTTCAGATGATTGCTTCTTCACTGTCCATGTTGAGTTGATGACTTCTGTTGCCTCGTCGTTTTCTGTCTACTCAGCTTTTTCGGTTTTCTTCTCATAGCGAAGTATCTTGTGGTGCGTATATTTGCAGCTGTTGACACTACACGGCTTTGTTCGGCAGTTGTGAGTCTTGCTCCTATATCGCACATCTGAAGAAGAGGCGTTTGGACTTCGCAGCATCCCACATGGAGTTGGCATCCATCTTCTAAAATTTTTCACTCTCCGTTGCGTTGGCGTGATTGGTTTTTTCGCACTCATAGCACTTCAGTGTATTGGTCTTCTCAGTCACGTTGGTGACGTGCTGCATCTTCTTTTAAGGTGCGGTTGTCGATTGTGTGGCCGCACAGCTCAGCTTCTCTTTCGAAGAATCTTTCGAATTTAATGTGGCACGAGTCTTCGCTCGGCTGTGTGGCTGAGAAGTCGAACTAGCGGTATCACAGTGTCGGCTTCAACTTATCCACCAACGTCTTCGCCAGTTCTGGGTTGTACATATAATTGAAACAACCCAATGTCTTCAGAGTTGCTACGACATTGGAGACTTTCGTGGTGAATATGCAGATATCTCTCGGCGACACGGAGAAGCGCGGCAGACCTCTAAGTTTTTCCATCTCTATCATGGCGATTGACTCTGGTCTTCCGAATCTGGATTCCAATGTTTTCATCACTTCTGTTGGGTGCGCATTTGTCGAGGCGGTGACGGCAGAAGTGGCGACAGAAGGGGTGGCGGCGCTTGCGGGGTGCGAGGCGGGGGGCGCGTTGGCGGCCGAGGCGGGGGGCGCCTTGGCGGCCGAGGCGGAGGTCGCGGTGGTCGAGGCGGTGACGGCGGAAGTGGCGACAGAAGGGGCGGCGGCGCTTGCGGGGTGCGAGGCGGGGGGCGCGTTGGCGGCCGAGGCGGGGGGCGCGTTGGTGGCCGAGGCGGAGGTCGCGGTGGTCGAGGCGGTGACGGCGGAAGGGGCGACAGAAGGGGTTGCGGCGCTTGCGGGGCGCGAGGCAGGGGGCGCGTTGGCGGCCGAGGCGGAGGTCGCGGTGGTCGAGGCGGTGACGGCAGAAGGGGCGACAGAAGGGGCGGCGGCGCTTGCGGGGCGCGAGGCAGGGGGCACGTTGGCGGCCGAGGCGGAGGTCGCGGTGGTCGAAGCGGTGGCGGCGGAAGTCACGGTGGTTGGATCAGTCGTCGCGGAGGTGTAGGTCTGTTCGGAACTCTCCTTGACAGTCGTCCCTGTCTGTGTCGATTTGGATGTGGCTTTCGTGCTGGTACCGACCGCATAGGCCCATGGACGGGCCTCGGACGACGACGGCTTCTATTCGTTCGACGGCTTGCGGCCCTTACCCTCGGAGCGTATTACGAGCATGACGTCAGTTGATTTCTTGATCGATGATCTTGAACACTCACTGGATACGATCTTCAAGCTTCCCTGTAGCACTATAATCTTCAGGCAGAATTCCCCACAATAAATCCGCCTCGAAGGACCATTAAATGTGCCATACAGGCAGCATTTGTGTGCTGGGTTGGTGGAGAATAAAAGCCATGAGGATTCTTCCTTGTAGATCTTATTGGAGTGTTCTTCCTATTGTTGCTGCCCGCTGAATGTACCGATACCGCGATCCGACGTCTCTTTTATACCAAATTTGCTAACAAAATGTAGGCCCTGTGATTGGTCAGCCAATCAGAGCGCAGAACTTTCGACCAATGAGAGCAAAGTAAGGAATCGGTACAGTGAGCATAAGTACAACAAAACTTTACTGTACCGATAGCCGCGTGACAATTTTGCGTTTTTTATTATAAATTTCAATGACAACATACTATAAATTATATGTTCTTAGTTTCTACGCATCACAAACTATACAGGAAAAATATAAAACATAAAAACCAAGACATAAAATGTAACATCAAAATATAAGTCGTACTGCTTACCGCTAAGTACTTTGCACTACGAATTCTATACAAACGAACGAATAAATCAGATAAGATTAAAACAAACATGAATCTTATGAAAGCAAACATAAAACTATATAAAGAGGCGAATCTTATAAGAATACGAGTATATTATAAACCTTATATACTAACGTGTAAACATTATACTAACATGTAAATGCTATTGTTCAGAGCAATTAGTACATAAGTTGTGAACGCGCTCGATAGAGTGCGCTTCCATTCAAATTAGAAGTCGGTGTTAAGATTCTCCGCCACTAGTATATAAGGTCAAACGAATATTGTTACATTTTGAATACTATTATTAAAATAGATCAAGTCGATACCTTTGTTTGATTTATTCCTATAACAGTTAGTCGACCTCAACAGTACAAGTAGTAGTGTTCCACAAGTTACAGTATCGGCAAGTTCGGTGCTTTAACATATGGTCCTACGAGCCGAATCGAATCGACGATCCTTTTAGTGCAAGCAGTGCCAAGGCTGGCCTGCCCCCCGTGATACTCGCAGTGGATCGCTGCGGCAAGGTACACGGAACATCGCGGCAGCGGTGATTGCTACGCCCGTCGTGGTAAGCAAAACCAGCGCCGACGGATTAGTGCAAAATGTCACCACTGGAGGAGGAGAACTGAGCGAAGGAGGATCCAGGATTCTGTGTGCGTGTCAGCGCGTACAGCATCAGTTCAACAAAGCGCCGCAGAAGGCGCCTTTCCACGCGCCGCCTCACCTGCAGAGGGCGCATGCGGACTTGCATGTCAGCTACAAATACAAGTTTGTGTGTGAAGTGTATAACCGTGAGTACAATTTAATTATATTTAAAAAATCGTGAGGTCAAGACAATTCAACAGTACAAAATTCCAGACAAGCAACTTTGAACTTTATATGTGCCGAATAATAAACTTTAAAAAATTTGAAACTATGTATTTGCAACTTTAATGATTTTAGATATATTATGTTTTAAGCTTATTGTTTGTGTATTAATGTGTGCATGTTAGTTTTAGACTTAGAATAATTTATAAAAAACGGGGGAACGTGGAGTTTATGCCCGATTAATATTTGATCGTGTTATTTCTCAAACACTTGTAAAAATTTTGTGAAAAATCTGACACTTAGAAAATTTCGATATTTTTCGAATACTTTGAACTATTTCCTTGATTGTGTAATTGTTTGTGTACAATTTTAACTTCCTCTCGTTGCTTTTGCTATTGGTATATTTTACAATGGAAGGCTTAATTAATGTTTTAAGAGAGAAAAAGGGTGTCATAGCTAAAGCGCTTATCAATTATAAAAAATGTGGTTTTTTTTTTTTTTTTTATCTTTTATTGTTTAGGGACTTTTATCTGTTTAGGATATGTCAGTCCCATCAAGCCTTAAACTTAAATATACACATATAACTTATATCTAAATAAAATGAACAGGAATAGACAAACACTGCATACAATTAAGAGCCATCATATTTGTACAAGGCTAAATCATAAATAAGTTTAGCTTCACTGGATATTGGTATAGACAAAATACTTTGTATTATACCAACATCCAGCCTATTAATGTTAAGTTCCCGTATCATTCTATCCCTCTGTCTTTGATTTTTTGAACACTCCATCAACAGGTGCTGAGTATCATCAATTGTGTTACATATTTCACAGTTTGGTGATAATGCTTTTCCCATAAGATGTTCAAACTTCTTGGATGGAATATGCCCGGAACGCAATCTATGAGCAGTTGTCACATACTTTCTGCTTAAATTTACGTTACTGAACCAGGGTATACGAGGAGGTTCTGATTGCATAGTTTTATACCATATTCCTTTAAATTTAGCATTTTCATCAAAATATTCCTTCCAATTATTATAACAGATATCTTTAAATTTATATAATACTTCTGTATAATGTGGCGCAATGTAGATATCTTCTCCTTCTGAAATAGCTATCTTTGCTAATCGGTCAGCCTCCTCGTTACCCATGAGACCAATATGCGACGGAATCCACTGCAGTCTCAGATGCTTTATTTGACTAATTTCTTTAATTTTGTTTAGTACAACATAAGCTATCGGTGTACCTCTGCAACCAGAGGCGCATCGAGCCAAATGTTGTAAGGAACTTTTGCTGTCTGTCAATATCACAACATTTTGACAGTCCATATTCTTAATATAATTTAAGGCTTCCGAGATCGCAGTGAGTTCCATCGTCATAATTGAAACGGGTGAATCAGTTTTATATGTAGCCAAAATATTTTCACGTGGACAGTAATACGCGGCACCCTGGCCTTCTGACGTTTTGGAACCATCTGTATATAACTGAATCCATCCACAATATGTAATATTCAATTCTTTTAAAACTTCAAATTTAAGCATAGGAATATCATAATTATGTTTCGGCTTATTAATACAATCTAAGTTGGTTCTAATAATATTATCCAAATTTATATAGGAAATCCAAGTATCAAACCGAAACATTTCAAGAGGATAGGATGTATGAATATTATTATTCTTAACATCATTGTAGCATGACAATAAAAGAGGCTTTTTCTTGTTTTGCCAGAATCTAACATGTAATAAAGAATTTAGTTCTTCTAATAGATTTATAGTAGGATTATTTGACCAAGACAGGGTTTTCATGCAGTATTTATAACCTAAAAATTGTCTCCTAATGAATAAAGGTGTTATACATAATTCGCTTTCCATAACATAAATAGGTGAGCTTTTAATAAATCCCCCAATAATTCTTAAAGCTTGGTTTTGGATTTTATCTAATTTATAGGTATGGGTCTTAGCACTATTGTCATAAAGGAAACAAGCATAGTCCAATCTACTTCTTATCAGAGAAATATACAACCTTCACAAATGTTTTGTATGTATTCCCCAAGTACGGCCCGACAATACCTTAAGTACATTTATAAATTTTAAGGTTTTTTGAGATATTTCATTTATATGCTTATTCCACAAAAGAGATCTATCAAGCCAAACACCTAAGTACTTGACGCATTCTACAGAATCTAATGGGTTATTATTAATTACTAAACTAATTTGTCTCCTAATACGACCTCTACTAAATGTACAGAATTTCGATTTTGACGCCGATAGCTCTAGACCAATATCATTTAAAACAGTAGTTATTGAATTTAACGCTGCCTGTAAATGAGTTTGACAATAATTTAAATCCTTATGATTTACATAGAGTACAAAATCATCTGCGTATTGTGCAAATGAAATATCCTTAATTTTATGACAAATATTAAATGTAGCAATATTAAACAATAATGGAGCTAGCGGATCCCCCTGAGCCAGTCCTCTATTCGTCCTTCGTATACAGTCACCCATCTCTTCGAAGGCATTTACATTTTTATCTTTAATCATTAAATGTCTTTCGCTAAGAAACGAGTAAATATAATTACATATGTTTTTACCTACTTTCAACTCGTCAAGTATTTGTACCATTCTCTCAACCAAAACATTATTATACGCGTCCGAAATATCGAGAAAGCAAGCAACGGTTGGAATATTTTAATCTTGTGAGGCAATCCAGACATGAATGAGCTTTTCGGAATCCCGAAGTATATGGAGACAATAAAAGGTTCTTTTCTATGTACCATTCAAGCCTGTCTACTAGCATATTATGGAATATCTTACATAAACAGGTTATAAGAGAAATTGGTCTAAGTTTAGGATCTGCATTAATACTGCTACCAGCTTTAGGGATCGGAACCACTAATATGGTCCGCCATTGTTTTGGCACATAACCCGACCTATATATGGCATTATATAACTGAAGTAAATACAACTTAGCAATATGAGGAAGATAATAAATCATAGAGTATGTGATACCATCATTACCAGGAGCAGTGTCTTTCTTTCTTAATGATTTTCTAAGTTCTTGCAAGGTAAAAGGTACTTCTAACAATTCATTTGTAGATGTAAAAGTCAGTGGTTTATTTTTGACGAAATCTGGGGTGAGTTTACGTAATAATTCTTTTTGTTTATCAACTGAACGAGCCCAAGACGTTTGACGGTAACCCTTCATCCACCGCATCTTTCGCCACATATCAGACACCGAAGTAATAGCGTCAATACTACTACAAAATGTTTTCCAACTATTTGATTTTGCACGTCTTATTAAGGATTTCGACATTTCAGTTTTACTTTCTAATTGCCTAAGATTTTCAGGAGTTGGATTTCTTCTAAATCTACTTAGTGCCAATCTACGTTCTGCAACTGCCTTTGATAGTAAAGGGCCCCAATAATTTTTTGGTTTAAATTTGCTAATTGGATTAGTGCACTGTTTTGTTAGCGGAATATTCTTATCCGCAGAGTAATTAATTTGAGTATGTAAGTAGTCGTATATATCTTGAACATGTGAGGTTAAAAAGTAGTTGTCATCAAATCCTGAAAATGGCACTATAAGATCATGATTATAATTAACCCAATCAGCCTGTTTAAAATTACGCTTTATAATAAGGTTTAAAGTATCTTGAAAGTTTAAAGTTATTTAAAAAAAAAAAAAAAAAAAAAAAAAAAATGTGGTAAGGACAGATTAACCCTAGAGTATGTCGAGACCAGGTTAGAATTGTTAGAGAAGGATTGGGTTTCTTTTATCGAGGTCCACACTAAATTGTACGAAGGTTTTAGTCTTACCGAGTTAGAAAAACATATAGGTGATACGTATGATATTACAGAGGACAACTACATAACATGCAAAAGCATAATGAAAACCATATTAAATAAACTTCAGGTTGTTCGGGAACCCTCACACCCATCAGGTGACAATAGTAGTCAGAATAAACTCAATTTAGTAAAATTACCTAGAATTGCCATACCTACGTTTTCGGGTAAATATGAGGAGTGGACAACGTTTCACGATTTGTTTATTTCGCTTGTGCACAACAATAATTCACTAGATAATGTACAAAGGCTGCATTATCTCAAAAGCCATCTCAAGGGAGAGGCAGAGCAGCTCATAAGGCACACACCCATAACTGAGGCGAATTATAATCAGTGTTGGGAACTTTTGGTTAAACGCTACAATAATAAAAGGTATTTAGCCAATTGTATTTTAAACCGTTTGTTTGGACAAAAGCGTCTGCAAATTGAATCCGCAACAGCATTAAAAGGTTTGTTAGATGTAACAACTGACTGCCTTAACGCTCTTGCAAATTTGAAAATCGATTTAACCACCTGGGATGTTATTATCATCCATTTAGTAACTTTTAAGTTAGATTCCGAGACGCGAAAAAAGTGGGAGCTCAGCCTTGGTAGCAACGATCCCAACGACTTACCAACTTTTGGGCAATTTAAAGAGTTCATAGAAAATAGATTCGCGCTTTAGAGAGTCTCGCGCCACCAAAAACATCTGCAGTTCATCAATTCAATAGACAGAACAACTTTAATTCCCGTACTCACTTTTCAAAGGCAATGTTAGCCACTAGTTCAACAAGCTATGTGAATTCTGTTCAGATTCCCACAAGCTATGTTTCTGTAAAACATTTTCAAAACAGCCCGTCGAAAGTAGACGTTAATTTGTAGCGAAAAACAATCTTTGTTACAATTGCTTAGGTGGTAATCACACCGTATATAATTGTAAGCAAACAACCGTTTGCAGAGTGTGTCAAAAACGTCATCATTCACTGCTGCGTCTTTATCAGGAGTCTGAAAGTAAAGGTCAAAGCATATCAGCCAAGCCTAATTTAGACAGTACTAGCCCTGAAACAAATACCTCTCCAATAGTATCGTGTTTAAGCACGGGTAAGATGCCAAAACCCAAGCAGGTATTGTTAGCAACTGCGCTAGTTAAAGCCAAGTCGAGAACTGGCGAATATCAAACAGTCCGAGCCTTGCTTGACTGGTCAAGCCAGAACCCTGGGGTTCTCAAGGTTGTTTTGTAACTGAGGACACAGTGCAGTTACTCAGGTTAAAAAGAATTCCAATACAAGGGCATATTTCAGGAATCGGAAGCAATAGTACAATCATATCAAAGCATATGGTACAATTAGCCATTCAATCTCGAATAGATACACATTTTAAATTTACCATCAACGCTTATGTGTTAAGTTAAATAACATCCTACTTACCTGAGCGTAATATAGATACATCTTTGCAATGGTTAGATGTTACTGATTTACAGCTTGCAGATCCAGGGTTCAACCAGCCCAATAATATAGATATTTTATTGGGAGCTGAGGTTTATAGTAGCATAATAAAGGACGGTGTTCAGAAAAATCCTTCAGGTAGTCTCATAGCACAAAGCACCTCTCTGGGTTGGATTTTGTCAGGCGTTGTAAATACTGAGAGCCATAGAGAACCCAGAATCCATGTAATGCACGCACAAATAAATGAAGACGACATATTAAAGAAGTTTTGGGAAATAGAAGAGCAGAGAAGTTTTAAGAAAATACTTACGCCAGAAGAGAAGAAATGTGAAGAATTTTATAGCAGCACAACTGAAAGAGACAGCGATGGTAGATACATAGTTCGTTTACCTTTTAGAGACGAACCTCCTGCTTGTATGTTTGGGAATTCACGCGCTATAGCTGAAAAAAGATTTAGAGCATTAGAAAAAAGATTAAATAAGAACACGGATTTAAAGGTAATGTTCACACAAGTTATAGAAGAATATTTAGAACTAGGAGACATGAGGCCTGTAAGAAAAGACGACACGAACAAAGAAAA
Organism: Catocala fraxini; assembly: GCA_930367265.1. Lineage (NCBI taxonomy): Eukaryota > Metazoa > Arthropoda > Insecta > Lepidoptera > Erebidae > Catocala > Catocala fraxini. Next base: position 25,160,509 of record OV884042.1, on the reverse strand, counting down.
GGCGGTATACTTACCTCATCACGCCGTCGTGCGCGAAGATAAAAGCACAACGAAGGTACGAGTCGTCTTCAACGCCTCGGAAAAGAACAGCAATGGCGTCTCGCTCAATGACACGTTGATGATAGGACCTACACTGCAGTCTGATTTACGACACACAGTTAAGAGATGGAGAGTATACCCCATTGCACTCGTAGCAGATATTGTGAAAATGTACCGTCAAGTCAGAATCGCGGAAAGAGATGCTATATTTCAACGTATTCTCTGGCGGGACAGTCCTGATAAAGAGATCACTGACTACGAGCTTGTGACTGTAACCTTTGGTACAGCATCTGCGCCGGTTCAAGCAGTTCGTACGTTACATCAGGCCGCCCACGATGACGGTGAAAACTATCCCCTAGCCAAAGATAAAGTACTTAACTGTTTCTATATGGACGATTTAATGGTAGGTTGTGAAAGCATGGAAACAGGCCTAGAAATATATAAACAAATAACAGGATTGTTACAAAACGGAGGATTCAAACTACAAAAATGGAATAGCAACAATCAAGACATAGTTGAAAGAATAAACGCAATCAAAATCAATAATACAGGAGAAGGACAAATAGAACAAGGAGAAGGACAAATAGAACAAAAAAAGGACAACTTGAATAAAAATGAGTTCAACAGGTCAAAGAAAATAGAGTACAATAATGAGAAGGAAGTAGAAATAAAATTGGATAGTACTATTAAAATTTTAGGACTTACCTGGGACCGCAGAGAAGACACTTTCCGGTACACAGTCACACTTCCGCCACTCTACAACTAAAAGATCAATTATTTCAGACATAGCCCGCTTATTCGATCCATTAGGATGGTTAGCTCCTAGTGTAGTGTTAGCTAAGGTTTTCATCCAAAGGTTGTGGCTTGCAGGTGTTAGTTGGGATGAACAGTTAAGCACGGAATTAATAAAAGAATGGAGGACTTACCGCGATGAGTTGTTGCTGCTCGCTAGTATACGAATACCTTGTTGGCTGGGTACAAAGTCTAATGATAATCTGGAGTTACACGGGTTCAGTGACGCCAAGACGGCATACTCAGCTGTAATTTATTTACGAAGTATGGACGTAGAAGGCAAAGTTCAAGTGTCTTTATTGACTGCAAAAACCAGGGTAGCGCCCATCAAACAAATAAGCATTCCGAGGCTAGAGTTGTGTGGAGCTGTGTTACTGTCTCAACTTCTGACAGAAACAGCAGAAGTCTTGAACGTACCAAACGACAAAATCAAGGCATGGACTGATTCCACGGTCGTATTGGCATGGATAAACAGCCATCCTAGCAAATGGAAGACCTTTGTAGCCAACCGGACATCCGAGATTTTGACCAACATGAAATCGTCTCAATGGTTTCATGTTCCAACAAAAGAAAACCCAGCCGATTGCGCCTCAAGAGGTATACTTCCCAGTTCGCTCCTAAGTACAGATATATGGTTTTCTGGACCAGCATTCCTTAAAAACAAATCGATAGTATATAAGAAACTTGATCACTACAGTGTAGATTTAGAACAATCTGTAAAAAGTCATATTACAGCAATACCAGAATTCACTCTTTTAGAAAAATATTCCAAGTTAACAAAACTAGTTAGAGTCGTTGCATACTGTCGAAGATTTCTAAAAAGGAACAAAAATCACCAAGGCCTATATTTGCAAAAGGTAGAGCTAGACGCCGCACTGAAATGCTGCATAAGAAAAATTCAAAGAGATGTATTTGCCGCAGAGTATGAACAATTACAGAACAAGCGCTACATACAGTTAAAATCGAGTACATTAAAATCTCTCTGCTCTTATCTCGATAATAATGGTATAATGCGAGTAAGTGGTAGACTTGAAAGATCACAATTGAATGAACAAGTGAAACATCCCATTGTTTTACCTCACTCGAGTCATTTCACTCATCCATCATAGCTGATGCTCACTCCAAGACATTACACGGAGGTCCTCAGCTTATGAACAATTATTTAAGATCATCCTACTGTATCATAGGCGTTCGAAATCTGGTCAAACAGTATGTCCGCAAGTGTGTGGTATGCGCCAGGCAAAAGGCGAATACCAAGAACCAATTAATGGGTTCACTCCCATCTGTTAGGTGTACGCCGGCGAGACCGTTCTTACATAGCGGTGTGGACTATGCAGGCCCTATAAATTATAAGGACCACAAAAGGCCATGGTTATAGTTCATACAAGGGTTATATATGCCTTTTCGTGTGTATGGCGACTCGTGCTCTTCATTTAGAAGCAGTCAGTGATATGACCACTCAGGCGTTTTTTGGCTGCGTTCAGACGATTTGTCTCTAGGAGAGGTCATTGTGCGAATCTATGGAGTGACAACGGTACCACTTTCGTAGGCGCGTCTAGGGAGTTGAATCATTTAAAATCAATTCAGCCATCTATAGTAGAGCATCTGGAATTAAATGGTACAGAATGGCATTTTCTACCCCCTCATAGTCCCAACTTTGGTGGACTCTGGGGAGCAGGAGTCAAATCCACAAAATTTCATTTAAAACGGGTCATAGGTGAAACAACTCTCACCTACGAGATGTCTACACTTCTTAGTCAAGTAGAAGCTTGTCTAAACTCTCGTCCAATGGGCGTGCTAAATGTTTCTGATCCTGGTGAACCGTTACCATTAACCCCTGGACATTTCCTAATTGGAGAACCATTAGTGAATGTACCGGATGAACAATTTGAAAATTCAGACGTTAATTATTTAACCCGTTGGCAACATATTCAAAAAATGGTACAGTCGTTTTGGAAGCGTTGGGCTCAAGAGTATCTTACTACTTTAATGAACAGGTACAAATGGTCGTTCCAAGTTCCTGAACCGGAAATTGGCGACATTGTCCTGATTAAGGAAGACGATTTGCCGCCAAGTCGTTGGTTGTTAGGTAGTGTCAAATATTAAACCATTTGTATACAAAAATGTTTGAGGTCAACGTCGATAGATGGCGTTGTTCTATTACTCTGAATCGCGCTATGGTTTCGTTACCGAGCAGACTATAAAAGCCCAAGTTAATTTTTAATAAATTCGACCAGCAGGACAAATAGTTCAGAATACGGTTGTTTCATTTAGAACTCCTAGTATTTTTATCCAGTCTAGTTCATTAGTTCAGATACCAAATTCGGTATTTAACATTTTGGTCCTACGACCCGGATTGGACTTCCGAAACAGTCCCTTTTTGAGCAATTGGAGCCTATGTACGCAGTGGATCGCTGCAGTATAAAGTACAAGGCAAACTCCCTAGTGTTGGGTTGCGCTCGCGCACTGCAGAATTAGCGGCAAAGAACAACAGGAATATCATCACTTTAGTTCAACGCCACGACGATAGATGGCGCTACTGGTTGGATGTGAAGCCAACTGACACCGGAGGTGGATGTAAAGGTGAAAACAGTGAATCTGTGAGTACAATATATAAGTGATTTGACAAATATTAAACTAAAATTGTGCCAAGCAATTTTGAACCTTATATACTAGAAGATTTTAACTTCAACGTTTTAGCGAAGAATATTGGACATAGTATATTTTAGTGATAGTTATACTTTGTTGTTTAAAAATATTGCATGTTTATTTAGACTTAGTAAAATTTTGCTTCTTTTGTTTATAATTGTGCATGTTAGTTTAGGACTTAGAATAGTTTGATAAAAAACGGGGGACCGAGGAGTCTATGCCCGATTTTTTTTTATATTGTTGTTATTTCTCAAACACTTAGAAAATTTTACTAACTTTGGTTAGATACTTAATGTGTAGTTATAACTTCCATTCTTAGAAGTATAAATTAGTTTATATATGTGTAAGATTTCTTATAGAAATAATTAATTTTAACAAAAGCTTTTTAATCATCTTATTTATTTACATTATATTAGGTTACAAAGTACAATTCGTTATAAAATAAAATGGAAGGCTTGATAAACGTTTTAAAAGACTTACAAAAGGTAATTAACAAAGGATTAATTAATTTTAAAAAATGTCCAAAGGATAGGCTGACTTTAGAATATATAGAGACCAGATTAGAGCTTTTAGAAAATGATTGGGCTGCTTTTAAAGATGCAAATGTTAAATTAAATGAGCGATTTAAATTAGAAGATTTTGAAAAAAAGATTGCTGATGTATATGATTCCACTGAAGACACGTATATAACATATAAATGTCTGTTAAAAACCTTGCTAGCTAAACTTCAGGTGAGCCGAGAACCTATAAAACAAGTAAGCCATTCTAATAATAGTTTTCTTAAATTGCCAAAAATTTCTATACCCATGTTTTCTGGCAAATACGATGAATGGACGACGTTTCATGACCTATTCGTATCTCTTGTTCATAACAATACCAGTCTAGATAACGTACAAAGATTACATTATTTGAAAACTCACTTAACTGGTGAAGCCGAGCAGCTCATTAGACATACGCCTATCACTGAGGCTAATTATAAACAGTGTTGGGATCTATTAGTCAAACGTTACAATAATAAAAAATACTTGGCTACTTGCATTTTGAATCGTTTATTTGCTCAAAAACATATGCAAGTGGAATCGGCAGCTGCTTTAAAGTGTATGTTAGACACCACTACCGATTGTTTGAACGCTTTAACTAATTTAAATATTGATGTATCTACCTGGGATATTATTGTAATACATAATATTATAACGTTTAAATTAGATTTGGAGACTAGAAAGCAGTGGGAGTTTAATAATAACAACGACTCCAATAACGATTTGCCTACTTTGGATCAATTTAAGACCTTTATTGAAAATCGGTTCCGCGCCTTAGAGTGCATACCATCTAAAGGGATTCAGCATCAAGGTACTAAAGCTTACCAAACTTCACGTACGAAAGCATTACTGACCACAAATACATCTTACACAGTACGATGCGAGTATTGTTCGGCGCCTCATAAATTATGTTTTTGCAAACAATTTGCAAAACAACCCACTCAGTCTAGACGTGACTTTGTAGCCAAAAATAAGATATGCTTCAATTGTCTTGGTAGCAATCATACGGTGTATGACTGTAAAAAGCATACAACTTGTAGAATGTGTCATAAGCGCCATCACTCCTTGCTGCACCCTAGTGAAGAGCCTGAGAAAACAGTAGCAACCTCTACTATTGATCCCACTGGTACATCTGCCAGTGATGTTCAGATAGTGTCGTGTTTATCAACCGGCAATATTCCTAAACCGGGACAGGTTTTATTAGCAACGGCGCTAGTAAAGGCCGAGTCTAGGAATGGAGAATCTCAAATAGTTCGAGCCCTTCTTGACCAAGGCTCTCAGGCATGCTTCATAACAGAGTCCACGGTGCAACTGCTCTGTTTAAAAAAGATACCTGTACGCGGACTAGTATCATGTTTAGGTGAGAATAAGTCAGCACTTTCCAAGCACATTGTGCAGTTAATCATTAAATCACGAGTTGATCCTGATTTTAAATTAGTTATTAAAGCCTATGTTTTGCGAAAAATAACTTCATATTTACCAGAACGCAACATAAGTGTCGAACGATTCAATTGGATTTATAGTAAAAGATTACACTTAGCCGATCCACAGTACAATATACCCAATAAAATAGATTTATTGTTAGGTGCAGACGCGTATAGTTATATCCTTAAGGAAGGAATAGTGAAAAGCCCTTCTGGAACTCTTATTGCCCAGAATACATCATTAGGATGGGTTTTGTCAGGGGCACTCAGTTCAGGTAACGATACGAGTAATGAAAAGAACACTTATAGAGTAAATATAAATGTAATGCACGCACACATAGAAGAAGAAGGCAATTTGAAGAAATTTTGGGAAATTGAGGACAATCTATGTACAAAAAACATGTTAACGCCTGAAGAAATTAAATGTGAAGAATATTATAAGGTGAGTACGAAAAGGAGAGAAGATGGGAGGTATGAAGTCAAATTGCCGTTCCGAAATACACCTCCTCCTTGTACATCGGGTAACTCTCGTGCCATAGCTGAAAAGAGATTAAAATCGTTAGAAAAGAGATTGGAGAAAAATCCAGAGTTGAAAAATAAATACACAGATGTAATAAAAGAATATTTAAGTTTAGGTCATATGAGAATAGTACCGGACAATGATAGTAAGAAGAACAAAGCGGTGTATCTACCTCACCACGCTGTAATAAGGGAGGACAAATCGACTACAAAGGTCCGAGTTGTTTTTAACGCATCGGAGAAAAACAGTAATGGTGTATCTCTTAATGATACCCTTATGGTTGGACCGACATTGCAAGCCGATTTGAGACATACGGTTATGAGATGGCGGGTCCACCCTATTGCATTAGTAGCAGACATAATTAAAATGTACAGGCAGATAAGGATAGCGCCAGAAGATGCTATGTATCAGAGGATTCTTTGGCGGGACAGCCCTCAAGATGACATCAAGGATTACGAACTAGTAACCGTGACTTTCGGAACTGCATCTGCGCCTTATCAGGCTGTTCGTACCTTACATCAGATTTCCTATGATGAAGGGAATAAGTATCCTTTGACTTCCAATATGGCATTAAATTGCTTCTATATGGACGATTTGATGACAGGATGTAGCAGCATTCAAAATGGCTTAGAAATCTATAAAGAATTGACAAGTTTACTTAAAAAAGGCGGTTTTACTTTGCAAAAGTGGAATACGAATAATAATAAACTATTAGAACAAATAAATACAATGGAAAAATCACAAGGACAAACTACTGATATTAGAACAAATGAAAAATATAGAAAAATTAAGGACACAGAATTTAAGGACAATAGGACAAAAAATATAGTTCAAACATTAGAAAAGGAAGTGCAAATTAAAATGAATAATATAATCAAAATTTTAGGACTTACCTGGAGCCGTAATGACGATAATTTTCAATATTCTGTCAATCTGCCACCATGCACAGCTACACCTATAACGAAGAGATCCATGCTATCAGATATAGCCAGGTTGTTCGATCCGTTAGGGTGGTTAGCTCCCAGTGTTATTTTAGCTAAGATCTTTATTCAACGGTTATGGCTGGCAGGTGTAGGTTGGGATGACAATTTAGATATAGATCTAATTAAAGAGTGGGGTACTTACCGTCAAGAGTTGAATCTACTTACCTCAGTTCGAATCCCACGGTGGCTTGGCACTAATCCAGGTAGTGATCTGGAACTACACGGATTTTGTGACGCCTCTAAAGTTGCTTACGCTGCTGTGGTATACTTGCGCATAATAGATGCCAATGGTGGAGTAAATCTTTCGTTGTTGGTAGCCAAAACACGAGTAGCCCCAATTAAACAAATTAGTATTCCGCGTTTGGAATTGTGTGGAGCAGTATTGTTATCCAAACTTTTGACAGAAACGGCACATGTCTTGAATATTAGTCATGATAAAATAACAGCATGGACCGATTCAACCGTCGTACTAGCATGGCTAAGCCGCCATCCAAGTCGTTGGAACACATTTGTGGCTAACCGAACTGCAGAAATATTAACAACGATGAATGTTTCTCAGTGGTACCATGTCTCTACGAAGGACAATCCAGCAGATTGTGCCTCCAGAGGTCTATTACCTAGTTCATTATTAGAAAATAGACTATGGTTTGATGGACCTCCTTTACTTAAAGAAAAGAACATAGTTTATAATAAGTCCATTCATATGAGTACTGATTTAGAACAATCCGTTAAGACACATATAGCAACAACTCCAGAGCAATGTATTTTTGAAAGATTTTCTAATCTTCAAAAACTGTTGAGAGTAATTGCATATTGTCGACGGTTTCTGAAAAAAGGAAATGATAAGAGTTATTTGAAAAGGCAAGAAATAGAAGAAGCATTGGTTAGTTGTATAATAAAAGTTCAGAAAGAAATATTTACAATAGAATACAAACAGCTAAAGGACAAAGGCTATATACAATTAAAAAGCAGTAAATTAAAATCACTCTGTGTTTACCTTGACGACAAAGGAATAATTAGAGCTCGAGGTAGACTTGAGAAGTCACAAATGAGCCAGGACATTAAACACCCTATAGTTCTCCCACATTCTAGTCATCTTACATATCTCATTGTAGCGGATTCTCATATTCAAACGCTGCATGGCGGTCTTCAGCTGATGACTAACTATCTTAGGTCAGCCTATTGGATTTTAGGAGTTAGGCGTCTGATAAAACATTATATTAATAAGTGTGTTACTTGTGCCAAACAAAGGGCCCTTACCAGAAATCAGCTCATGGGTTCTCTTCCGTCCGTACGCTGTACTCCATCCAGACCATTTTTAAATAGTGGCGTTGATTATGCCGGACCCATTAATATCAGAACTACGAAAGGACGTGGCCATCGTTCTTATAAGGGCTACATTTGTTTGTTTGTTTGCATGGCCACTCGCGCTCTTCACTTAGAGGTGGTAAGCGATATGAGCACACAAGCGTTTTTAGCGGCATTTCGTCGCTTTGTATCTAGACGAGGTCACTGCGCTAAAATGTGGAGTGACAATGGCACCACATTCGTAGGTGCGTCTAGAGAACTAAAGCAGTTGTCCAGCATACAGAGAACAATTGCAGAAAACTTAGAAAGGCAGGGCACTGAATGGCATTTCATTCCTCCTCACAGTCCCAACTTTGGCGGACTTTGGGAAGCAGGAGTGAAATCCACAAAATTTCACATTAAGCGAGTGATTGGCGATGCAACACTAACTTATGAAGAAATGAGTACACTATTAAGTCAAATTGAAGCATGCTTAAACTCCAGGCCAATGAGCGTTATCAATGTAATGGATCCGGGTGAACCTCTTCCATTAACTCCCGGACATTTCTTGATAGGAGAGCCTATAGTTAGTGTTCCAGACAATAATTATGACAGTGCAAATGTAAGTTATTTATCACGTTGGCAATTGATTCAAAGAATGTTGCAATCGTTTTGGAATCGTTGGTCTCATGAGTACCTGTCCAACCTTATGAATCGTTACAAGTGGTCTTCCCAGGTCCCAGAGCCTAAGATAGGTGACATAGTACTAATAAAGGAAGACGATATGCCCCCATGTCGTTGGTTGTTGGGTCGCATAATTAAAAAACATCCTGGTGATGACAATATTACTCGAGTAGTCACAGTACGCACAAAATGTTCGGTAATTAAACGCCCAACTTCTAAATTATGTGTATTGCCAGTTGCCGAATAATCATTCGAGGTCATTGTTGTATAAATTTTGGCACCTGCATTGTATACTTGTATGTGTTTTAATTTATTTATTGTTATTTCAAAATCATATCATTTTATACAACTCTTAATTTTAGATCAACTTTTACTACTGTTAAATTTATATCAACTTATTTTATACACTTTGTTTTAAATATAGAGCAAATTAAGTCTGTATATAGATATATTTATTAGTCAAAATTTAAGACGATATTTTAAAGATGTTGTTATGTACTCTATTGTTGTAAGGTAACTCTATATAGTTGCGATTAATAGTTAAGTGATTTGAGCAAGCACAAATTGTAATGTCGAACACTGCGAAGGACATTCTGTCAATAATGTCCTTGGCGGGCGGTATGTCAAATATTAAACCATTTGTATACAAAAATGTTTGAGGTCAACGTCGATAGATGGCGTTGTTCTATTACTCTGAATCGCGCTATGGTTTCGTTACCGAGCAGACTATAAAAGCCCAAGTTAATTTTTAATAAATTCGACCAGCAGGACAAATAGTTCAGAATACGGTTGTTTCATTTAGAACTCCTAGTATTTTTATCCAGTCTAGTTCATTAGTTCAGATACCAAATTCGGTATTTAACAGGTAGAATTTTAGAAAACCACCCAGGCCATGATGGCATCACCCGTGTGGTCACAGTAGGCACAAAGTCTTCAACAATAAAAAGGCCTACATCCAAAATATGTATTTTACCTGTTATTAATTAAGAACTTAACATGTTAATTTAAGATTTATGTTTTATTTATAGTTTAGGTCAAATTGTTAACTTCTATGTATATTTTATGTGTTTTGTTAAGATTTATTGAACTTTTATTTTACTGTGCTTATGTTATGTGTAGGAAAAGTAACTATATTTCCATGGTTGATGTTATAGATCTTAGTTCAATTGCACTTTGTTTGCTGCAATCTATTTTGTATGTATGTTCAGGACAAATACCACCACGATATTCACTACATTAGCGTATATGTAGTTATAGTTTAATTCAAGAAGGACATTCGGCATTAATTGTCCTTGGTGGGCGGTATGTTCAGAGCAATTAGTACATAAGTTGTGAACGCGCTCGATAGAGGGCGCTACCATTCAAATTAGAAGTCGGTGTTAAGATTCTCCGCCACTAGTATATAAGGTCAAACGAATATTGTTACATTTTGAATACTATTATTACAATAGATCAAGTCGATACCGTTGTTTGATTTATTCCTATAACAGTTAGTCGACCTCAACAGTACAAATAGTAGTGTTCCGCGAGTTACAGTATCGGCAAGTTCGGTGCTTTAACAGCTATGTACCGATAAGACAGTTATCGGTTCACTATTCACTTAGTTCACGATTAATCACTGTATATACACTATGATTCACTGTCTATTTACTTGTCTCGCACATAAACAATAATTAAACTTCTAGTGGTCTTTAATAAACCATATTACTTTATAATGAACTCTGCTACGGTGTCAGTAACTGCCGATTGTCGATTGGAAAACGTACCGAGTCCAGTGAAAGAGATGGTAGACCACGCCACCGATCCAAAGGTTCTCCGTAGTGCGACAAATATCGTCGAAAGAGCACTAAGCCTCGTTGAAAGCCATGCTGGCTTTATTATTTTATTATTATTACGGAAAGTAAGAATTTACTAGAAGTTTTAAGTAGTACCTACACTTGTTAATTTTACAACGAAGATGACAAAATGGCCTGCAGCCTGCCACTTATTGCGTTTCACGAGATCAGCCCAGGATCCGTTCCATGTCCGTTCTCTCTTATAGTACCTTAAGTCTTCATTAGAGATTTTTAATAATTATACGCAGGTATGGAACATTAATAACCAGTGACTCCAGATGCACTCCAGATTTAGTGGTAAGAATAGGAATGGCGAAAGGAGCACTTAACTCTAAAAAACAGCTACTTACGACCAAAAATATTTCAACTAAGACCAAGAAACGATTCATTAAAACCTATATCGGGAGTATAGCACTGTATGGCTCAAAGACATGGACATTGACACAAAGGGACTGAGAGAGATTAGAAGCGTTTGAAACGTGGTGTTGGCGTAGGATGGAAAGAATAAGTTGGACTGAAAGAAAAACAAATGAGGATGTTCTAAATATGGTAAACGAAAAAAGACATATTCTAAAAACAATAGAGAACATAAGAGGGAAACTATTGGGCCACTTGATACGACATGACACTTTTATAAAAAACATCTTGGAAGGAAAAATAGAAGGCAGAAGGGGAAGAGGAAGGACAGGCCAAGGAGGACGATCATAGATCAAGTGAAAGAAAAGGTAAAAGTTACGTCGTATCAAGAAGTCAAGGCGTTGGCTGAAGATAGGACATTGTGGAAGAAACTCCACCGACAAGAGCTTGGCTCTTAAATTACAGAAAATGCTCAATTAAAAATAACTTTTATCTGAAAAACGCGGTCAATTCTAATTCGGTCAAAATTTCACTGAAACGCTGATCGTTACATGATTGTATATTGATACTTAATTGACTGTCGTTTAAATTATAATATAAACATGTTGATCTTTACGTTGTATTACCAAGTATAAATTACATGAACGGATGGGTAAAAAAAACCTCTTAGACAATGGAATGAATTTTTATTAGTTAACTCACATAGCCGGTACGACGGCGCACTATCGGTAGTCATTAACAACAAGTAAAGAGTATTCGCATCACTAGTCTACTACGGCTCTATCTACAACGCTAAAATACAAAAATAACGACACATCGAGATGCATAATCGCGCAGTTCCACAATATCACTACTTATACCTACGGAGACGCGACCGGGGGTGAGAGGTGAGGGTGAAGGGCGCGGGGCTCAGTCGTCATCCTCCTCATCATCCTCGTCCTCGTCGTCCTCGTGCGGCGCGTGCGGCGCGTGGGTCGCGTGTGGCGCGTGGGGCGCGGCGGCGGGCGCGGGCACCGAGGGGCCGGCCTCGGGCTCGAGCGCGGGCGGCAGCGGGCGGTAGCAGGGCGGCGCGGCGGCGGGCAGCAGCAGCACGCAGGGCGGCAGCGCCAGGTCGCCCAGCGACACGCGCAGCAGCGGCGCGCGCGCGACGCGGGGCATGGTGCCGCCGCCGCCGCCGCCGCGGGACGCGCGCGCGCCGCCGCGGGCGCAGCGCTCGTTGAACTCCAGCGTCTGCGAGCACCAGTAGCCGGGCGCCGGCTCGGCCGAGCGCTGCAGCAGCAGCGGGCGCCAGCGCGCGCCGCCCGAGTACACGCTGACGTTAGCATAGCCGGGCTCGGGGCGCGGCGGCGCGGGCGCGAGGCAGCGCGCGGCGCGGGGTGCGAGGCAGCGCGGCGGCGGAGGCGGCTCCGCCGGCGCGCGACATCACGCGACGCCGCCGCGCTCCACGACGGCCACGCCGGCGTACGAGCGCCCCACCGACATCGTCGCGCCCAGCATCGTCCACGTGTCCGTCGCCGGGTCGAACACCTGCACACGCACCCATCTGTACTACACACTGACACCTACCACTCCAAAATTGAGCCCAAGTTATTTAACCAATCAAAATATTATCGAATCTCACCCAAATCAACATTAAATCATTTTGGGGTCGTGGACCGTGGTCCAACTGTAATGTCCAACCAGTTGGACTACGGGTCTTCGGTAGGGGCGGTTGTCCAAACAGTATATTTAGTTGGACAATGAAACCATTACTAGACTTGTGGTCCAATTGATTTATTTTAATATAATTCAAATAATATAGTGATCGACTGAACTTTCGGTTACGGTCACTAATTATTATTATACATTTAAGAAAATCAATATCTATGAAATCAGTGGATATCCACATGTCAATAACCATATGTCAATAACCATATGTCGATAACGATATGTGAAAGAGCTCAAACTGTAGAAGGACGCGTAACACAAGTGGTAGACATGTGTGACGTGTGTCGCGTGGGTGAAGGGGCGGGGCGTACCTCGACGGTGTTGAGGTTGGCGGCGCCGTCGTCGCCGCCCACGACGTAGAGGCGGGCGTGGTGCGCCGCCACGGCCGCGTTGCGGCGCGCCGTGTGCATGGGCGGCGCCGGCGCCCAGCCGTCGGGCGCGCGGTAGCGCTCCACGGAGCGGCGCACGGCGGGCCCGTCGTGCCCCCCCACGGCGTACAGCGCGCCCTCCACCACGCCCACGCCGCAGCCCGACCGCCGCGCGCTCATCTCCTCCACGCTCTCCCACGCGTCCGCCGCCGGGTCGTAGCGCTCCACCGTGTGCAGGCACTGGCGCGACGCGCCGTCGTAGCCGCCCACGGCGTACAGCCGCCCGCCCAGCACCGCCACGCCCACAGACGAGCGCCGCGTCGACATGCCGGCGATGGGCCGCCACGTGCCGTCGCGCGTGTCCAGCGCCTCGGCCGAGCTCAGCCCCGTCGCGCCGTCGAACCTGCGACCGGCACCACGCGCACTGTCAGCCACGCTCACTTAGCGCCCGCCCCTCGTCGCGCGCCCCCACTCACCCGCCGACCGCGTAGATGGTGTGTCCGATGGCCGCCACCCCCAGCGTGGAGCGGCGCGCGGTGAGCGGCGGCCCGGCGCTCCACGTGTCCGTCGCCACGTCGTATATGTCCACGCTGCGGACGCGCAGCGTGCCTGCCGCGCACAGAGATATGCAGATTAGCCACGGAAATAATCGACCACTGTCGAGAAAGCACACGGTGGTGGTGGTGGTCACGGGGAGCGATACTCACCGTTAAAACCCCCCACGACGTAAACCTTCCCCTGAACGGTAGCGACGCCGGCACGACAGCGACGCGTGGGCAACTCGGCGGCGCAGCGCCAGCGACCACACTCCATGTGGTAGGCCTCCACGTCGCGGATGGCCTTGGGCGCCTGCCCACCCACCACGAGCAGCACCTTAGGCGAACGCGGCGGCTGTCGAGGGCGGGCGCGCGTGCACGTGGCGGCCGCCGCTAGGCGACGCTCGGGGCGCATCAAATGGAAGGACAGCGCCTCGATCACCAAGTCCTGTAACCAGACAGCGCGGTACATGTAGCGGACGGCGCCGGTGCATGCACAGGCGGGGCGGCGGCGCGCGGCGTACCTTGACACGCAAGCCGGCGCCCGCAAGCGGCTCGGCGGCGGCGCGCGCCACGAGCGTGTCCTGCGCGAGCAGCGGCAGGCGCACGTGCTCCAGCAGCGCGCCCAGCTGCGACGCGCGCGTCTCGGGCGCATGCTGCATCCAGCGGATCACGGCGTCCAGCACCACCTCCTCGTTGGGCACGGTGATGCGGTCGCTGTCCAGCAGCTGCGCCAGCGTCTCCGCCTCCAGGGCCAGGAACTCCTCCGTCTCCAGCACCTGCGCACGCAGCGATCGGTTGAGAGCGGACGTCTACGAGAGATGTCGCGGGCAGCTGAGGCGCGCTCACCTCGACGAAGTGCGTCTCGACGAAGCGCTGCGCGCAGAGGCACAGGTCGGTGCAGGCGTGCAGCTCGGCGAAGGCGCGGATGCCAAGCGCGTTGTCGGGCGACAGCGCGCTCGCCAGGAACACGCAGCACGCCTCGCGCACACCGCACACCTGCAGCAGCGACGCCGCCGACAGCAGGCTCTGCGACACACCACGCACAAGCGCAACGATGTCAGTATCGACGTGTACTCTCTCTATCGGCTCACACTATACCGCCACGGCTCACCTGGACATTATCTTCGGTGATGACGAGGGACTCGGGCGTGTACACGTATTCCACTATTGCCTCGAGAGCGGCCGGGTCAACATTCTGAAATTATAACGCTCGGATATGAATTTACGGATCACAGCAGGGAATCGGCTCCAGACGACAGAAACGGGTCCATGAGTTAAAGTTATTAGTAGTACGTAATATATTTGAAAGAGTCTGGATGGGCGGCACCTGTATGGTGATGGTGGGCTGCGTGCGCTCGTCGAACTGCGTGAACATGGCGTGGAAGTAGGGCGAGCAGGCGGCGAGCACGGCGCGGTGCGCGCTCACGGGGTCGGAGGGCTCGGCGCCGGCGTCGGGGCGTGCGTGCAGGCGCACGTCGCACAGCGCGGCGGCGCGACGCAGGCGCGCCAGCGCCTCCAGCAGCTTGCCGGCGTGCTGCGCGCCGCCGCCGGCGCCGCTGTCGCCCGACGCCGGCCGCTGCGACGACTCGTCCAGCGACGACTGCGATGCGCACCGCACCATCATGCTGCGCACACACACATACACACACCTGTCACTGTCACCGCCACCTGACCAGCACCTGATGCTGCCTCACTACTTCTATCTGCATATTTTTAAACTATTCTTTTTCATTAGTATGTACGGATTGATATCTGGGGGCTACTCTAACATTATCTATCAGGTTATAAGGGTAACTTAGTAAATAGTAAGTACAGTTCACACTGCTGGTCTATAATATCTTCTGCGCAGAGAGCTTAAGAGGAAATTTGGTAATTGCTGCGAATAATTCCATTGTTATTCCTACAAGTTCTACATATATAGGAGGCTTGTACGGGTTACGTACACTTCTTGATAAGTGATAGAAATGATAGATATTATTAATAATTGCACAATTTTATTGATTACCGAAATAAGATGACAAACTTGATAATTATGCTAAATTATGATAAATGCTTGATATGTTAATGAGTACACGATACGCTTGCTGAAAGTGAACTGATTTATTGATGGTTATGAAATCGTCACGTTGGACGTAAAATGCTGACCGCAGCAAATGTACGGTCGTTGGCCCGTACAAGGCTATTCTGGCGGTATTTGGGTTGGAAGGAGAAAGAAAGAGCCTACGCCTAAAGTACGGGCACGGGTATATAGTCTGTAGATTAAATAGGAAAGGGAAAGTTGCAAGGCCATTTCTGGATCTCAGTGACTCCGCCAAAGATTACAGCATTATGGAATTAGGAATAATATGTTAAAGTTGTTCTCTTCATACTTACAAAACAGGTCACAATATGTGTAAAATTAAATCAGTATCAGAAGGAAGGGAAGTAATACACAAATCGAAACTGATGCCGGTAACTAGAGGAGTGCCTCAAGGATCGGTACTAGGTCCTGTACTCTTTATTATATTCCTAAACGATCTGACTGCATATATTAGTAGCATAAGTCCTAGTTCTCAGCTGGTCATATTCGCAGATGACACAAACGCGGTGATCTCTGCGAAAGATATCAAATCAAATTTCCTTTCCGACGGGAAGGAAATTTGAGACGAACAAAGAGAGAAGCAGGACCAACTACTTACGAGATTGTCAAGGCAAGACGGCCAATATTTATCGCCAACCTGTTCAGAATTTCTTGACAGAAAATCTAAATAACTTTTTGTTAGATTGACCTAGGTTGTCAAAGCCGAGTCTTTACGCAAAGCGGTCGCCACTGAGCCAGTCGAAACCACGGTTTTACCCACTTTATAATTACTAGTGCTAAAGCAACAAGTCTCTATTAAAAAATATCTCTGAAAATAGTTATAAGTATAACATTAACTCAGCATTTGTAATACAGAAAAGGGCGATTAGAACTATATTACGTATTGATCATATTCCTATATTCCTTAATGCAGGAACTACTTTAAGGAGCTCAACATATTAACGGTTCCTTGCCTGTACGTTTTGGTGCTCCTGACTAATTTGATTAAGAACCTGGACAAGTTTGAAACCAAGGAACAAATACATAACATATGAAATAAGTCGTAGGAAAGATTTGACTAGCATTGCTCAGCTTAAACGCTGAGCTACTACAGCATAGAGGTGTTTCGGAGTGATAACATGTCCAATAAATAAGCTTATCTTGGTTTATCATAACTTACATCAACATAAATGTTATATATCCATGCCGACATTAGCTAATTAATTTAACAGATGACATAGCATAATACGATTTAGTAAAATTCTATATTACTCCTTTAATAATATGTTATTTATATTGTATTATCCGTTTGAAGTTAACTCATAAGTCATATCTGTATGTTTTTAATATTATTTGTGTAAGTGCACATTTAGTATGTAAGTGACAAATTCTACACAAAGATTTTGTATTGAATAAATGACTAATGAAACGACTAAATATATGAATTCTGCTCAACGGCGATGGACAATCAGCGATCGGTGTAGTGTACCGTGTAACTATACGACCAAGAAACAGTAAATTTGCCATTTCGTGTGGCTTATGTGTAATATCGTCGGCAAACATGAGTAGGTACAGGTACCTTTATCATATTCATAAATACTGATTTTTAACTTAAATAATAACTGTACTGTACATTAGAATTTAGGTAATATGGGTTTTATTAGAAGCATAACTTGATAATATCCATAAAGAGAAGTAATAGAAGACATTCAAAATCTTACAATCGGTGTGTTGATAAAACATATAGCAGTAGTGGGTTACATAATAAATGTAAATATATCACATTAAGCACATTTACAGTGGGCGTGCTTTTGGCATTTCGCAATAAAAATAAGTATTTGTATCTGTGACCATACAAACTGATCACAAAATCCTGAGTTCCATGAACAGGTAACAGCCAAGTGTTATAGGGTTGTCCTCTCAGACCATGCTCAATTGCAGTTTGGAGAATTTTTAAATAATATTAGCAATATTTTAGTATGATTTTGGTATTTAACAGAAACAGATAATTATATTAGTAGAGTACAAGGAAAAGCAGTACAATTATAATTATATTCAACCTATGATACACTTTTACCTTAGCCTATAGTGTATTGAAAACATTTTCTTTTGACGACTCGATGGCGTAGTGGTTAGTGTAACCGACTGCCACGCCTGAGGTCGCGAGTTCGATTCCCGCACAAGTCAAACATTTGTGTGCATGAACATGGATGTTTGTCTTGGTCTGGGTGTTTCTATGTATAATATGTATGTATTTACAAAAAAAAAAAGTATATATGTATGTTTATCCATTGTCTAGTACCCATAGTACAAGCTCTGCTTAGTTTGGGCTAGATGTGTGTATGTGGTAGAATATATATTATTATTATTTTCAAAATAAAACTTACATTAATTAATTACATTTAAAATCTTCAAAATATTTACAGCATTGTCATTCATAACAGGCCAAAAGGCTCTCATCATAGCAAAATATTTCCGCAGTGCTGGTTTTTTTTTTTATGGTAATGCTGCTCGTGCTCTACGGATCAAGCCCTCTGATACGAAGAACTTTCTCTGGAGCACACAAATACGCAATATCACGTGTGTGATTGAACCCTCAACTTTACCTCATCCATGCAGTAATATTGCTATCAAATGTATCTTTTTATTTTATGATGTTTCTTAAATGATTTTTGCTATTAACCATAACAATTAATATTTATTAACTGAAACTGGATTACAAGCAAAATGCTTATAAAGCCTATCATTCCCACACCTAGAAAACCCATCCGATATTCCATACAACATACCTTGGGTCTTCTAAGACTTAGGTTTAGGGCTGGAACAATGTTGATCATATTGTATAGTGTGATTATAAATTATTGATTAATGTTATTATTCTCCTTGACATTTGTATGATTATAATATTGTCTTCTATTTACGCGAATATTATTCATTGAAATCAAACTGCTATATACGGATTTTATCGCGTTGTTTATTTGACACTTTATTACAACATTTTGAAATTTTGTGTGAACATGTGCAACAGGGGACCAACCACCACCTGAGATTTGACAAACCACAGGTTCTCGCTAAAGAACACCGATTCCTACCAAGGATGCTTCGCGAGGCTATTGAAATCAAAAAACATCCTAATTTTAATAGAGAAGATGGTTGGAGTGTACCACCAGCTTGGGATCCAGTAATAAAAATAGTCAAACCCAAGAAGAAGCAAACCACAGCTAGACTTCATGATACTTTGAGCTCATTCTGCGTAAATAGAAACACCAATGATTAAATTATATTCGGGTACTTTGAAATAACTACACTGGAACATTGAGACAACTGCCATCTTAGTCTCCCCGTGACCATGGCTGCTGAAAAGCAACCGAAACGTCGGGGAAAGTGTAAAAATAAATTAAATCTAAATAGTTTAATAATAATTTAATTAGCTTAAAAATTAGTAAAGTTTAATAGTAGTAGTAGTGTAAAAGAAATTCAAAATTTTTTAATAAAGTGTCAAATAAACAACGCGATAAAATCCGTATATAGCAGTTTAATTTCAATTTGTATGATTATTTTAATTAAATATATGCATTTTTTAAATTAATATTTGTTGGTATTTTCACACACAATACTTTAAATAATTTAATTAAAATATTCTTTTCTTGTTATGCACATTATAAATAAAACAATATGATCATAATATTCTATACTATCTTCTGAAATACAGAATTTGCTGAGTGTGATATAAATTACTTTAGTGACGGGACCCAAGTGTGTAACAAGTAATGTTATCTCAGTTGTTCTACTTAGATACAATATTATGTATAGTACTGTGCTAACTAATTGTTAGCTCTCAACTTGAACCTTGAACACATTGATAATTATTAAAATTCTAACTGGAAACTAATACAATCTCACAAAAGTTAATGCTACAAGAAGGGTAAATGGGTCAAATCATCTCAAAATCAAACTGCACCAATCTGTGTGCAGCTATCACTTAGCTTACTTCTACTGCGACTAACTTTACTACTAACAACTAACTTCCTCTATATTGATTTAGTAAAATAATTTTGTTGAATGCATTATTATATTAGTATACACCCGCTGGTGGTTATGTGTAACAAACCTGTATCGTCCTCTGTCTCCATCACCTTCGGCTGCACTGTTGTCAACCCCCATACTGTAATCAAGCATTAATTTTTGTGTTATTGTAGAAAATTTCAAACTTATGGCTAGTTATAAATAATAGTCATCTGCAGGATTTAGGCATGTGGCAAATAACAAATATTGACCAGAAGGTCCTTAGGACCTTCTGGTCAATATTTGTTATTTGCCACATGCCTAAATCCTTGTCCCCAGGGACAACATTAATTAAATATTTATATCAAAACATAACAAAAGTAACATATTCCTGTTACTCACAGGCCCCTGTCCCTGTCCGCGTCAGGTTGACCGTCCATGGCGGCGGAGCGCTGTGTCCCGCGTCTGCAGCAGCCGTGACCAGCTCTTGTCGCCTGCTGCTGCCACCACAACTACCTCATTTAATCGGCACTCACACTTATCTTACATACATTACACAATTATACTTGAGACCAACGTTTTTACTGTTTTATCCTTAAAAAATCATACTTGCGTATACCAGAACCAAATAACAAAGCACAATGTTCATGGATTTTCAATTTAAAACTTACAAATATTATTGACAAATTATGCTAATAAACAAACGTCAACACAGTCAGATGACAGGGATGTCAGCCTTATGTCCTTTTTATGATAAAGCCTTCAAAAACAATTTTTGACACAGGTAACAAAATAGAACAACTGTAAAAAAAGACATTACATACACTTAAACATCGAATTATTTTATTGCAACCGTTATTCTTATATCATATATCATCATACGATTCATAAAAATATATCATCATCATCATCATCGGGCTATAATAGTCCACTGCTGGACATAGCCCTCCCCTAATGAGCGCCATAGCGCCCTGCAGGCAGATGCTGGATGCGGCAAGCCGAAGACAGGGCGCTATGGCGCTCAAAAATATATAGTATTTTCGAAACTACCAGCATCATGTAACTAGGTTATCATAAGCAGCTATTAGTTGTGGATATAAAACATAGATGGCAGTCTTGCAAATTTTTAAAACGGTAATACAAACTATATAGAGGATTTCTTTATTTTCAATCTTAATATTATGATTAGAGTGTGCCTCAAGAAAAATCCAAGCTGTAAGAATTACAGAAACTGGAAAATACTAATAATATCATTATATACTGCTATAATGCTATTATTAGTATTTTTGCCGTAGAGTACACTTGGCCATCCTACCGATAAGTGTGTAGTTGTGTACCACTGGCAAAGCCAACAGCCGCAGCTGCTTTTAAGGTATAATAGGTATCTAAATAAACATGTGGCTATACGCACTGACCAACCATCAATTAATACAAGTTAAATGATATTTATTGCCCATAAAGCCTCAGATTATGTGCGGCTGTAAATCCGCAGATGTGAGGTAGCAGCCTCAATTAGTGCTTGCGGTTAACAAAGCAATTTGCAGATAACTATTATTATTATTTATTAACGTGTTGATACATACCATGATTGATTCTTAAGATGGTATAGAACAGCTTAGCGTTTCTATTCAACTATTGCCAGTCTAATAAACATAGAATAAGCGCAATCGAGTTTATTTGCCGGGTTAAAAAATGCGGTTGTAGGGTTTTGCACGCAACGAGTACCAGTGGGAATCTACGACTACACTTACCAACGTTGTCTGTCTGTCTGACCAACATTTAATCGGCTCTATCTTAAGAGCCATTATAGGTACCTAACCGACTAAACATTTCACAAAATATTTAGTAATTATTGCGGACTTCCTAACAATTATAATACATAAAGTGGAAATTTAAGCGAAGACCCTATGCAAAGAAAATATTTTACAAAGGCTTAGTGTTTCAACTCTATCATAAAAACGGTAATTCATAGAAGTTTGATAATTCTTGGAATAAAGTCTGAGGAATAACGACAAATACAAATTGGTCGAGTATAAGTACGTCGTGTTTGCGCTATAAATCCTTTCTATGTACCTATATGTTTTTATATTAGCTTAAGAACATAAATACTTAATACAAAATTAGGCTATCTACCAAATATTGTCAGAATTAAAAGAACCATCGCTTTTGTAATATTGATTGACCAGATAATTTATTTTCTTCTTTACTATACTGCATTTGGTTAGGTACTTAACTAAAGGTATACAATCTTGATGTGACTTTTTACACAAACACATATTAAACAAATAAACTACTGCTTAAACGAACTGTTCAATTGATTTAGTAATCGTTATTGTTGTATTTACATTGATCTTTAGCAGCATATTATTTTAAAACTGAGTTTTTAGATAAAAAGACACATCAAGATTGTTTACCTTTAGTTAAGGACCTAACCAAATGGAGAATAGGTATATTATGTTAAAAAGTCTATGTAATACACGTTGTCTTCTAAAGTCCTCCACATTAAAATACAATGTGTAGGTACATTTTGTACAATGTAAAAATTGTTTAATGTCATTACCCAATAACTTTTTGTCGGCTCGACTCGGGATTCCATCCCGGTATCTCAAGACCAGTAACGAGCCAGTCGGACGCAGGTTAGAGATCAATAAGGAACTACAAGTTGTAATAGTTTAAATAATCATCATTTAAAAAGCGGCTGCTATGGGGCTGGCATGAACCTTGATTCGTTAAAAGCCCTTATTTAACATTAAGATGAAGAAGTTGCTGCCGAGGAAGCCACAACTAATAGCTAGAAACCATGACATGGAAAACGTCGCTCGAGAAAAGCTTCATCGTAAATAAGAGTTATGATATCTAGTACTGACTACTGAGGGCACTCATGTTATTGTGTCCTTAAGTAGTTGTTTAATGAAGAGGTAATAGCTGGGCCAGCACCCTAGAGATAGCATAATTATATAGTGAATGCATAATAATTAATAATTATAATACTGGGGATGTAGTTTATTGTTGGGATGCGGTGAAGGCTACAGTAAGCACTTGCTTGAGCAACGAGGGCACGCCGCGCGCCGGGGGCTGGGGCGGCTGCAGGCGCGCGGAGCGGGCGGGGGCGCGGTGCAAGGCCACGCGGGGGTGGAGGGGACATCGATCCGCGAACAGCTGAGCGGCCGCCACGCCGGCCGGCGTGCTGCCGGCACGTACCGGCGGGCGACGCCGTGTTGGTAATTGATGCACCTGGAACGGCGGAGGTAGGCAGGCCACGCCATCAGTGAACCTCCTCGGACTTTCACAGAGGCTGAACTATTTGAAATCGTCATTAGTTTCTTTGTTGATGAACAAAGAGTGCATGATGGGCGTGACTCCGTGCCGCCGGCAAGGAAAAGCGGTGCAGCGCAGCATGCGCGTGTGACGGAGACAAGGAGAGTGCGACCGGGATGGCGGGCGGTGCGCTCCAGCTGATTTTAACTGTTGCTAAGCGCGCGGCGGGTGCCGGCGGGGCGCGGCGCGGGGCGCGGGGCTGGGGTGAGGGCGCGCGGCTTCATTATAACCGAGGACTGGAAGTTGCAGCGATATGAATATGTATGGAAGGTGTAATTTTTGACGTTGTTCTGGGGGCGCTTGGCTCTCGTCGACACTCGCTTATTAAGTTATTACATTACAGAGATATGCTATGCTAAAGTTGAAGCATGTCTCTGTAACAACTTAAGAGCTAAAAACTAATATCACCAAACTTGTTTATAAGTACCTACCTAATTGTCGTAATATAACCATACCACTACAGGTGTTTTCATTGTGAACTCTGGTCGTACATAGAACTTAGCAGACTGAATAATATCAGAAGCATTATTTGCACCGTTTTCATATCATCTAATCATTTGTTCTCATTTACCTATCAGAATACTTAACTATAATAAAGCTCGCTAGTTCGTATTCTTAAATTAGCCTACGTCCATCCCCAGCGTTCACACAGTCATCTCTATGCAGTAAGTAGGTACAGCCACCGAGACGTTACAACAAACAGCGAAACCCTACCATTCCTTTTCTGTACCTAGTGTAGTGATGAAGGATTTGGAATCATCAGCTAACTATCCTGCTGTTAGTATGTAGTGATAGCATGAAGGAGCTGTTGGCCTGGTACGCTTCAGGAGCCTCATGGTGTCCATTGCAATATGAGCAACTCGATCCTGACCAAATAGCCAGTAATACGGCCGGATAGTTTGTTGTACATTGCTGTTCGTCTCGTGTGGGCGAGTAGGTACGAAACGGTACCTAGTTACCTACACTACTTACTTCAACATACATGGGCAATAGTTTGTATGAAGCTAGTCGAAAACTTAGTAAGTGCTCTTCTGAGAGACTATGTTATTAAATAAGTCCATGGTCGTTATTACAATGCTTTCAGTTTAGCATTTACAATAAGTACTTAAGTAATTAGATTTAGATTTCAAACTATTGTTATGAGTCTAATTTTACTATTAGTAATTGTAACGTTTGAAAGATATTTATAAAATGAGTTTTAATAGCTAAGCAAATACCAATCATATCCGACAATAATGTCCTTCAGGACGAGTTTAGGTCACGGCGGCTAATCTTAACAGATATTGGCCGTCTGCGTAGTGCAAATTATAGTGCACAAGTATGTGCGCAAACACAAGAGCACTCTCTGGATTCGAACTCGAGACCTCACGCCCAGCAGTCGCAATCACTACCGCTGTGCTATAGATGCAGGGATACCGTAGAAAGTGCGTGTCGGTCACTACCTCAGCACTTTGTATGAGCTTTAGCTCGCTGATACAACTGGATGTCTGGTGTGCACGCTCACTATCATGAATATAGGTATATCATCATAGTTACATCACTATAATTACCATAAACTTTTAAGTTTCATTTAAAGCAGCAATTTTGCGCCTTTTTAAGCAGATTAGTAGTTTTTATTAGTAAACAACACACAACACAACTTATGTCGACATGGGGTAAAAGAGGTTTCAACAAATATAGCTTAAAATTAATGATACCTAATAGGGCATCGAGATGAGTGGGACGTGCGACGGCAGCGAGCCGGCCCGGCCCGCGCGCGCGAATATGAAACTTCCTTCCGAAAGTGCGAGCCTCTTTATTTAGACAACATGGCAGGCGCGGCCCGCGGCCCAGCGGACCTGACGGGAAAACTTTGTGACATTAGGTACACTTATTCATCAATATTTTTATGAAGTCTATGTTCGTGACGGACAGAACGTATGGCCGCTTAACTTACAGGTACCTATTGAGTGTGGTGTTATGTTTATCATATTATGCTAATACCTACCTACTTAACGTTGCTTTTGTACACGTTTCGATTGATTTCATTAGCTCGTTAGCCCCATCTCCAACTTTATTTACTTATATTCGGTAGTACCTATATTCTACTTGTCGATGTACATATTATATCGACAAGTAGAATTAATAATTGTCTTAGAGATAATTATTGTTCAACCATGTTGATAATGGGTGGCCTACTGTAGGCGAGTCAATGCTATCATATAAATAAGCCGGCTTGGCGCTCGGCGCTCGATGCGGTGGTAGCGGTGTGCGGGTCACGTGACGCAGTGTCGCGGCGCGGCGCCGGGGCCGGGCGCCGGGCCGGGCGCCGGGCCGGGCGGCGCGGGGCCGGCTGGCGCGGCGCGCGGCATGCGGGGCCGGCGCGGAGCGGGCGCCAGCGGCGGCGGCGCTCCCCCGCGGGGCTGCGCGCCGCTCGCCGCCGCTCAGTGTGCGCCGCGAGCCCGCCGCCGCCGCCGCACCGCCCGCGCCGAGCCCGCACGCCGCCGCGCCATGGAGCACTTCATCGAGACCGTGCGCAAGTACCCGTGCCTGTGGAACACCACCGCCATCGAGTACCGCGACCAGGAGCTCAAGGACGCCGCGTGGGCCGAGGTCATGAAGGAGACGGACCTAGCGTCAGGTGAGCAGTGAGCGCGCCGCCCGCCGAGCCTCGAGCGAGGCGCTCGCGCCCCGCGCCCCGCGCCCCGCACGCACACACACTACACACACACACTCACACACACGCACGCACACCGCGCGCCGCTATTATGCTCGTATGAAGCACATAAAGGAAAGTAGCTCGTCACAGTGATTGCGATATCAATTGTTTCACACCTAAGCGGTAGGCTGGCATGCGATGCACCACGGTGCAGTTATACTTTATACTTTATTAAGTAGGTAGGTTGGACAGGCGTCTCACCAGTATCAGTTATCGATATTGCCGGTTGCTTTGGTAGTCTTCATACTCACGTATATGGATCATAAGTTTTTATTTAAGTACTCAGGTGTCAATAGAAACTCACTCACGCGTGGTCAAAGGATGTAGTAATATTAGATCCTGATGATTGAAGTGCAATTTATTGTTTAAAACCTAATTAAATATGTATGTTGTTGTTGTTGTTCATAATATAGGAATAAGTTCATAATATTGACGACTTCGATGGCGTCGTTGTTAGCGTAACCGAGACTGCCACGCCTGAGGTCGCGGGTTCGATTCCCGCACAAGTCAAACATTTGTGTGCATGAACATGGATGTTAGTCTTGGTCTGGGTGTTTCTATGTATAATATGTATGTATTTACAAAAAAAAAGTATATAAGTATGTTTATCCATTGTCTAGTACCCATAGTACAAGCTCTGCTTAGTTTGGGCTAGATGGTGTTGTGTGTATGTGATAGAATATTATTAAAATATAAAAAGTTTAATAAACGGTATCCTTGACCTACTTACTTCACATGTTCGTAACTATCAGTTACCATGAATATCGATGTGTTGCCGTAGATTTTGATTAGTTTCGACTGCACGGCTGGCGTAGTGGTTTAAGTGGTCCACAGCCTTGAGTGTTGTTTGTGGGTTCGAATCCCACACGGGTTTGAAATTTGTATGATCCAGAAATGGTTGTGCCGAGACTAGATGTTCTTTGAGTCCGTTGTTTGAATTTTTATGAAGTTTCACGCGACACAGAAATTATTCCTAGTGCGGCAGAAGTCTAAAAAAAATGATGAACGTTTTTGCTAGAGCTATATATGTATTCCCATTGCATAGTTGTTTACAGCGCGTAAACAACTATGCAATGGGAATATATTGTTCGAATGAGAAAAGGATTGTTATTAAAGATGACAGTAACGGCAACTTGTAGGCAGCCACAGGCACCTCACACTGAGCAAGTGTTGACACGAAATACCTAGGTACATAGATTAAGTCGTGTCAAGGCTTTGTTGTTTGTTCGAAAGACATTACTATTAATGCATAACTAATACTTGGCCATAAATATACATGCACATTGTACCCACTACCCGCCCCCATACACGCGTGCAGTACCTACCTTTAGTTGTCGAACAATACGCACATAGGTGCACAACAATAGTTGTACCACAATTATGTAACTAATATTTATAATGTAACATTATGTTTGTTGCCACGACTGGAGCAGTAGGTAGCTTAAATATTATTATTATGTTAAATTGCCAGGACAAACATATATTGTATGTACAATTGTACACGGTTATTGGTAACTCGGTGTATATAGGTATTCCGGCTAGGACGAGGTAGCGAGAGCACAATATAGCGGGGGTGAGACGTAGGTACCTACGTATAAAAAGCAAAAAAATATATTTAGAACGTGATTGCTACACTAGTACTACTAACGAGCAAATAAGATATTTAATTTAGAATT
Organism: Catocala fraxini; assembly: GCA_930367265.1. Classification (NCBI taxonomy): domain Eukaryota; kingdom Metazoa; phylum Arthropoda; class Insecta; order Lepidoptera; family Erebidae; genus Catocala; species Catocala fraxini. The sequence goes on along the minus strand of OV884042.1, from coordinate 25,133,030 downwards.
TTCATTATATAATTGGATGATGTGATGTACTAATTAAAAATAAAACTATAGTACTAAACGAAAAAATTATTACCAAAATTTCTTCGTGTCCTAAACTATCCAAAAAGGTACAAAAGTTTATATTGTTGCATGAACAACACAATCAAATCAGTGGGTGGCACAGTGGTCTAAGCGATGGCTTCGTTACTGTCACTGCGCCGAGGGTAGTGGGTTCAAATGTTATAGGTACACGACAAAATTGTGTAATCTACAGAAAGTTCTGCCTAGTGTAGGTGTTTTTTGTGTCCATTCGATTCCCGGGCCGGGTGTCACAGGATATTTCTGTCAAGAAATTCTTTATAACATTATGAATTCTGAGTGTGCCCAGTAAACCATAATAGGTTTGAACCCTATTTCTTGGAGCCTAAAACCATAGCAAAATGTGGGTGTGAACTGTGATACATCTCTGCCTCTTCGTGGATATAGGCGTCACACAATAGTACATAGTAATGGTGCTTATATTAATAACAAAGAAAGAAAAATACGTTTATTTGCCCGTGATACATCAAACAGTAGGTACAAAGAAAATAGCTTAAAAATAAAAATAGGCAAGTAAATGTTATGAAGCATAGATTATGCTTGGTTGTTTCAAATATTTTATAGGTAAAGGCCTAAATAAATTTAATGGTAATGTAAAAAATCAGAACTAATAAATGCATTAATAAATTCAGCGCGCGTTTTCATAAGTAGGTACTTACCACCGCGAACATTACAAACATTGACACTACGTAGCGACGCAACAACAACACCTGGGTGTTCTTCGTATGGCGGTCTATTTAAAATGTATGTGATTCATAAATACTTACATATCTGAATAATGTGCTAGTTGGTACTCGGTAGTCGGTAGTGACAGGTGCACTCACACCGCTGATTAAGACGAATGGCACACTATACAGTTGTTTGACGAGTATGTTTATTTACTCACTAATGTGTTCACAGGAGCAATCTTACTCTTGTATACTCAATTACTTGTAACCCTAAGTTATTTTATCTTATCTTATCTTTTCCTTTGAGCCATTATTAATCCACTAAGAATTAATTACACATTCATTAGAAACTGTGTGTGATGTTTAATGTAATGTGAGGCCCTGTAATTGGCTATCTGATACTTAATGAAATGTATTATTAAATTAGAATAAGCTGTTGGACCTCCATAAATAAATATATAAAGATTTGACTGCCTCGTTGGTGTAGTGGCTAGTGGACATGGCTTCGGTCCATGAGATGCTGGGTTTGAATCCCAGGTCGGGCTGAAAAAAACGCAGTCGTTTTTTTATTATTTAATTTCGTTATTCTATCAAGAAATTCTCAATAACCCGGAGTTTGGAAGTTGGCAGTGTTTATCCTCGTGCCTCGAAAAGTGCATGAAGCCGATATTTCTCTGATCGTGCCGCATTGCCATCGCATCGAACTGTTTGAGAATAGTGAGTGCATTTGTGTTTGCGTACATACCTAGACACTTAAATTTTTGGTCAATTTCAATAGAGAGTAGCCGTCTGCGTAGAGGCAGACGACTACTCTCCATTGAAACTGACCAAAAATCGTTCTAAAGGATTTTATTATAATATTATGTATGTATAAGTAGTCTTAACTTCCAGACCTTCTCGCTAGCACTTTGCGTCCTTGTTTGTTGAGTGCATGTGAAATGACCCGTTAATGATTGTTACAGTAAAGGAAGTGAAACTAAAGTGGAAGAAGCTGCGCGACAGCTACCGCGACGCGTTGAAGCGCCAGAGCGACATGCTGGCCAAGGACCTGGCCGGCAACCCCGCCAAGAAGAACTACCACTGGAAGTACATGGGGCTGATGCAGTTCCTGCAGCCGTACATGAGCAACCGCAAGAAGCCGGCGGGGTCACCGCCGTCACCTGCACCCGCTGCGCCGGACGCCGCGCACAACGGCGTGGAGCAGCACTCCAGCGACGACTCAGACAGTGACGGCGACTCCTCGCCCAAACGCAAGGGCTGCGAGCAGCTCACCGTCATCGACCGCAAGCTCGACTACCTATGCAAGGCGAGCGCCAAGCGCCACTGCGGCGAGCGCGAGCGCGAGCGCGACGCGCCCGCCGAGCGCAAGCGCGAGGCGCCGCCGCCCGCCCCGCCGCAGCCCGACCCGCTCGACATCTTCTTCAACAGCATGTGCCAGTCCACCAAGCGCTTCCCCTTCCCCACGCAGATCAAGATCAAGCGCACGCTCTTCAACGCCGTCATCGAGGCCGAGGAGGCGCTCATCGCCGAGCAGCAGAGCTACGCCAGTCTGTGGGCGCAGGAGGCGGGCAGCTCCTCCAGCAGCGACGCCGACGACGACGACCGCAAGGACGCCGCCTCCTGAGCCCGCCGCCGCTACCGCGCGTGGCAAAACTACGCGCGCTACCTGCAGTACGCGCAGTACGCGCAGTACGCGCAGCACGCGCAGCACGCGCAGCCAGCCACGCTCAGCAGCGCCGACACGCACTCCGACTAGTGAACTCTTGACTTTTTATACAAAACGTGTGATGTGACCATTTGATGGTGTGGTGACGCTTACTAACCTACAAGACATGTACATATGTATGTAGGATGTGCGCAAATTGGCCTCGCCCGTTAGCCTGTCACAGCATCCTCGGATTAAACAATGAACTCGAATGAAACCGTCAGTGCCTCACGCTTCACGCTCTGTTCACAAACGCACAACGCCAGTATTATGTAATTACTATTAGAGAGTACAATAACAATTTTCATAGCTTTCGACTGCGTTGGAAGGGCACTTTGATATCATAGAAGAACTCTACGTACGATATAGTCGAAGCTATAGAACCAAACTGTCTGTAGGAACAGATCATGCTTTGATTTATTGACACTTAACTTGGCAAGTAGCCGATATAAATAAAGATGACTACTGTGATGAATGTGCAAGGAGGTTGTTATGGATCATCGTAGTTCATAGCACAGACGCGCATGTATCACGTAATACGATAGACCTAAATTAATCATTGTATGTAATTAGGAAAAATGACTGAAATTATAAATAATATCATTATATTCATTATACATAGACAAATTGTGTACCTAGTATGTTATGTAAGTATCGTACCTACCTAACGTTTCATAGATATATCTATGACTTATTTTATAATGAATACAAACGATCTCTAAAATAATAAAGATTTTTTAAGAAAGTTGTTATTGAATGTTCTTTATAAAATACATTGTCACAGAGATGGGAAGACATTTGCTGGCTGCACTAGACCCAATACTGCGGTGTATAACTCTTTATGAACTGGTGAAATCTCCGCAACAAGTTTTCTCCAAAGCGGATATTGCGCTAAGCCTGGTTGTTCTTTGTCGGGTGTTTGAAGTCTCTAGTAATTCGAAATACAACGGACTACAGTAACCGGCCAGGGGACATTATTATGTGACAACATCTATCTATGAACTGACATAATTATGATGGTTCGATGTCTTTGCTCGGAATAAATTGAAAACTCGTCGTATTATAAATACGATTTGGATCTAGGTATGTCTCAGACATATTATACCTCTTCCCTACAGAAAATCGCCACAAGAGAACATCGTGTTGTGTTCCAATGATGAGTAGGTATGGCAAACCAGGAGCTATTTAAGCAGGCGTTGTGCTGGCAGCAGACACCCATCTCATATGTAGTCGGCGACGAGTGACTGATGCAGGTGTCGCAGAGATGTCAAGTGATTGAGTCACCTGTAATATTTCTTCAGGTAGGGAACCTGAAACCTGAACCTTTAGCTGAAAGATTCCTTTTGCCCACTTGGATTTTTAAGTAGATTGTAAAGAATAGATTTCAGTAACAGTTAACACCTTGCCTCTCTCTGCCAGAGTGACGGCTCTAACCGGTTAAATTGCCGTGCAGTAGAAATATTTGTGCGTTCGTGTCTCTATAAGGTCTATTATATGTAACATGGATAATGAAATATGCGAATGAAACCACTATGCCTACAGCTGGATATGTTGTTTGTGTTTAGGGTCTTTACAGTTTACATCTATCAAGACTAGTCAAACATAACAGGCATAAGTACGTGTAACGCTGACCGGCAAGCGATCCGATCGTGACCATGACCAGAACCCGCCAGTTTCAATTGCTAAATTACATAATTTGCGACAATAACTATCTCGATGTGCGAGCGGTGACTAAAACTGTTTTTATGAGTATAATAATAGCAGGTAAGTTTGTGTAATATTTAAGTTAAGGAACAGTAAACCAATAAACTGTGGCGGTAGTGCGCCTGCGCCTCTGTGTGGCGACAGTATCGCAGACGCCGGCAGGTAGCGCATCCGCCCGCGCTGCCGCCGGCGCCGATCAGCTGATGTAACGTGCAGGGTTGGGGGGTAAGGACGCATATCATTAATGCATTCTTGGAACGTTACAGCTGTTTTCTGTCAAAGGAAACATGCTAGTTGCGGATGTAAACACCGCGGCACCGGCCATACGGGATTCGCAGAAAACGACGGGATTTTTTTTTAGTTTCTTTCGATTTTTTATACAAGTTTTTAACAAAAAGCCGCCGTTACAACACGCGTTATGACAAAGTCAGTAAAAAAAGAACGGAAGAGAACATTACGATAATACCTATGCTGAGATATTGTACAACATCTGTTACTGGTACCTCGTCACTGTGTGCGTTGTTCGACTGCCGAATTCTAAATCCTAGTGCGCAGTCTCTTTCTATGGTCAAATGTCGTTGTAATCGATGAACTGAATAGGCAGTCAATGTTGTACAATTAAACAGAAGTTCATACTGTTTTAATCGTACAACATTGACTGCTTCAGTTCATCGATTTCAACGATATTTAACTAAATCAACTCGAAGTTAACTCGTGTATCAGGACAAAAATAGCTTCTGTACCTATTCATGTCAGAGCCCTTGACACTTCCGAAGTTAAACACAGCCTCATTTGGCTTCACAAACGCAGCGGTTAACTGTTTATGTGCCAACAATTATATTGTTATTGTTCTTGTAATTGATTGAAGTAAGTATTGTAAGTAGGTGTAACATCGCTTTCCTAACATACCCTGGCCACAGATCGAATAAGTACTTGTATGTATTGATTTTCAATATCATCTTTGGTCGACCATGTTTAGGTTCATGTCATGTAGCAAGAGGTAAGCCTTAATCCATTTGCATGGCAACACCACCGCCTCGCCAGAGACGCTTAGAATATATTTTATAATTGTTGTATAATTGTTATATATTAAGCGGCGGTAAGCCAATGGATAAGGCATTGGACTTGCGATGGAGACGTCGAACCCCATCCCTTGCACTGCTGACGAGAACCTGCTCCTAATACAAGCATTGTAGCTTAGCTGGAGGGATCAACAAGATTACTAGCAATTTGGTTTTCAAATTGCTAGTAATCTTTTTTAAAACGAAAACCCATCACGTAATCCTCCAAATAAAATATAAATATTTATGCTTTTAGATCACGGTTTCAATTGGCTCTTCTAATAGCAAGCTTTTTGACAGTCTTGTGTAGGATAATAATAATAATAATAATAATAATAATGATCATCGATGTTACCATTCCGCATGACGAGAATCTTGTGAAAGCTGAAAAAGAAAAAGAGTTGAAATACTTGGACCTAGCTCACGAGATTGTCGACATGTGGCGTGTGGACTCGGCGATCATTGTGCCGATAGTCATTACAGTCAATGGTTTAATACCTAAGAGCCTCGACCACCACCTGCAGAGGCTCGCGTTAGATGGCTGGATCAAGTCCTTGATGCAAAAGGCAGTACTACTCGACACGGCGCGTATTGTGAGGAGATTCCTCTCTTTGGGGCCCTAACCACCGGCAGCTTGGACCCTGTTCCCGATGTCGGTGGGTCATTTCAGTTTTTATATTTTTAAATATGTATAGATTTTATATTTATATTTAAAAATGTAATTATTAGAAAAAAAAAGTAATAAAGAGAATAATAATAATTTTATTGAAAACCTTTACATTTTCACAATATTTATACGATAATGACTACAGTAGTATAAACTGTGTCGTAGCCATTAACGCCCACATCCGAATATATTTTTAAATAACTAAGGTTAGTAAAGGTACAATTTTATTGTTTGTTTATTTAGGATGAAGGATGGTGCTAGTTCATCGTCCGCGCTAGTGTTCGGAGAGTTAAGCGAGAGTCACGCTGTGCATCATCGATTGCGCGCACACTCCATCACAGTCGGGAGGGGACGACAACCCGTCTCCTTTCGCACCGCCTCACTTACTGCAAACACTTCGGCGAGCACTTCAGCCTTCAAATTCCACGGGGGTATTCCGGCCAACGCGCAAGCTGCGTCGGCCGACAACGTGCGGTATCCACGTATTACCCTGACCGCTATGACTCTCTGCGGTCTCCGCAAGAGAGTCCTGCACTGAGCGGTCAGGGAGTCCGCCCACACCGGTGCGCCGTAAAGCGCCATCGACCGGATGACCCCCGTGTAAAGTCGCCGGCAACCAGCACTGGGCCCGCCTAAATTTGGCACTAGCCGCCTAGGAGCTGAAGCAGTGCCGTAAAGCTTCGGGGCGAGCTGTCTAAAATGCTGGTTGAAGTACCACCTTCCGTCCAGCACCAAGCCCAGATATTTCATGTGGGCCTGGACGGGAACGCGCATCGAGCTCACCATTATCGAGGCGCCGCGGGGTGAACTGCGACCGGGCCCATAAAAGACCAGAGTCTCCGTCTTGTTAATAGCTACCCAGCGCCTCGATACGCCCGACCACCTGGAAAACCTCCACGGTGGCCAAACGGGCCGCCTCCTCGAAGGTACCCCCACGGGCTGAGACAAGGGTGTCGTCAGCGTAACTGATGACGCTTAGCCCGGGGGCTAGGACAGCACGTAGGGCCCAGTCGTGCCCTATGTCCCACAAGAGCGGACCAAGAACCGATCCCTGCGGGACATTGCGTGCCATGGGCCGTCGCCAAACCTCGCCTCGAACCTCGAGGAGAACACTCCTGCCTCTCAGATAGTCCGCCAACCACGTGCACGAGGTAAAAGGTACTTTGTGATATCTAAGCGCCTCCTGGACACAGCTGTATGGCAGACTATTAAACGCATTGGCGATAGCTAAAGACACCGCCAACAGAATACCGCCGCCGGCGACCGCCTCCTCACCTAATGCGGCGCATAATGGCCCCAACCGTCGAACGTCCTTACCGGAATCCGAACTGAGTGTCCGACTGGTCGGAACCGACCGTGCTCAGGTGCCGGACGATGCGGGTGGCGAGAATTTTCTCAAACATCTTTCTCGCCTCGTCCAGCAGCACTATGGGCCTGCACGCCGCGGCCGACTCTGGAGGCCGTCCCGGCTTGGCCAGCAGTACCAACTTCCCCTCCTCCCAGCACTCAGGGAATCGTCCCGACACCAGGCTCGCATCGAAAAGTTCTCTGAGGTGGACATCCAGGTGATCGAGGGCCAGCGCGACAGCTTGCGCCGACACACCGTCAGGTACTGTTACACACCTTTTCTATTTTTTTTTTTAACGTCACGGGTATGCCTTTACGCCCGGGCAGGGCGCGGGTGTGTAGGACTCGAGCCAGAGAAGCCGGCCCCATATCCACTAAACCCCCGACGACGTTCCTCCAGTACCTAGTGTCGGTGCCACGGGATTCGCGTTAACACACGGGATTCGCGCATTCACCGCGACAACGACAGGTCTTGGCCCGCCACGTGACTAGGCGGGCTCCAGGTGTTTGGGGGAGGACCAGATGGTACAGCCCTCCCCTCCACTGAGGGGGCGCGCGGAACTCTTATGCCCCTTCCTTTGGGCCTGTGCTTCTCGGGCGGCAGACTGCCCAAGTCCACCGCCCACAGGCCTCCCCTTAGGGTGGCTGGAGGTTTGCGCGCGCCCTACGGTGGCGCCCTACGGCGGCGCCCTGGACGTCTCCTGCGGTTGAGGTCGGGAGAGACCTGCTCCCTCTCCCGTTCCGCCGCCTCCTTCGCGGACATCACTGCCTCGCAGAAGGCGACGGCGGCCTCCCATGCACCCTCGCTCCGGAACATGGACAGAACCATTTCCGGCAGCGAGAGGATTTGGACACCCAGTGCTCCGGTTAACGACCGGCGCTGCTCCTCCCAAGCTGGACACTTCACAAGTGTGTGCAGCGCCGTATCCTTGGGGCCGTCACCGCAGTGGTGACAACAAGACGTCTTCTCCCGCCCTATACGACACAAATACCTCCCGAAGCATCCATGTCCGGTGAGGACCTGCATCAAGGTCAGGGCGCCATGGCAACGCTTCAGCCACTCCTCCAAGATCGGACTTACCGGCGCTATCGCGGCGTGCCCTGCACTCGGTCGCGCAAACCATTCACCCCAGTCCGCTCTTAGGACGTCGCGGAGCTCTAACCGCCACCTCTAGGCCTAACCGTCGGTTCCTACCCACGACATGCGCGACCCCTGCCGTCGCCAGGACAGCCGCCTGCCAGTGCGTCGCTCCCCGAGCGAGAACGAGCGTATCGTCCGCGTAGCAAACTACGCTTACGCAGGGGAGGAACACACCGCGCAGCACCCAGTCGTATCCGATGTTCCACTGGAGCTGGCCGAGAACCGAACCCTGTAGAACACCGCACGACATCTCCCGCCGAGACCACCCGCTCGAACCCGGCTATACGACAGCCCGTCAGGTACGCCACGACGATTCGACGGAGGTAGGTCGGCACCTGATGGTAAAACAGTGCCTCCCTTATGCAACTCCAGGGCAAGGTATTGAGCGCGTTGGCGAACGCGGCGCCGCCTACGTCGATGTCTGGCATACTGGCGCCGGGCAGCCACTCACGCGCCCCTAAGTTTTTTCACTTATTGCGTCTCACCGTGGAGCTTGAGGCACTTGTGATACTCATGTTCGAGATCGATGCTGCGTCAGAGAGCGCAGCATCGACCCCGTTCCTTCCGTCGGCTGCGCAGGTGTTCGCGCAGCATCGACCCCCACTCCTTCTGTCGGCTGCGCAGGTGTTTGCGCAGCATCGACCCCCACGCCTTTCGCTGGTTGCGCAGGTGTTCGCGCACGAGATGCGCGGCGGCGGCGGCGCTACCGGCTCCTCCAGGATAGCCTCATTCATCCTCTTGACTCCCCAAAACATTAACTTCTTTCTCATCTACCAATTCCTTCCCTTGTTTACCTCTTATTTCTTCTACTCCTTCCTTTACCTCAATATTTAAACGCAGCACACTTGTGACTCTACTGGTGTTGCGGGTGTCCATGGGCAGCGGTAATCGCTTACCATCAGGCGATCCGTCGGCACGTTTGCATCTAATACAATAAAAAAAAAAAATATATATATTTATTTATATTTATAGTTATTTGTTTAGAAAACAACACAAGCTTACAGTGTAACACCAAGGCGCTTATATGTTATGTCAAATATGGTTTTACAGTATTATTTCATTAAAATACAAATTAATAATATACAAAATAATAATAGAATACAATTAGCAAGAAAAATTATAATACAGTTAAATGTCAAAAGTTCAATTACATTTTAGAATTAATTAAAACTTATATTATTAGGCATTATTTAAATATGGCATTACGTGGTTACGGTAAGGTTTATCAAAAAATATGTCTGCATCTCGATATTCTTTTAATAAATCATTTATTAAATCAATGGCTTTTACAGTAGGGCTATTATTAGTTTTTGTAATATGCCAGGATGGCGGATACGCGAGAAGTTGGCGTTTTCGTCTACCACAGCCACGCAGGTAATTGCTAGGCACATAGAAACAAATAGTCTCCCACACCGATGGATTGTCCACTTTGCCAATTAACATTAAATAATAATGCATTATGAGCATATATCTCCGTCTAAGCTCTAGAGTATCCAAGCCAACCATTCCAGAAACAAATATAGATGGATATAGAAAAGGATAATATCCATATGTACGTTTATGGAGGTATCTAGCTTTACGTTGAATATTTTTTCGACCTTTAATGTATACAATTTTTCTTGAGGAGCCTATATAATCGCGTTATATTCCAATTAGCTACGTACATAATTATGCATTATAGAGTAATTTTATGAGATGAATATTGCTAAAATTTGAGGCAGTTCTAATAATAAACCCCAAAGATTTGCTAGCATCTTTCCAGGTTTGTTTGTTTAATCAGCTCGTGAAAATTCAATTTGTTGTCAAGAGTTAGGCCAAGATCACGTATTGTCGTAACACGTTCAAGAGGAGCACCTGATAATTCGTGTGACATATTAATCGGGTAACGAGACCGAGTGAAAGTTATTATTTTACATTTTGAGATGTATTTCGGTCACTATTGTAAACAACTTTAAATCATCTGCGAATAGCAGACACTCCGCCGTAAAAAGAACACTGGGCAAGTCATTTAGAATAATTAGAAATAGTAGAGGTCCTAACGTACTGCCTTGACTATCTCCTGATCTTGTATAATATTTATATAATCTATAGTTTTCCACATTTACAAATTGCTTACGATCCTTAAGATAATCTGCCATGAATCTTAGAAGCTTCCAACTAAACCCAAGTGATGAGAACTTCTTCAGAAGTACATCATTATCGACCAGGTCGAAAGCCTTTCGGAAATCAAAATATGCAGCGTCAACTTGACAACCTCTCTTCAACCGCATACTAATGTAGTCAATACAGTTTATATGATTACTTAACGTAAATCGTGCAGGGCGAAATCCGTGTTGACAACTGTTCAAGAGCCCGCTTATCTGCTTAAATATGCATTTATTTATAATAGACTCGAAATGCTTACCGCAGAATGACAGCACTCTGGAATCGGTCTAAAATTAGCAATATCCGTCGACGATGCTTCTTTGAGTACAAGTGTCACCTTAGAAATCTTCCATCTAGTGGAAAAATTCCCTATTTAAGTGATAGAATGAATAAATACAAGAGGGGCTCCTCTAAAGCTGATGAACAGTCTTTAACAAAGAACGGCGGTATGTTATCAGGACCATAGGCAGTAGCTGGTTTAAGATAGGATATCGCGCGCCTCAATTCTGATAGATTAATGTAGTCTATATTGACCTGTGATAAACAATCTCTTTTAATTGCTTGCTGCTCTGCTGACTCTGGATCTAACGAGGGAGGATGTCTATGAAAAGCCAAACTAAAGTAATCTGCGAATGTATCAGCGGCTGCCTGTCCCTCCACAATATTATTATTATATATAAATTCTTTAGATTGTTGCCTATTCTTCCTTTTAACTTTTACATATTTCCAAAATGTTGAAGGTTAATAAATTATATTATTTTCAATTGTATTTATATATTTTTTAAAAGCTATATCAACTATTTTTTTTACTTTACTCCTATAGTTCTTAAACAATTCTCTATTGAACTGTCATTGACGCATTTTAAACATTTTTAAATTATAATATTTAATTTTATACATTGAATTATTTCACTAGTGTATCAGAATGGATATATATTTATTATTAGCGACCGCTTGCTTTAATGGGACATGGTCATTAATAACAATTATTTAACCTATCATAGAAAACATTTACGGCCGCTTTAATATTCTGCTGGTACAGAAGATCTGACCAGTCAATGTTGGTTACATTAGAACATAAGGCAGGGAAATCGGTTTTTCGAAAATTCCACTCAGAGCTCAGATTTCTGATTTCAGTCGTACTAATCGGTTGGCCGATTTTCTGACTTCTAGGTAACGTAAGTAATACTTCTAATGGAGGATGATATGCATCTATTGGCACCAGTGGCAGTGCATATTAGTAGTATCTGTTTAAATTGGTTATTTTAATATAATATAATAGTAGTATCTGTTTAAATTGGTTATGTTAATATACTTAATATAATAGTAGTATCTGTTTAAATTGGTTATGTTAATATAGGTAATATATTAGTAGTATCTATATATTGGTTATTTTAATATGTGACATGTCAATAGGTACAGGCAAATTAATCAGTACAATGAAACGATGTACTAATTAATTAGAAATTAATTAAAAGTTAATTGAAAAAACCAAATATCGATAAGTGCTCTTTATTTTATTGTTAAAATGCCATTGTAAAACTAAGAATTTATACTAAAATAGATTAATTATTATCATTATTAAAAAAAAAAAAATGTTAGATACTATTACTGTACCGGACGGGCGAACTCGGGGCTGAGGTTACTATGGCGATGGTTACGATAACAGCCGTCAAGTCGCTGACGTCCTATACACGGTGTGTGGACTGTACTATAGCGGTTACTGGTCTCGGAGTGGAGGCGCTGAAAGGCGTGTCATACGATGTGCGGGTCGGCGCTTCGATAAATAATACACATGTTTCACTGTTCAGGTGTCTTGAGGTTTCTGGCTGGCTACATTCAGTTCTTGAGGCTCGAAGATGAGGTTTCTTGAGCACCCAATATCAATCGATACGGTGTCGCTTAGGTACCCCAGATCTTTACTGTAACGAGAGCCGGCCAGAAACCACTGTTCAACAATTTTATTTTTTTTTAAAAAAATCACCTTTCTGCTTATAACTATGGAACTATGCTAGCTAGCGCGATGGTACAACCAGTGCCGCGTAGGGCACAAAAAGACCTAGCTAGTGCTATAATGTTCATCTTTCGGAAGTTAGGTCTAGGTATAGATAATTTAGGTTTTATGCTAAAAATCTACGGTTATATCGACAAAGAGAAAAAGTTTAATAACTTTATAACTATGATATATAGGAATATAATTCCTTCAACATCCTATAGCGCCTTTCTTAGCGCACAAATAAAACACAATAGGTGAAACCTTTTATTAAAGCCTTATGACCTAGGAACCCTGATATACCTAACTTGAGGTAAAAAATGTACATTTTATCAGTAATGTTTACATATTCACAAAATATTTCTATAAACTATAGGAGAAACATAATATTACGTTATTTACACTATATTAATTAGGTCTATGTGACCTAATTCGACACTATTTCCGAACTATAAACTTTATTGATACAGTATACTTAAATAACACGTATGGAATTTATAAGCATAATATGAATCTTAAGTTACTGTTGACGTTGTCGCGAACAGTTACTGCGGTGTAGTATAAAGGCAGCAGTCACTGTTACCAGCTGTTATGGAGGTGTACTAACTGTTCTCCTTATTTTATTTTACATATTTAGTATAATATGTGTTTGTATCGTAACGTAGGATTTAAAGTTGCACCCGTACTTTACATTAAGTATTGTGCGTTATTTCGGGTAAACGAACGTAGATGTTACTATCATCAACAAAAAAATTGGTAACAAAATAGGTAGCAGGTTAAATAAGTACCTACTTTATTTTCTGATATTGTACTTTTTTACCTCAGATAGTAAATATACTCCATTCGTTCAAAACACAGGTGCAGGCAGCCTTAGTAATGATACTAATTAGTAATTGGACATATTTCATATTGATTATTATCAATTACACACACATACACTAGATCACATAAAAAAATTTAAAGTTAAACACAGGTTGTATTATGTATTATAATTCCAGTTACTTAAACCAAATGCGGGTATCATTTGTGTATCAGACATGTGTAGATTATAATATGTTATGTTACGTAAATGAGTCAATATTAAAGCATGTAGCTGCAATGCACTACTTAGAGACAGCTACAATACAATACTGAAGCATGCATTTGTCTTACTCGCATACATTACGTCAATATCACAATACATAATATGAACATTAATAATGAGACCCACTGAATTTAAATTTTGATGGAAATTTTTGTTAAGAGTGATAAAGCAAATATGGTCGTCTATACAGAGCTTCACCTCGAAGGGGTAGGCAGTTGTGTATTATGCTCAGATTTTTCCATACACTGTTTTAGATCACTCCGTATAGGGGGCGTGTACATTGTGACTATAGGGCACTACTCCAGACATCAAACCAGGAACTCACGATCGGCTGCAAACGTAAGCGCTAATATGTCACCTAGGCCCATTGCGAGATAATGAGACTTTCTTAACTCCCAGAAATGTTTTGTTGTATCATAATTATGTTTGATTTTAGGACGTGGACTCCCATTTCATTGCTGGTATTTTATTCTCCTGTATTTTTGTGTCACAATATAGTAAAGTAAGCTGTACAACAGCTCACCAACCAACTTGATGAATGATTCTCACTTCGAGAGGAGCTCCGACTCCGTGGAAGCTCGGAGACAGCAGCGCCCACGACCTCAGACTGCTGTGAGTCAGAGATATATCTCTATAATCTCACCCATCTGCGGAGCAAAACGTCTACTACTTACGCATCAGGCAGAAATGAATGCTTAGGCTAAAGTTGTAACGTAACGAGTCATTCATTAGCCATGAGCACCCACGGTGCTTTCTAAAAGTGCTTAGGCTCTGCACTATGAATAACACCCGGTTTCTAAAAGTGCTTTGGCTCTGCACTATGAATAACACCCGGTTTCTAAAAGTGCTTTGGCTCTGCACTATGAATAACACCCGGTTTCTAAAAGTGCTTTGGCTCTGCACTATGAATAATACCCGGTTTCCAAAAGTGCTTTAGCTCTGCACTATGAATAACACCCGGTTTCTAAAAGTGCTTTGGCTCTGCACTATGAATAATACCCGGTTTCTAAAAGTGCTTTGGCTCTGCACTATGAATAACACCCGGTTTCTAAAAGTGCTTTGGCTCTGCACTATGAATAACACCCGGTTTCTAAAAGTGCTTTGGCTCTGCACTATGAATAACACCCGGTTTCTAAAAGTGCTTTGGCTCTGCACTATGAATAACACCCGGTTTCTAAAAGTGCTTTGGCTCTGCACTATGAATAACACCCGGTTTCTAAAAGTGCTTTGGCTCTGCACTATGAATAACACCCGGTTTCTAAAAGTGCTTTGGCTCTGCACTATGAATAACACCCGGTTTCTAAAAGTGCTTTGGCTCTGCACTATGAATAACACCCGGTTTCTAAAAGTGCTTTGGCTCTGCACTATGAATAACACGCGGTTTCTAAAAGTGCTTTGGCTCTGCACTATGAATAACACCCAGTTTCTAAAAGTGCTTTGGCTCTGCACTATGAATAACACCCGGTTTCTGAAAGTCTAATCAAAGCCGCAGCAAATTTAAACAAGTCAAGTTATTTGATGAGCCGTTGTGAATTCAGTCAGCCAATCACAGCAGTTAACAAACGTTTAACCGTCTGTTAACTAGTAAAATAGTGTTGATCTGCCATTTAGGAACAGTGTGTAAGTGTATCTTATATTTTAATAGGGTGCAAATAACTCAACCGATGCTAACAGCTGACAGCGGCAAGTATTACGCCTATGTATCACTGAAAAGCTACGTAGAGATGTATAGATCATAGTCATACTTTGTCGGTTTGATATATGTACGTACTTATTATGTTGTACATGACCAATGCAAGGGTCTCGCTCTCTACCGGGCGCACCTTCAGATTCATGAGTCTGTTTTACGATACGAAATAATAAGAGTCAGCTACATACACACACATACACACACATATGCATTCACGCACGTTTACACATTATTGATAGATTTACTGATGTTTGCAATACATGAACACATCCATCACAGCTGTGATCGTCATTACCAATGTATTATTCCTCCTCAACAACTTACGTTGGTAGATAATAATACCTACCTATATGATGTAGTGAACTGTATGTCATTGTGTGTCCCGTGATGCTAACAGCTACGGTCAAACCTTAGAATGTGTCTCGCTCGATGTGTCGCTCCGTGCGGCGACCACGGGTCGGCCGGCTGGGCCGCGCCGCGGGGGCTGCGGCGGCGGGCAGGACAGGGGCGCGGGATGAATGCGTCGCTCGTAAAAATGATGCCAATTTACAATAAAAAGCTGATTCGCTCATTTCGCCAGGAGTCAGGACTCCAGGAGTCACATGACTAAAGCCGACGTCACTCGCAGCGAGCGCCGCCGCGCCGCCCTTGCTCCTTATCCAAGTGCGAATTTACCGCACAACTTTCTGGATCATTGTAAAGATAAGAGCTTTTAAAAAGTGTCGTAAAACGCGCATAGCGCTCAACTTTACGTCGTAATTAATATTAAAGTTGGAGGGCCATGTGCAAACTTGTACATTACCATATTTCATTATGCTTGAGACGCAGGCCGTTTTACAAATGAAAACAAACTATCCATTACCGTTCTGTGAATGGTGTTTACCTACTCGCAGAACAAAATAGTTAAGCGCTAAAGACTCCATTACCTGACTAACTTACCGCCAGCATAAAAACAATAATATATGTACTTACCCAATGGCAACAAATGTACATGTAATAACATAAGCACACGAAGGTGAGCTCTGTTCGCTTCCGTGGTGCAATACTCGGAGGCAGTCGGAGGCAAAATAAAGCAGCTGACACATTAGAGCGTTCGAGTGGGATTCAAATCGATAGCGAGCGTTAAACGTGTTTACGAGAGCGCGAGCGGTGTGTCGGCGTCCTGTGGGGCCGCGGCGCCGCGCGGCCGCCGCTCAGCAGTGCGTCCCCGAGCCTCGGCGAACAAGGGCCGCGTCTGTCGTCTGCACGCCTCGCACCAAGCTTACAGTCTCGCATTCCCGCTCTCCTGCACAACACCCGTATTAAGTAAGTACCGACATATTTACCTCACTCGTTCGCTTATTTAATAGATATCCTAATTATTTCGCTGCTTAGTTGTAGTGTTGGGCTTCGTATTTGTATAAGTATAACGCCATTGACGGCGTCGTGTCTCGTTTAGGATGGGGCCCAAGTGCACACCGTTTTTAACAAAAAAAAAGTCGTTATCGATCGTACGAAATATAATTATGTATATGTATAGCTCTGTAGGGAGAGACAGTGTTTACGTTTGTGTAATAATTGTATATTGCTTGCCACCAGATATGATGGAAAAGCCGAAACGCCCGATGTCAGCGTACTTGCTGTGGCTGAACAGCGCGCGCGCGCAGATCAAGGCGGACCACCCGGGGCTCAAGGTAACGGAGGTGGCTAAAAAGGCGGGCGAGCTGTGGCGCGCCATGGAGGACAAGACCACGTGGGAGCAGCGCGCCGCCGCGGCCAAGGAGCAGTACACGCAGGACCTGGAGGCCTTCAACGCCACGGGCGCCGCACCCGTCGCGCCCGGCAAGCGTGCGCAGAAGCGGGCGCCCAAGGCTCGCCAGTCCAAGCCCAAGAAGGAGCGCGTCGCGCCCAAGAAGGAGCTCTCCGAGGACGAGGCCGACGACGACGCCGACGACGACGCGGAGGACAGCGAGTGAGCGCCCGCGCCCTCCTCGCGTCTCTCGCGGCCTCCGACGAGTGCCCAAACATTTAAGTAGTGCGGTCCAAACGAGTGCGTTATCGTCAGAGTGGAATCGCGTTGCGCGTGTTCACTAATGAGTGCATGACTCTCAATTTATTACGATAAGTGTCATCTGCTAAAGCTGTAGCTGTAGTTATTCATTTATTCGCATCGTACATGTGTAAGTCTGTCGTAGGGCGTCGCTGTACATGGTACATTGACATTGTAAATGTGCAATTGTTTAGTATTTATATACAGTTTATTTCAATGAAGTTATTCTTATTGTGCCTACGATTTCCAGCAGATACACAAATTAATTCTTATTATCCACCTTGTCCACAAATGTAAGATGTAGTGTTTAACTTAACTATCATATTATTGTAAATAATAATATACTTATGCATTTGTAAGTTGTACGATGTATTACGAATATATTGATAAGTGAAGAATAGCAGTTTTTGTTCGCGGCCGTTATTATCCTGCTACAATTGAAAAATTCACACGAGTAAAGACTAAGCTGTATAAAAGCTACGCGCAATAATTACGAGGGGTTTAAAATATGTGGGGTCGGTCGCGGTCGGGCCCCGGGGGGCAGGGCGGGGACGCGGGCGCTCGCCGCGCGAGGGGTCGCAATACTCGCTACTCGCATAACTTCGTGGAACTCGACTGCAGATTAATTGATATTCAGATCAAATATTTCATCTTCTGACATACCTATGTAATGTTTGTGATTTATGGTAATTTGTCAAGAGCCGATTTCTCACGTTTATGTATAAAAATATAATAATGTAGGTAAGTACCTACCTTCTAATTTATCTAGCGTCCTGTTTTAGAATTAAGTATCTGTGTCACGTAAACTCACATATTTTATGAGCTCTCCTCGAGTTTAACTGGTTTTTGTTGTGTCGCCATCTTTAAGTAAACTTTAATAGATTGTTTTAATGTGGAATGTGTTGGGATGGTAGTGGTAATAAACCGCTGGAGGCTGAATTGGTCGCTCGTCGCTCAGTGCTTGTGCCGCGGCCGCGCTGTCTCTGATAACGATGGTAAACAAACTGAGAATAACCGCGGAGGCGCGGGCGTCACACACGTCACACCCGCCCGCGACGGACTCGCCTCCACCATTCAAGTCTTTTTGTGAGATACACTTAACGTGCGTCGACTACCTGACTAGTGACTACCTGCTCCGTTTTGAACTCGTTTCGGCTCGCACAGTCGCAGCCTCATGTTGTCAACCAGACAATCATTAAGTATAAATTTTTGGGCTTTAATCCGTTTTGAATGAAAACTGCTATGATTTTCAAGGCTCATTGATCTACATACTTAACTCGGGACCTCACCTAGTAATCTCATCAAGGTGTGCTACTTACAGACATAGGTTATCTCGATACGCATTATTATTTTATTATTATATACTTACTTACCTATCTATATCTCGCTTTGTCGATCTGCAAACAGATAAAGGTGTACAGAGTGATTGAGATGTACTTATTTCATAGACGAATGCACGTTAGGCATCGGAAGATGAGAGCAATCAGAGTGAGCCAAAAATAACAGTTTAATAGAAAAACGTAGCGCACGGCGCGCAGCGGCGGCGGCGTCCGAGCGCCGGCCGCCGAGAATCGATAACCAGCGATGTGGAATTTATAAAAGTAACCGCGCGCCGAGCGACCGGCCGCGCGCCCCGCGCCCCGCGCCGCACCCTCGCCGCAGAGAGCGTCTGCGCTCTTGCTTTTTCACGTGTTTTCGTGTCTGGCCCGCTCGCTCGGCGCCGCGCTGCGTGCGTGCGAGCGAGATGGGCGCGTTTGCGCGCTTGCTTCCCGCTGCGCGTGTCTGTCTGACGCTATGCGCGTCGTCGTGTTTGCTCCGCGCCCTCGCTGTGGTGTGACGTGTATAGCGCGATATTTGTGTACGAGTTTGCTCGTTCCGCTTTTATAACGCGTTAGTTGAATGTCGCGGTCATCGACCGGTTGCCGGTAACCGCTCGGCGAACACGCGAGTGTCGCGGAGATGTCGAGCAAGCGCAAGAGTCGCTCGCCGCAGATGGCGCGGGCGGTAGCGGCGGCCACGGTCACGGTGATCAAGGAGGCGAGCGCGGAGGCGGCCGCGGGCCTGGGGCTGGGCGTGGGCATGAAGGTGAGCACCGCGGACGTGGGGCGGCTGGTGGACTCGTCGCAGGCGGACGACCGCCGCATGATCCGGTTGGTGCGCGAGCGGCCGCTGCTGTACGCGCGGAACAACATGCCCGTCGCCTCCTACTACACGCAGGTCAAGAAGCTGTGGCACCAGGTCGCCAACGAGATGGGCTGGACCGGTACGATGCACTCACACGCAACACGCTCCTCCTTAACTTTCATCAAGGGAAATGCATTACACAGCGCCGAGTGACTCGTGTCACGGCTCAATGCTTCACTATCGAGGGACGCGGTACTTGCGAATTATTTTGATCCTTATACTTTGGTATATAGAGTTCAAATTCATTCGGGATGATAGCACAGTAAGCGTTACCTAATTTGATAAGAATAAGCGAGTCGTGTATCTGTAGGAACTAGCTATTTATACTCGGTGCTACTGATGTGAAGTTAGGTTTGGTCAACTGCACCGGTAGCGCAGTGGCTCAACCGCACACATTGCTGGTTGGATCCCACCGAGTTCGTTTTGTGTAATACAGGGTACTGGTGATATGTGAATTAGGTAGGTACACAGCGTAGTTAATTCCTATATCACCAGTTCAGAGTAATAATAATTATAATTAAGAATTTTATTTAAATTAAAACATTACAATTATTTTAAACCCACCAAACTGCATAACAGTTTGTCGGCGGCATTAGCGCTCGATTATAACATAATTATATTCAACCAGTTTTACGCTGTCGGTTAATACAGTGAGTTAACAATTCAGATTATCTGATGGTATTACCATTAGATACTCTGAATTGTTTTTTATTTTACAATTAAGTAAAATACAAATAATAAAGCACAAAGTAACTGAAAAAATGAAGCGGTTTAACTCAGCAATACATTTTTAAGTTTGCTTCTAACAGTGTTGTTAAACAAGGCAGGCTACTCCTCCGTAGTCCGAACTACTACCACGGCCACGCCACTACTATTATGAACAGATGTCGTGGCAGCGCATAAACTACTCACCTCTAGCTACACTAGCTTTTGTCTACGGCTTTGCTCGCGTAAATATAGGGCAGGTTGTGTTGGTAACAGTACATACTTTTTTAAATAGTCCTATGTTACTCGGTGACTGTATAGCTTTCTAATGACGAAAGAATTTTTAAAACCGGTTAAGTAGTTCTCGAGTTAAATCCTTACAAACAAACAAAAAACAAATCTTTCCTCTGTATAATATCAGTATAGAATACAGAATATGTAAACATCACACTGGTCCGTTGCTGCGTGAAGGACAAACTGACACGTACACGCATTGCCGCCTTTGTATGCGTTCGGTGTGAAGTTGCGCTCACGTTCACAGTCGTGAATTCCAGGTTTCGATTCTCGTACCGGACAAACTGGTATTGGATTTTTCTTAGTCGTTTCCCAGTTCTGAAATGCGCAGTAGAAGTACGAAATCTACAATTGTACTCACCGCCCTACCCGTTTGCTTACTAAACTGTACTAAAGCACAGTTTCTGATCTTCTTTTGTCGGTGGTTTATCAATTCGTTAACCCCATTGGTTCAATAACTTATGAAATAAACAACATTGCATCGAAAAATAACTTTTGTTCAAACTTAGGTTACCTTAACTAATTGATCTTTGCCTTTTAACGGTTCCATAACTTTATTTGACGTTTCATTTTGTACCTGTTTAATTTTAAAATAAATTACTTGAATAATATTATAAGGATAAAAATATGATGGTAATCATTTATTGCGTTATGAATACGAGCAGTCTTACTTCAGATTTGCGGTTTATTTCAAATATATTTAAGTGCTAAGAACACAAAATTGGAGATTTCGAAGGTTCTGGAAAGGATTATGAGCGTAGGATGCGACTGCGACAAAACGCAACCAATGCACATATTAAAAAAGAATTTTAAAATAAAGGTCCCCATGAGGGACGAATAGAGACAAGGTCTACAATCCCCTGACAAGGGTTGTCCCATCTGGTACAATGATGGTTCCAAAATGGAAACAGGATCAGGCGCTGGTGTTTATGCCAACGACGGCAAGGTGAGCCAAAGCATAGGCAAATATGCAACGGTCTTTTTTTTTCTAAATCTTTTCTTTTCTCCGAACCCGGGGCTTTTCAATCGTGCGTAAACCTAATCACATACAAACTTATGCCGCAGAGTCACCGACAGCAATCTAAAAGTACTTTATCAATATATTACATTTATAAACAATCCCTACTAATGTTATAAATTAAAATAACTCTATTCGTTAATCTATAACTAATACTATAAAGAGAAACGATTAGATTTTTTGTTTGTTTGTAACGATTTAACTCAAAAACTACGAAACCAATTTTTACAATTATTTCTGCATTAGAAAGCTATATTATCACTGAGTAACATAGGCAATATTCAATTTTTTTTTAAATCTGTTTGTAACATAACGTAACCTAAGCTAGTTTTAGGCGAGCGAAGCCGCGGGCACAAGCTAGTTAGTTATAATATATGTTCGTGGAATATATATTAATTTAATTTAGTTAAAAACAACGGAATTAATTTTGACATGTATAAACACGGATATCATTTACACTCTGAAGATGGCAAACAAGTTGCTTTATAAAAATAATCTTGAATGGAGTTCCAGGTAACTAATAATGTGCAGTACATATGTACATAGTGGCACGCCTACACCCCGAGCGGGTCGCCACATGTATTACAGTAACACTGTTAGATATGGTTGTATGTCCTCCCGCGCAGCACAGCGCGAGCCTCGAATACCTGATGGTTCGACAGTCAGTTCGACCGAGAGTTCCATAGTTAGTTTAATAGAGAGTCCGATATTGAGTTCGATAGTGAGACGATACTGAGTCCTATACAGAGTTCGATAATTAATTCGATAGAGATCGTTGGAGTTCGATAGAGACTTTGGCAGTAAGTTTGACCAATAGATCGGTGGAGTTCTATAGAGAACTCAACAGTGAGTTCGATAGTAAGGCGCTAGAGTTAGAGAAAGAGTTCGATAGTGAGTACGATTGAGAGCTCGATAATGAATACGATAGAGATTGATAGTGACCGGTGGAGTTCGATAGAGCGTTCAATATTGAGGCCGAAAGAAAGACGTTGGAATTCGATAGAGAGTTCAATGGTAAGTTCGACAGATCCGTGAAGTTCGATAGAGAGCTCGGTAAAGAGTTCGGCAGTGATTTCGATGAGACGTTAGAAAATTTGATAGAGTGTTCATTAACTATTATTATGAGTAGTAAAGCCACGCTGATTTCGGCATGAATACGCCGGCTCGACCGGAGAAGGACTGCCCTCCCACAGAATACCGACGTGAAACAGCAGTATTCCTACTGTTGCGTTTCGTTCGGTGAGCGAGAGTGCCGGAGGTCCAATCACCGTCTTTCCCCCTTCCCGCTCCTTCTCCTTCCCACTTCCTGCTTTCCTAAAGGGTCGGCAACGCGCCAGTGATGCCTCTGTTGTCGCAGGCGTCCATAGGCTACGGTGAGCACTTACCATCAGGTGGGCCGTATGCTTGTTTGCCACCTTAGTAGCATAAAAAAAAGCAAGAGGTCGGTGGAGTTCGATAGAGAGTTATTTATTTGTTTTATGCTGTAGATAAGTTAAAATAAATAAACTTTTCGTTAAATATTTACCTGTTAAAGATGACAATGTAAGTAAGTAAGTAACAGTGTGTGTTGTGTGTCAGTGGCGGACGTGCGGCGCAAGTGGTCTCACATCCGCAACTCGTACTCGCGGCACCTGCGCAACGAGATGTACGGCGTGCGCACCGGCCGCGGCCGCATGGTCTCGCGCTGGTACCTCGCCGACGAGCTGGACTTCCTGCGCGAGCACATGGCCACCGACACGTGAGTGCACACCCCACACCCATGTTCCTACACACCGCGTCACACGTCTGTACACACGTCCCCTCACGCACGGTGTTGTCCGCAGGCGGCCCTCGCGTTACTCCTACACGCCGCTGTACCTGGACATGAAGTCCCCCGGCGAGCGCGCGCCCAGCGCCGAGCCCGTGGATATCAAGCCGTTCCTGCCCAACCCCTGGTTCACGGCGCTCTCGGGGCAGGAGCCCGATCGCGCCGCCGAGCCGCTCGTCAACATTGAGGAGCCCACCAGCCCCAGGTCCTTCGACCCGGACGAAAACTCCGCGTACTTTCAGTTCTTCCGAGGCATTTACAACGACTACCAGGAGCTGCCCGCGAAGAAGCAGCGGCTGTTCCGGCGCGAGTGCCTCGGGTTCCTGCACCGGCTGCTGGACGAGGAGGACGCGGCAGGCGCGGAGGAGCGCGAGCAGCAGCGCGACGCCATGAACCTCAGCAGCTCCGCCGTCGACAGCGACGATGAGCGCGACTCCAAGCTGTGCGTCATCGAGGCCGTCGCCAACAACGCCTATAACATCCTCCCGCACTAGGCCCCGCGCTCATACCAGTGAACTGCACTAGCAGTGCATTCACTCTAGCTCAATGACTGTTACTAAAACGAATCGAACGTTGTCTGTCGATTTACTCTACTGTTATTTATAATGTGCATCAACAATCGTAGTGTACATATTAGTTAGGCAATTGTTCAGCTCTCAGAAAGTAAGAGTTTTATTATTTAATAGTCAAGTCTTACTAAAAGTCTCTATACCTTCAAACATGCTAATTTTAATATCGATGATAGAAGCTTTAATTATCTTATGTTATAAAATAATCGCAAACGATTACATAAAAACATCGATCATGCGGCCGAGATCAAGTCAGTTTGCACTTGATGCTCTTACGAAAATATAATGACAGCCCAGCAGACTCAGAGACACACACTACACTCGCGCTAGAGCTGCGAAGTATTTGTCACAATAAAACTATTCATTAATACACCAATCGAACTCATCGAGTCGCCAAGGAGCTATTGGCGACATGAATGCTGCATGCCGTCTTGGTGACCTACTAGATCAATTGCAATAAGATATTAATATTAAATTACAAAAACATTTAAAATATATTAATTTTAAAATGCCGTGATTTAACACTGGCAATAACACGTAACCTTGTTATATATCGAACTTATAGGATTGCGATAACGCGATGCAGCATCGATGCAGTCGCGTAATTACCGAATATTGCCGATGTTAAAAGCAGCTGAGTGTATGTTTTGATCCGTAGATAAGAAACAGAGTGCATTTCTGTCGTCTTGTGTCGGTAGTCGGTACACGCGCAGTCGGCGCAGATTACAGAAGTATAACTGTAGCCTACCGGCCGACACGACGCGGTTGGTGGATATGATATGATTATGGCGTGTGACGCAAGGACTCGCTGTGACAATAAGTTCCTACTAGTGTACTGTGATGCTTATGGTTGTGCGCTGAGACGACTCTGTACATAATTGATGTAAATATTACTTAAATAAACAGACTGTCTCACTCTCTATCTATTACTGAAGCATTCAATTGTGGCCGGAATGTGTTAAATATCTGTCAATAAATGTAAAAAATATTTAACTCATGTGGTACTTATTTTGTTATTTGCCATCACAAGTAAACCATGTACTTAGCATTAAATAAAAATATGCATTACATAAAATAATACTACTTTACATTCAATAAGTATTCAAATTTTATAATATTAACTATTTCAATTTAGATGTACAATGTCACCGATCGCGATGTTGTGGTTACTTTTTAGCAGATATGGCACGGTGATGTTAGATAACATTACCGTGGCATGTTCATGGGGAGTCTAAGATGTTTGTCGTCGCAATGTCATAAACTATAGTTATTTTAAAGTATCCGAACATAACCATGTATGTATGTATCTTATGTGGGTGCCAGTCAGTGCAGACCGGCGACACTTCGACCTAGTGGGATCTTTTGTATCGACACTCTCCCAATAACGACTGCCATAGATGTTCATGGCAGCCGGGACCGACGGCTTAACGTGCTCTCCGAGGCACGGAGCAGGTGATAATTGTCAATCAATACGCACATAATTTCGAAAAGTCATATAACTTCCGAAAGTCAGAGGTGCGCGACATGGGTTCGAACCCGAGACCCTCTGTATTGCAGTCTGTTGGTCTCTCCACTGAGCTATCGCTGTTCAAACAACATAACCATAGTTTAAGACGAAAGGCGCGGTTCCTATCAAGTAACGGGTCGTTAAAGCTAGCTACGGACAATTAAATGTCATATTTTTCATAGAATGTCTCAAAAATGAACTGCCCGTAGGTAAACCGACTTGTTTCTTGGATGTAGGAACAGCGCCTAAGAAGTCGACGTAACGATTTCGATAAAAGTTGGTAAGTATGGCTTAAGCTTGCTCATTTATAGAACTTGTTAACAGACTTACGTGAAGTCAGTATGCTATTAGTGCCTTTAAAATAAATATGTTTAGATACTCCTTTTGGCAGTGGGCTCTATTCGCGATAACTCGGAACAACATCCTATTAGTGACTCCAGTATCCTGGATCATTCTGAATTTGTTTATTAGGTTTATTATGTGCGATCACGCATTGAGTTTGTGCTTTAATGCTTCACTCGGGACGATCTTTGGTGTGTGTAGTTGAGCACGTCGCGCGTCTTGGCCAGGCGCACAAGTTCCAGCTTTATATTAGCTAACAGTTCGCTTTTAGTTAAGTGATACATATTGACAGGCACCACTATACTGCTAAACATTGTTAAAGAACCAGTTACTTCTAACCTAACCGACAACAAATTAATTTACATAATTATTTGAAAACAACCCACTTATTTTTACTTGATAATATACCTACAAGTGTACAATTAAATGTTATAATATGTGTATGTACGACTTACTGAGCCACCACAAGCTACAAAACATGAATTAAACTGTTAATCAGATCAGATCATTCTTCGGGTACAAACAAAATATTTCAATTTTCTGGACATTTTTAAAATTGTATTTATTTATTATCTTAACATCGATAAAAAACGCATAACGTTTCAATCAAAAATGCGCCTGGTCTTTTTCGAGTTCACGAAGGTCACCGAGTCGGCTGTACAGAATGTGCTAATTTCGAATAATTGATAAAAACAAAATGCTTTATCTTAGTAAAAATATTGAATAGGGTTTTATTTGTCGCAGTTTTTTATAGTACAGTGTTATATATATTATGTGACGCTTAAATATGACCACACCTTTCTGTTAAACGCTGTATAAAAAAGTCTACGTCCTCTCTACACAAAAAGAATAACATTCAGTCTTATTAATTTTCGACATATTATGTATTTTTATCATCTAACATAGTATCGTTTAAAATCAAATTAAAATATTTGCGATATTGTTTTTTGAAGCATATTACAGTGTAAGAATGGAGCGTCTTCAAAAGGATAATCAATTGCGAAATCGAAATATCTTACATTATTGTCTGAAAGGCAATAAAGGCAGATATTTCAGATATTTCAATTTGCGAGTGACAATATCACCCGGCACTACCTGCATTGTTGCTGCGTCTCTGAGCAGTACACGGGCGGCACGACGGCGGCACTGGCATACGAGAACCAATATCGAACAATGAATGCGGCATTTCTCGCTGAAAACCAATTCTGTGTTGCAGGCAGGCTGTGTGCGATGTTGCAGCTAGGTAACAGTACACACTATACGTACTTGGACTTAACCCGTACGCAGGAGTATACATACGCGTATATAGGACGTTTGGTGACGAAGCTGGACGTCGCGCATGGAACAACAACAAGTAGTCATCCTGCCCTAAAGCACGAAGACACATCATTAATGAGGTCGAAAGAGCACAAGGCTTTGCTTAAAGTACTCCTCTACTTACCGTTTCGCCACCCTACACATTTAGTGTATGAGAAAGCACAAGTGCTAAGCGTGCGAAAGTTGTTTGTCTATCAATGTATTCGTAAATATCATAAAAATACCGTACCTCTTCTACAACCCTCCGGTAAAAGGATAGACAAATGTCTAGTCCCAAGTGTTAAAAGCGAATTTGCCCAACAACACTAAAGGAATATTGCACCTAGACTGTACAATAAACTTAATGTAACGCATAAAACCAAATCTTTAACAAATTACAAAATCAAAAACACCATTAAACTTTGGCTTAAGAATTTTGACTACAAGGATGCGGAAACCTTATTACTAATTGTAACATAAGCACACTGTATACACGTACCTACACACACACACACACACATACACACACACACACACACATACACACACACACACACACACACACTCATACATATATACACACGAACGCACAGGCGCGCGCGCACCCTCACGATACACTCGCGCGCACACACACACACACACACACACACAAATGCACATATACACTCGTAAACTAACAAAATAATTACTTAATTTTATTTTATTTTTTTAAGTTAGCTCTAGTCCATGTACATATCTTGCTTATATTATTGTAACAAATTAGTATCATTTGGTTTTGGGAAGGACTGTTTTCCAACATACACCTCACGCTAGTTTGGGAATCACGGCTGACACTGTAAATGTATAAACTTTTTGTTGCAATCAAGAATTTATTATTTATTATTAATTATATTATATAGGATTTAGAAAATAAGCTGTGCCCTACATACAGGGTACCTACATGTGTAATACAGTGGGGTAATGTCTTGTTAAACGAGTAAAAAACTGAATTATATAGATAGATACATTTTATTATTCGTTACGGAGAGTACGCAGGGCGCATAGCCCACGTCGCATTCGGTCCGCGGGCGACTTCAAAATTATAAAAAGTGACCAAGTTAAATACTGCGACCATTTAGATTATTTATAATTTCGAAGGAAATCCGTCAAGTTGTTCGCTCGTGATGGTCCGCGTCGCGCGTCGTGTCGCGCGACGCCTCGTTGTCGCTCGGCGGCACGTTATGCAACAAAGAAACGCAAATTGGTCGTGCTCTCTCCCTACAGCGCCAGCCCATAGTTGGGATAAATTGAAACGTGATGTCATTTGGCCTGTTTAAAGAATCTATTGTCGGGTGGACCTTTTTGTCCCTCGGGACACCACCTCGGGAGGACCAAACTCACTTATTCTGAGGAAATACCTACTCGCTTACCATACTCGAGCTCACCTAATAAACGTCGAAGTAAATATCAGCTGTGTTGCCTTAAAATAAGGCACATATTTATGTGTATCTTCTTAAACGACAATAATATCCTTCGGGCGTGCGGGGAGAGGTGCGGCGCGCGCGGGGGAGGCACGTCCCAATAAATCAAATAGAAGCCTTCCCAATAGTACATTTAAATGAGACGACAGACAGAATTTGCATGTTTGTATGTGTGTCTGTGTGTCAGCGGGGACTGTAGGGACGAGTTGAAGGTGACTCGTTGTAGAAGAGTGAAACAATGTCATGTAGTATGTATGTATAATAATGTTTAATACAGGTTATACCTACAAGTAACGAGAATATCGAAGTAGTACCATAGATGTCATGTTGTATTAGTGAGCAACGTAGGACTTCTAGACGTGTTAGAACTTGCGAAATTCTATTTTATATTTAAGAAATGGAGTATAGGCATTTTATCTGATGCTGTAGTTGGACTGTACTCCAAAGCAGCGATAGCTCATTGGAAAGACCAATAGACTGCAATGCAGAGGGTCTTGGGTTCGGAACCACGTCACGCACATCTGACATTCGGAAGTTATATGATTTTTCGAAATAATGTGCGTATTGATTGACAATTATCGGCTGCGCCGTGCCTCGGAGAGCACGTTAAGCCGTGGGTCCTGGCTGCCATGAACATCTATGGCAGTCGTTATTGAGAGAGTGTCGACACAGAAGATCCCACTGGGTCGAAGTGTCGCCGGTCTGCACAGACTGGCCCCCACATAAGATAAGATGGAGTACAGAAGCCCTACACCGTTAAACATATATTATATAGCATCTACCCATTTGTATCTTCATTCTTCTTAATATTTAGGCAGACATGTAATACAGCCTTATTTGTTTGGGCTCAGTTATATGTATATGACACTTATGTATTTAAGTACGAGCCAGTTGCAGTATATGATTTAAAGATGTAATATTCTGTTCGATAGAGTAAGTAGTAAATACACACGACGTGGCTATTCCACTCCGCGGCTGCATGGACTGGTCAACGAATTCTTTTCAATGACACCCTTTCAACACACTGTACCATTCAATGAAAAAGCTTTTCATGTGACAGTGCTCGGGTCGTCTGCCGGTCCCCCGATCGTCGCAATATGACTGATTGATAGATTGACTAATGTTTTGTCAAAGCGCGTGTTAATTCGTCGCTTGTGAGTCGCCCGCGTCACCTCGTCGCATCAATCACGACGCGCGCGGTGGCGGTGGCGGTGGGGATTCATCAATTATTGAGTTGTTCATTAACGTCTCGCGTACATGTCTCTAGGGCGCTTGTAACGTCATAATATTGAGCAACATATTCGAAACAACGTGCAACAAGTTCTGCAAAACGAATTACATACACGGTAGATGGTACATTTCTCAAACCACTGTAACTGGGCCAAATGTTGCAGATTCAAATGACACATAGAATTACTATACAAATTTTGCGTTAATGATAATCGGTCGAGTACTTAGTTAAGGCGTGAAAGCGTAACAAACAAACAATCTCATATTCGCGTTTATAATACTAGTTAGGATTGCACGAATCAATTCCGGAAGGAGAAAGAAAGAAAATTAATTAATTTGGCCTAATATAACATCAACATGTTAAATATAATATAAAATAAACAAATGTTGCCAAATGTGACCTAGTTCAGCTTATGCCAGGCTAAGGAAGCCTGGCGCTGGTTTTCACCTAGATCGACCATTAGGCCAGTACACTACTTATCACCCCTAAAACATTTTAACAATAATTAATATATAATAGTAATTTAGAACAGGAACATCCATTTTCTTGCACACTGATTAAAAATATCCAGGGGACAACTAGTGCCTCACGGTATTTGCAGATAATAAAATGTCCGCTACACTCGCAGTACTTATAGGGTTACAGTAGACCAACACCGCTGCTGGGCGCTGACAGTGCAGCGCGGGAACACTTACAGTGTGGTAGCACTTCGCTGGTCGGGTGTTACAGATTTGATTGGAATCCAAGGTTTGAGTCATCTTTTCTCTTTGCTTTTGCCCTGAGTCAAAATTGGTCAAAATATTGTGCAACGCATTCTATACAACTGGGTTACATTGTCGTATGCTTGTGCGACGAATGTTATGTACAGCACCTTGTGCGGTAGTTGGTTATTTTACAACAAATATTCTTAAATAAATATACGCATCACTGACATACTTATTCACTATTTTATGACGAGCAACACAAAACACTACAATCGAACAGAAAATTTAGAAAATGTAGGTGTATATTTATTTAAACTTAGATTAACGTCATATAAGCTTGCTCTCTCAGTGTCCAGTTCAAATGCCGGGCCGAGTAAAAAGTGTTAATAGGCTTCATCCAAAAATATTGTAATAGTACCACTGAGTCTCGGAATAAATAAGTTTATATGCTTATTTATTACATTATCATTACGTAAAACAAGCATTCTGTCCGCCTGATGGCAAGCGGTTTCTTTAGCCCACGAGCGGTTGCTATGCTAGGAGTAATAACTCGCGCGTCTCCAATCTTAGCAAAACGAAATGTAATGGAAAGAAATGGTAAGATAATATTAACCCCCGTTACTCTTGCTCACTGAGCGACAAGCACATTGTGAAGTGTTACGGTTGTTACGGTACGCCGGTTCTGTGGGCCGGCCGGTGATAGTCTGCTTCGCTGTGCGACGTCACGAATAATTGGTAGAGACGGGCTTGTGCGCTCGAAGCTAGCTGACGGAATACAAACGTGGTACTCTACTGCCTGCTTGTAATCCTTAAGAGCTTACAGGCACAATGCTTTATTTATTCTATGTTTGCCGTATAATGAATTCAGCGATCATTCAAACGACGGCTCCCGAAGTTCTTCATGTTACATTCAAGATAAGCGGCTGAACCTCTTTGTTCGCAGATTAGCGTGCGAACCTTCACAATAGAGTATTGTGACGAAGCGAACGCTTCCTTATTCAACGCGAGATGGATTCGTTTGAACAGCGTTAGTTTGTACGCCCCATCATTCAGATAAGTACGTTAATCCGTTGTCATCAAATACCCTGGAAGATCTCGTACTAATTATTACGGCCGATTATTGTCTTGCTTTACTCTCTGATGAATACACAGTATTATGTAGATGAGCGTAGTACTGTTTGTTATTTCTGAGTCAAAGTGAGGTAAAGTGAAATAATTAATGGTAATGCTTTTTGTCTTTCGCAGGATTAATACCATGTGCTGTTTCGTAGCACACGCTCGTAGCCTGTAGCTACGAACTATTGCTACTGTGAAAGCTCTTGTTAACCTCAAACTATATTATCCTTAAGACATTCATATTATACAGTAACGTGGTCAACAAGCCTATAATCTCGCCTGTTGGTGATCACGTACCACAGGCTGTGGCCACTTGCAAAACCAAAGGTACAATCAGCGCTTTACCGATCCTGGAGAAAGTTATAATGCGCTGGTCTCTAAACCCAGGAAAGGGAAATCCTGTGTGAGCTTCGTTTTAAATGGCAGGAGATCTTAATTTATTTTTGGATTTTCGTGGATGATATTTTTAATCAAACTCGATTAAATACAAGCCTAATTACAATAATATATGTTAGGTATGTAATGATACGATTATTTTGTTTGTAAATGTGAATAAGTAGGTAGTTGCCGGGCGTGTCGTGAACGTACGCACAATCGTAGCCTGCGGAGCTCCGACTGTGCGCGCGCTCTGCACCAAGGGAGGATTACGTGTGCGGCACAGGGAGAACGCAGCTTCATTATACACATAATTATGTATTATTATCACTATATAAATATCAACCATGACATAAGAGATGTGTTGGTTCAAGTGGACTCAAGTTCTACGTCACCCATCGATGGTTTTTTGAGTAGTGATATTATGTGTAATATGTGTATCGAGAGCTTAGTCGCAGATTGTTTTAACAAAGAAAACATGGCGGATCTAGGACAATCTTTGTGTATCAGATATATTTCAGCGTGTTTTCAGAGTTCGAAATAACTTTTATACGACAGCTTTTTCCGTCCGTCCGCCCGTCTATCTGTTATACAACTTTCAACTCAAGAACCGTAAGAGCTAGAGACTCGCGGTCAACGCCATTGGACTCAGTATAGTCGATTCACCCCCGAAATGATTAGGACCTTTTCTTTCCTTTCCTTTCTTTCTTTTTTCTGACCTCAAGGTCACGTGATACCATCTTTTAACTCAAGAACCGTAAGAGCTAGAGACTCGCGGTCAACGCTATTCGACTCAGCATAGTCGATATATCTCCGAAATGACTATGACCTCTGACCTCAAGGTCACGTGATACAATTTTTTCGAACTTTAAGATTTACAGAAATTCATGGCCGTTTTTCACTTGTTACTTTTACTTACATTGTAGTATGTTTGCCAGTTTGTCTCTCCAGCGTAATTTACTTGTAAGTGTTCCTAGCAATGCCACTAACATAATATGTTGATTGCATGTAGCTATTGTAAATATTTTGTTACACGTAATATTTTTAAGTCGCAGCTTTTTTGCTTACCTAACTTTGTGCTACCTACGAGTAGGTAGTTAATTTTAAATTTGATTTTTGTTTATATTTCTATATTTTTACCCATTCACGACTATTTAATACATTATTTAAAAGCCCATCGACGTCTATTATCGTACTCGGCATCAGTTGCCTTTGATTTTGTAACTTTCGTTCAGGGATTAGGTATACTTTTTATAGCCCCATAAAAATTCAACACGCATGATTATATTTGAGTCAACGATGTATTCTAAGCTATTGTGCTTCGTTTCGCGTTTCGTCAAGTAAAGTTAATTGTTCTGTGCTAAAACTGATCGTTGGTATGACGTTGACGATGACAGAAGGCGTCGACAATGCGCCGAGCCACAATGCGCACAATAACACGTATTTTATCAACAGCTCACTGTTAATGTCAACAGCGCATAATAGGCGCGCTACCGACACCCTCACTCACGTGTTTACGTTCATAGGTACATCTTACGGTAATGTGGTTCTGTTTACTAATGCACAACACGCGGCAATAATAAAATAGTCGTAAAGTCGTATTCACCGGGTGCTTAATTAATACGCGTCGTAAGTGCGCCACGTAACTTCACCTCGCCCCCGCACACACACATACACACACTCTAAGCATTAATAAATAATAGCAAAACAACGTTACAATAATTATTACAAATATCATAAATATGAAAAGCAGCTCCACAACCAAGTAAAATCACGTTAAGTATTGATAGAATAAATTCTTCTAATAACGATTGTGTCAAAATTTTGTTAGATAATATTAAAATTATAATATAATGTCCTGTATATTAACTATTCCACTGCTGGAGACGGCCGTCTTCTCATTTTAAACAGGGTTAAGACATATAAAGGTTTAAGAAATGCATCTAAGTATTAAAAAAAATATAGCCTCATTTATAAATTATTCCACAAGGAATTATTTTGCAGTATGAAAAGTATTAAGCTGTAGTTTACTGAAAAACAATCTAACAAGCAAGTTTCAAAACGATGTTGTTGACGGCAATTGAAAAATAGGTATCAATAGTGGAGCGATCTCGATAGTTCTGTGTGGCAGTTCAGTAGTCCGTGCATTAAGTTACCGTTGCTCCTACTACTGCAACTACAAGTGGCTCATAATTAAAATGTACAGTGAGTCACTATTCAACTGAGCTAAAGGTTAAAACAAATATTTTTTGAAGTCTCATATATTAAGTTGTGTAATTTCAAGCCACGCCATACACTTTAATATTGTCGATAATAAAACCGCAACTAATCATATTTCGTGGCAGTTCACAGCATTCAGCGCCATATTCGTGTGGTCGTTCAATTGCGGCGAATTAAGTAGTGTTCAAGTGTTGCATACCGTTCATACGTGTTGGAGAGGAAGGCGCCAAACGGTCTGGCGCGTTCGACTCGCCGGTGCTCCCACATACTCACTGTACACATACTTACACCGTGTGGTACTGCACAGTGATCACGCAGCCTGCCCGCGTCTGCCGCCGGGATACTCGCACACGTCGCCCGCTCACAGAGCGACTGTGCGCCTCCTAAATCATGTCGTGTCGACTGTGCACGGGCGCAACGCTCAAATCTCTGTCATACACATACATATATCATATGATTTATGTTAGTTTTATTCTTAAACAATAATGTTTGTTCCCATATAGGATCCTGGATCACTATCATAATAAGGTTGTAGGGATATAAAATAATCTATAGTAACATATACATGTATATCAATGATTCATTGATGTAGGTATAGACTATAATTTCGGAGTCTCATGTATTTCCTAGAGAGTGTTGCAACATGCGAGGTGCAATCCAAGGAATATGACGTCAGTCATGTTAATAAAATGATAGTGAGGCAATGCTAACTTCGTTTTATGAGACAGATTTATGGGAACAAGAGTAGACAAAATATCATATCGTATATTACATATACATATATAAGTAACATATATTATATCTAGCAATACATTACGTACTATGGTAGGGCTTACACAATACTTTCGTATACAACTGTAGTTATAAATTTCCGCTCCAATAAGTAAAATCGTATCAAATAAATGTAAACATAGAGTTCCTGTCAATTTTACAACTAAGGGACGAATGACTAATGAGTAGCCTGCGGGGAAGCGGTTATCATCGTGTAAGGGCGTTTGCGACGAATGAGGCAGCATACGCACGTCGCGTCGCTACACCGCTACAAAGAGAGAGTTAGCGCAAGGGCCTGTAAAGCGCTGGGCGGCTAACGCCCTCGCTGAAAGTTCGGCGCTTCATTAAATAAGTCTGGGTAATCTACTCACTGCAGCAGAAACTTATATAGGTGCTGGCTGTAAATTTCTTTTAGATGGCGGCGGTACTTAGTTCAAACTTCAAGAAGTTTGAGAGGCTAAACTACTGTGGCCTGCCTCTTATACATCATATTGAGGTTCTTCAGAGCGAATTTCAATCATGGCGACTAATCTTAAATAAATTATCTGCGTAGGAGATATTTATAGTGCACAAGTGTATGCGCAAACACGAGTGCTCATTTTGATCACCTACTCGCATAGTCCGATGGGAATGATATGGTAATCCGACACAACCAGTCACCACTAGAAGATGGGGATTTAAACCCGAGGCCTCACAGCAGTCGCATTGGCGTCGTTTAATCTGTCACAGCATTATATGATTATAATTATATATTAAAAATAAAATAAAATTTTAATTCTGGCGAGCGAGATCTTGTGCGTAAAATTCATGGTAGAGCTTCGAATTATTTGTTACAAAGTTATCGTTCTTGTGTACGAATGTGTACTGAATTCATTTGTTTGGTAGCAACATATAGGGGAAGGCTGCCATAAATGGACCACTTAAGTTTGACATGGCATATCTTTTTAAATTACAATGATAGAATGAAATGAAACAAACATTTATATTTACAATCAAATATTAAAAAAACTAACAGAGCACTGATTTAGCTTATTCAAAATTAAGAAAACTAAAGGTAAACTGTTTTGGTCGTTGCCTCCCTTGGACCACGGTCGTCTTGGTCGGAGCACTAAGTTGCCATCAATGGACTTAAGAAATTTGAGATAATGGTTCAATCAAGGCTACTTTTATTAAATTGCTAAAACAACTGAACAACAATAAAAAAATTTTACTAAAAAAATATTTGGCATATGATTAAGAGATCCATATAATTCGTGAAAATGAACAGTATTTAAATAATTATCGAAATAAAAATATTTTCGAGACAAATCAACCAAATCAAATAACAAAATTGCCATTCAACCATTTTACACTTTGCATTGAGGACAAAAATATTTCTTTATGGATTTTTAACACATGCACACTCGACATGAACCCAACCGCTGCACATCATCATTGTAATATGTGCCTATTGTGTTCTTTCTTACTGACTCAGTAGCAAGAGTCATACTTGTTTCATTC
This sequence comes from Catocala fraxini, assembly GCA_930367265.1. Taxonomy (NCBI): domain Eukaryota; kingdom Metazoa; phylum Arthropoda; class Insecta; order Lepidoptera; family Erebidae; genus Catocala; species Catocala fraxini. The sequence continues at coordinate 25,096,619 of OV884042.1, read as the reverse complement.
CAAGTATAATATTTACGTTTTGTCTTCGACATTCTGTAACAATAACAAATTCGTATTAGATACATAATACCTACGTTTGTTTTAACATCCTGATTACTTATTTACTAAAATCAAGTGGCTATTGTAAAAATCTTAAAATTATAAAATGGTTTCCTTGATTGGACCAGTCCAATGATAGAGCCACCTACGCGGTCCAATGGTAGCAACAGGATACTTTGGAAAAAATAAGTACTACAATTAAAATCATATCCGCAGATAAAAAATAATATCTCTGAAGTAAACTTAAACAATTATTCTAACATTTGAAACTATTAATTCTGTAATAAACAAATTATTATAATACTTACATTCGTTTTTAGATTACGTAAATTTTATATCCCGAGAATCGATTTCACACTTCCACACGTCACTCACGGTCGGGCGACACGGCGATTCTAAGGTTGCGGAGGGGTCAGTATGTTGCTCGTGCCGCATTTTGAAACGTACCTACGTCTCGCTAGCTGTGATATTTTTTGAAATATTGAAGTGGTGCGATGAAATCGCTGCACTGGTCCAATGATCGCAACCTTTCCCTAATTTGAAATATTGCAGTGAGATGAAAGCACTGCACTGGTCCAATGATCGCAACCTTTCCCTAATTTGAAATATTGCAGTGGGATGAAAGCACTGCACTGGTCCAATGATCGCAACCTTTCCCTAATTTGAAATATTGCAGTGAGATGAAAGCACTGCACTGGTCCAATGATCGCAACCTTTCCCTAATTTGAAATATTGCAGTGGGATGAAAGCACTGCACTGGTCCAATGATCGCAACCTTTCCCTAATTTCGTGGGGAAACCGACTGCGCTGGAAGTGGTATGCAGTAAAAATGAAGCACGTTAGCCAGTCCGTTGTCAGGCAGCGGCCGCGGGTTCCGTCTGTCACCGTCTCCCTGTGGTCTATATATACAATAAACATATTGTTCGATAAGGTACCTACTTACTTGGTCGTCGCTTTAACAGATCCAAGCGCTGCTACTAATAGTCATATTATATGTGTTTTGTTATCGGCATCGAGCATATTGTTGTTAAAGTTGTCAGCCTGACAGTTTTCAGCAGTCGTCCAATTTGGAATGTTGCCAAGCGTAGGTGTATTACACTGTCAAGCTCCTTTATAGCAGAAATGCTGATAGTTATCGAGTCTCAATTAATGTTAATGCTAAGATTTGTATGTGTCGCCTCAATCTGGCATAAAGGACTATAAAATGTCATGAGCGTGGACAGCAGTCAACGCAATGTAATGTCATAATTCAGTCAAATATATTATTATAGAAAATTAATAATATAATTGGTATGTCTGTTTGATAGTGTCGTGTAATGTGATATTGTTGATGGCTGAAGAGGGTCGGCTCTGACGCTGACGCTAATACGTAATTGTCATTAGTTATTGTTGGGGCAGATAGGGATGATGGCTGTAATAATGCTTACCCGGTGTCGTATTTGACTGCACGAATGGCTCAGTGCGTAAAAGGTTGCCTTGCTGCTGCCACCACGCCGTGTATTGTAGGTTCAAATCCAACACGGGACAAATTATAATACGTGACTTTGCAGGGCTCAGGTTTATTTTGTGAACCTATAACTGTATCTTTGTAAAGTCCCCTACGGCACAGCGAATGATCCTTATAGCGGCATTTGTCTCTATAAAGGAGATAACATATAAGGTGTTAGCAGCAGTTAGAGAAGAAAGCCAAGTTTATTGTAAGTACATATAATATGCAATTTTAAACAAAAGGTAAATTGTATCTGTAACAAAAGAAAACACGTTTTTTCTAAGTGATCCTGTAGGTATAGATATTTATTGCGTTAGGTATTAATGGCTCGGTTTAGCATTATCAAGTCCTATTGAGTGGCAGCGACACACCGGCAGCCAAACACGATAATCTGGCATTCCAACAATTTACAGATTATGTGGATTGAACTGGACACTCTTAAACGCTTCCACAATATCACGATGACTTTGTAGTAATGCTTTTCTTAAAATATAGAATCTATTCCACTTTGTCAAACGAGCCGGTGCCGGTGCCCCGACCCGGTGCGCGGTGGATGCGGTGGGTGTGTGAGAGGTGCGGGAAGCGCGAGGGGTGGAAGGGTGTCGTGAGTGTTGCTGGACGTAATTAATGTGGCCACAGATCATCTGTGACGCCGATTGTTTTTCACACACCTGCATGTGATTTATCAGTTGTGACGAGCTGACAACATATACACACATACATATACCACATTCATATCTATATATACATAGTATCGCATGCCTCTATCGTGAAACATGCATTAAACTCACGTATCACCAATTATAATTTTAGGTTTTACATCGTAGAAGCAAGCCTATTCCAAGTCAATCGTATTCAGCACTAAGCAAGAGATAAATAAATTTGGAAGATATTATTTAATTGAAAAAGAATTGTCCCGTGCGAGTATTTAACCCGCCATATTGATTTTTAAAGCCGCTGCGCTTTCCGCAAACTTATCTGAAGTTCCACCGCGCTCCGTATCGATGCAAAGTTGATGAGTTTAGAGTTTAAGTACGAATATAAAATTCATAACGGTATAACTCCACTTATCAATTTGTAGAGAAGTTGCGACGACGGCGCCCTCTGTCGGCAGATAACGCCAAGTTTCAATCGAGTGAAAAAACGGCTCAAAGTTTGTATTCAGTTATGAATATTTAGAAGCGCACTTAGCACTCGCCCCCGCACACACTGATAACAGGTTAAGGTGCCGTTCCGCAGAGCCTCCCTTACTAATACAAACATAACTATAATAAACATAAAGTAAGTAATGGTGTACAGTTTTTATGATTACTACAATGTAGTTCATGTATGAGATTTCCCTCTACATGCTGCGAGACTGTAGAGATTATTGCTTTTTACTATAACATACCTAAGAATCACGCCTTGAATCCTTAATGGTTTAGGTTAACATACCTATCTCATATATATACACAAGGCATTATTATTATTTACATAATAACGAAAGAGCCATAGCCGGCTGTCGTGTATACAGTACACAATTCTTTTACAGATTTCACTGCTTCTGACAGTACTGACAATGTTCCTACATGATACAACAGTCATTTTTCAAACTGATAATTGTTTATTACAATAGATATTTAAAGAAAAGATATATAACTTATTTAAATTTAAGAGTGTAATTGTTTTTGCTTACCTTACGATGGGAAACACGTAACTAGCATGCATTTTGTTATACCGATACTGTGGTGTTTGCACGCGAACGGCGCTTTTATCTCAGTTACAATTTACGAGTGGTTGTAACAGAGTAAGCTTTAATGAGGTGCAAGTGAGCGAGCGCGAGCGGCGCGAGCGAGCGGCTGGAGCGATCGACTGCACAGAGGAACACGTCTTACTTGCTGACATGTTAAGTAACATCTCAAGCACAAGCGGTAGGGAGGATATATGAGTGAACAGCTGATCGGTGTAATGAACAAACCTGCTGAGACATCCGAGAATGTGAGCACGGATCATCAGGCGCGCACGTCGTCAGCTGTCGAGAGAGAAGTTTATTGATTAACCATTATTATCCAAGCACATAATGCGGGCATTTACAAAGAACGTTCAAACTTGGAAAATAAACGGTGGGTGTGAATCAATCAATTTTTGTATTGAAGTTCGAGCCAACGAATTACATTACTACTCTCAAAATTACAGCATCATTTCTGCTGTACTATTCATGTCGACAAACCCTCCTCTAACAGCACGGTATGCAGCTTTCGGCTGGTGCGACGAAGTCAGGTGCCATCGCAAACAACATGTGAATCTAATCGTTTTATACATTCCAATACTAATACTACCTACTCACACTAGCTTCTTACGGATTTATATTGTTACAAGTTGCCATAGTTACGGCCAACTACGTGCACTGTGCCGTGTGTTTCTATGAAGCTACACATCGTGTGCCACGCACAACAATTATTGTTTCAAGCACGCGCACACAGAAGCTGCCTATAGATGGTATTGAAAGTTTAAGTTGATTAGACCTATTGGTATCGACGACTTCTGAACATATTGTTTCAAGATAAACATAGTAGCGGTGAAGTCATTGTATATTGTTGTGGCCGCGAGGTAGGCCTGTCCGTGGGAGGTAGTTCTGGGGTGAGGCGAGGGGGAGGGAGGAAGAGCCAGTTATTTATGACTTTGTTTCATTTTCAGCCGCCGAGCGCTCCTGTATGTTCTTTTGCAATACGATGCCCCGTTTGTATGTGCTAGCTTTAAAAAATACCAGCTTGATACGGAGAAAGTCTCATAGTTTTATACTAAAGGACATGTTGACCACATGTCAACAAATTAAATGCTAAGTTCATCTATTCTATGCCTTAACTATCATATGTTAATTGTTGATTGTATTTTATAACTAGCGTGGTAGTGTTCACAGCGTCGCATTTACAGATTATTTCTGTAAACGTTCTTAGTGTCAATTCGGAATCATACGCGCGGTCTGTTTACATTGATCAGAAAGAGCTGAATATCGAATGTATTGACGGTATACGGCAGTCTACTAAGCGCCACTTTTTACTTTACTTCCACACCAAATTAATGAACAACACTGTCTGAAACTAACAACTAACTTAAATGCAACCTCAATAACAGGTAAATTCACTAAGCACCATTTTTTTACTTTCATAAAAGTAACATAATTTTGTGTGTTTTGTGAAATAAACGATTTTTGACTTTGACTCCTTTACTCTATGGTTAGTAAAAATAATCTTCAGGGCGACACAATCAATAAGCTGATGCCACTAACAATAAACTAAATGCTTTAAATTACAGTGTCATCGTTGCGATTCAAAATAAATTAATTAAAAAATTTTAACGTAAAGCGCGCGATATTTAATTTACGCACATAACTTCTCTCTCTGTGTGGCAGTCCAACGGTCTCCACAACAGACTACCGCTGATTGTTGTCACCTGAACTCATCTAATAGAGTTCAGGTTGAACCTTTTTAATACAAAACATCAATATTATTACTAACACAAGTTCGAAAGTTCATTTCATGGAACTTTACTAGTATAATAACAAACTTAATATTTCACATTACACCAATTTTGAATTAACAATCACATAGATCCCAGTACAGAGGCGATGTGAAGGAGGCACCGCGGCGGCACTTCCAGTGGCACATTTGTCAGCGGCGCGCTGTTATTAAATCGACAATCATTAATATCGCCGCACTACACACAGCGGACGTCTATACGAGTACAGACAGACGGACACATTGTTGCAGCTCGCCACTCGCGACCATGAGCCACACTATAGGTATTATTGATTCATTACATTACATCTCGCTCACGGGTGTCTGTTACGAATAAATTGGTGATTAATTAAGTGTATGTGTGTATTTGAGTTTACCGCCCGTGTTTGTACATTCTCATTAAGTTCATTTCTTCCGAACCTCGCGTGCTTAAAGTATACACAAGTATAATTTGAATAATATGAACCGTAAACAGCTTAGCGCAGACATATTATATACATTGTAATTAAATATTACTTACAACGGGTACCTATTGTAATACACCAAGTCTCTATTCATGCTGTGTAGTGTAACAGAAACGATTGTAGAAGCAAAATAGTCAGACAATTATGTTATGTTAGTGCACAGTAGCAATAGCTGCTTGCCTTCGCTGCACTAGGCCGCAAGTGACGGCTGCGCTCTATGCTTTTGTATGCTCTGCGCTCGCATGTATGTGATGTTAAAAAATCTTTCGTGATTTGTGTAGATTATTTTATTTTTGAGTCGAGAAGTAATATCTAAATAAGTTGTCATATTCAAAAGGAATTTATAGCAGCGATTGTCCATTGTGGAGACCATTTTTAGAATGTCTTGCTCGACACCAGTTCTATCAGGCAGAACGTTCTAAATTAAGTGTGTTATAAAACCCTAATTTTATTTCGCTTAAATGTTTGATAAGCTGCTTATCAAAATCATTTTAGTAACGTTCTCGTCGATGTGCGACGTCAGCGAACCCGCACTTGGTCATCTTTGTAGACTGTTCTGCTATCCTTCACGTAGTTCAGCGGCTTGCTTCCGGCGGTTGGTTGTGTTGCCTCGATATTGTCTCTGCAAGGACATGAATGTTCATATTATTTCATCAACCAGCAGTAGAGGTTACGTTTATTTGCTCACGTGGCCTAGACGCTGAACGTTTCAGCTGTATCCTATCACTGAATACACATTTGTGTATGTGGTTTCCTAAAATAGTTCTTCGAGTCTAGATGTTAATTATGTAAGTTGTTTTGATGTGTATTAAATCCTCTGCGACACTAAAGTTAGCGTAGTGCTAAGAGGTGCCCTTAAAAGAAACAAACATAAATAAAAGTGACACAAGTGTACCGACAGACAATAAATATATTCTCTCACGATTGTCATGAATCATAAAGAGATACAACATATAAGGTAGTAGGCAGTATTGCAAGTCGTAAACTTGTCGTGTACTCATACAGCACGGCGACACTCACCGTGATTGAAAACTGTTATCGCGCCTCCTATCCCCGCCCCGCACACCGCGCCCTTCCATCGTGCGTCTACCAGCTATAAAATATTATGATTAACATACATATAGGAGCAGTGCGCGCCGGCTGCTGGAGAGTGGCAGCCGGGGCTGGCGCCTCACGATGAGTGTTGTGCAGAGACAATAGAGTTCGCGACATCTATATATGCACCGTGTCCACATCTGCACACCACGCGACACGACAAATACTTGTAACTTAATAACCATTGACGAACACGCATGGTGAAAGGCTTGAATGAGATGAATGTGCTCGATTGGTTTGACTTGGCACAAATAGGAAGAAATGGCGCACTTTAATTAAATCTAAATAGTTTAATAATAATTTAATTAGCTTAAAAATTAGTAAAGTTTAATAGTAGTAGTAGTGTAACAATTTTAAAAATTTTGTAATAAAGTGTCAAATAAACAACGCGATAAAATCCGTTTACAGCAGTTTAATTTCAATAACAATTTTATTTATTTTCTTTTACAAAGGTAACTTACACTCTATTACATTGATGGCAGAATTATGTAAATGGTCATGTTTTACAGCAAGGCAGAAACAATTGTGTGATCCCAAGACGTGTGAGTGATGTGCTGTTTCTATGCATGTAATATACTCATAATTAACAACAAAGGATATATATGTTCATAGCACAATAATTAAGAGTTGTGACATTTAGATCTTTTATAAGTGGTTATTAGTGATAGAGATATAGATATATTAAGTCATCTTCGTTAAAACCTGGAGCTGTCAATCCTTGGTATGGCCATCGAACAGGAAAAAATGTGGTATATCTTAAAGTTAGTCCAATACATCCTCGTTGCTGGCTCAGTAACTCATTGATGTTATAGGTGACTATCATAGATCAAAACCTACTATCCACCTATCTAACCATCCAAAAACATTCACGTGTCCTTCTAGTCATGATAAGTTTGTATAGAAGGTGATAAATATTCGGAATACAGTGGACACATGCAAACATGATGTAATAAAAATATCGCGACCGAGATCCCGCCGGTAATGTACATAAGATAATATATGTCTGTGAAACAACTTACATATCATTATACCTTATACATATACTCCGTTTGTTAGGCTGAGATGTATCTCATTCACGTTTCGCGAGACAGGTATAGGTCCCAAAACTTTAACATTTTTTGGAATTAACACCATAATATGCGTTCATTCCTATGTCACCTGTGTAGCCAATTTAAGCAGTGGCGAGTGGTGACTATGGAAATCACCGAATTTGTAGTTTTGTTTGTTTGGTAAGTCCGTAACGTTATAACGAATTATATCTTGGAACCCAATACGAATTTAAATAAACCTAGGTTAGAAGGACTAGTAGTTATATCTAATCCAAGTTGCTGTAATCATTTTATCAAATAAATGAGGCGTCTTTCTTGCTACAAGCACCGCATAATGTACAGTTACGAAAATGACTGCCGCCATGACGCGACCGGTCCGCGTGACACAGTGAATCGTCAAACATAATGTTACGTTCAAGTTGCCAAAATCTACACGTCTACAGGATGTGATGGATTATTTGCGAATCCACCTCATTAGACTGCACGGATGGCGTAGTGGTGTAAGCGGTCGCGTCGCCGCTGCCAGTGCGCCGGGTGTAGTGGGTTCTATCTTTACGTGGGACAAATAGTTTGTGTGATCGCCAGAAAGTTGTTTCGATTTTGGAAGTTATTTGTGTTAGTTCTTTGAATGTTTACTGAGATCCCCGCGACACAGGATCCTTGCCGAAGGACTGGTCTAAAAAAATTAAGGTCATCTTTTGAACATCGTGAGTCAACTCGCTTAAAGGAACACAATTTGTTTGTGAAGTTACCGTGACCCGTGAGTCTAGAACACCGACCGGTAGAAGGCGATAGGTCCGAATGCCGTTACATGTAACAATATGCATATAGCAGGCGCATGTGAAAGTATACAACTCTACCTAGCATTTTGCATATACACAGGCGTGATAGTGTGTTGCTTATGTATATGTGTTGATATAGTTGTAGGTGTACATTAGCAAGTCGTTCACCCCGGCGGTGTACAGCGCTGCTCAGCGCAGCATTACGATGATTGAAACGTTATCGCGCCTCCACCGAGTAATTAGCTGTCTCTCACACTTGTTTGCGTACCCCAATATATATGTTAACGCCGCAGCTTGGCGCAGGGGTAGGCAGCGCGTCTAATGTCGGTGGGGTCCTGCCGACCCCGGCGCGCGCTCGCCGTGAACTACCCCACGTAGTGGAGTAAATATGGTGCTGCGCGCACACGATAACATGTCCCCCTCCATTATGGGACATTCTTCTTGTGTAGCGCTCAGATACGCTAATGAGCCGGAGTTGTTTGAAATTTGATGAAGGATTGCCTCATCAGTATCTTGGTTTGAGTTTGCCTTTAAGTTAACTATAGATAGTAAATACACAGGTTCATTTTCAGGTCAGGTAACGTGGGCAGGCTACACCCATGTTTCATTGTCTGTACCTTGATAATATAGGTATGTACCTACAACACTGCCGGCGTGGGTGTAAAATGTATGTAGTGCAGCTAAGTACTTACCTGTACTGTCAACTTTTGACTGCTATAAACCAATTATGCCAAATGGTTAAAGCGTAGTTACGTATAACGCCCACTATGCCTAAAATCTTCTTCTTCCTTAGCCTTTATTATTCCCAAGTCACTTGGGGTCGGCTTTTCAGGTCTAACCGGATATGACTGGATATCAGTTTTTACACGGAGCGGCCACCTGACCTCCGCAACCCGAAGGCTAACGATACCCTACGGCTAGACCAGTGTCAGGATATTATAGGGTACTTACTCAAGTACTTACCCAATAACGACTGCCATAGATGTTCATGGCAGCCGGGACCGACGGCTTAACGTGCTCTCCGAGGCACGGAGCAGGCAATAATAATTGTCAATCAATACGCACATAATTTCGAAAAGTCATATAACTTCCGAAAGTCAGAGGTGCGCGACGTGGGTTCGAACCCGAGAACCTCTGCATTGCAGTCTGTTGGTCTCCCCACTGAGCTATCGCTGTGCCTGAAATATATTAAATGTATTATTATTAATCATAACATTTGGTTACGACTTAACGACGACGACGAATATAAGGCTGCCACATACCAAAACAACGTTAACAATTAAATTACACAATACACATGTTGCCAATAAAAATGTTCTCTAATTTGGTTCACTCTGATTTATTAACGTTGGAAGCCTCAGCGATTCCAAGCAAATTATACTTAAACAACGTATAATGTTATCATTTCCGTACTGCCTACGATTGACTTTATTTTAACAACTAGTGTGGCTCAAATATCGCTTTTATTACATTTGAAATTGAGTACGAAATCGTATGCCGTTATCGTCAAGCGTATATTACCAAGAAATTGTATGGTTACATTTTCGTGTTGCTGAATTGAATTCTTTGTAATTATAATAAGGTTGATATTGTTGTGAAGCTTAGAACAAAGACAGGAAATAAGAAGTACTGGAGCTATGTTCGGTGAAGTTTTTACAGAGGAAAGTGAATTTTTAATGGCAGTGACGACAGACTCAAACGATGGTATTGAACATTATTACAATATATCGTTAGGGAGAGTCGTCGCGGCTAATTGACGTGTTAGAGATCGTGCCGTCGCGGCGCACAGCGCTGCCTGCTATCTGTTGTTTGATGTTGTGTGCGCAGCGGAGCTGCCTCGTTCCAGGCGGGCTGTAGTATGAACGCGCTGTTGGATATCGTATAGTAAGGCCGCGGTCTCACTATGCAAACCGTTCGCGACTTACCATTTGCATCAGCACCAGCTTGTACAATTGTTGAAAGTGTCAACTTCCGCATTAGCAATAAATACTCCCAATATAACGGTGACGCCTTACGAGCATTTGGGACGACATGCACTAAGTACGCATAAGCTCGAGATAATGAAGCTGTCTCTGTATCGCATTAATACATATGATGTACCGCGCGCCATTTAAACGTGGTGTGAGAATTATGTATCTCGTTGTAAGCAAGTATAACATTTTAATAAACAATGTTTATGTAACAAGAACAAGCGGGAGTGGTCCAGTAGTGACGACATTTTAGGTGTTGTCTTTGATTTCGTCTAGGTACATTACGTTATTTAAGCCATGTGGCTTAAATAACATTTTTCATCCTCCACAGACGTATAGCAGTAAAAATAATAATAATGCAATTTATAAGGCTAAAAGGAGTACAATGGTGAACTTAAATCAACTTTAAATTAAATCTTAATATCTAACAATAACTTAATGCCTTAAGGAATTAGTTCACGACCAAATAATAGTAATATTTATGACAAGAAAGGATACTTTAACATCTTTACATTATTATAAGCTACTTGCCTGAACTAGGTTAGACCTGTGCTTCAGGTGATCACTTGACTATCTATTTTAAAATTGGACATTTCTTTAAGTAATCTGTTGGACTATTAATATAACTAAATATAAACTTAGGTTAAAACTGCCTGTACACGTACGAGCAACTGTGTCATACAATAAAATGCTTAGGTACCTAAAGTATAATGACATTATTTGAATATTTGTAACAAATTCTATGTGTCTGCATTATTGAGTTTACCTAAATATTCCGTTATAAAAAACTGGTCCACTGATCGTAACTTGATGCTATATAGCCTTTCTCGATAAATGGGCAATCCAACACTAAAAAAAGTGTTTGAAACACTTTCGAACCAGTAGTTCCTGAGATTAGCGCGTTCAACCAAACAAACAAATAAACAAACAAACTCTTCAGCTTTATAATATTAGTGTAGATTGAAATTAAACTGCTATATACGGATTTTATCGCGTTGTTTATTTGACACTTTATTACAAAATTTTGAAAATTGTTACACTATTACTACTATTAAACTTTACTAATTTTTAAGCTAATTAAATTATTATTAAACTATTTAGATTTAATTTATCTTTACACTTTCCCCGACGTTTCGGTTGCTTTTCAGCAGCCATGGTCACGGTCAAAATCCGTATATAGCAGTTTAATTTCAATGAATAATATTCGCGTAAATAGAAGACAATATTAGTGCAGATTTTAGACTAGGTTGTTGTGTGTGGATTATGACTGGCGTGCACATAAATTATAACTTTACCTTGAATCAACAGACTTTAATAATTTTAGTAGTTGAGCGTGATACGCATACGTGATACGTTTTCTCCGACGAGCGCAGGCGCACGTTCATTCCAGCTGACGTGAAAGAGTCCTAACCCGCGCGACACGTCGCTGTTGACACGATGACAGACATATCACAGTATAATATATACATATTAGGTGTACCCCGGCAGGCGGCAGGCGGCAGCGGTGCGATCTAATCTAAATTGAAATGGCGCCTCGAGGTGTACTTGACATTACCCTCAACGATATATTCTAATAGGCTCTGTATCTCGTAAAACCTCCATATAATATTTAGAGACCTGCCAATGTTTTTTTTCCACTGAGGTAATTCGTGGCTCGTAATACCAAGGGTTATATAACGCGTTGTCAAGCCTACAAAACAGCATCACTGGGTTATCAGCGCCAAGAACAGAATGGTTTGTACGCTGACAGCACATAATATGTAGATTTCTGACGATATTGTTCGTGATATAACTTTTTTATAACATAAAGTTATTTGACTGCAGAACCGTATTAAGTAGTTGTCCCCCTGTCCAGCGGCGAAGTGAACGAAAGCACGACTAAATATAACAATTTAAATTACAATAGGTACACATTCTTTATTATTTACAAATTAAAACTGTGTATTATTGAACAATGTGGCTCCACACAAGGTTTACTTATCAGTTAATATATTAGCCATTTGTGAACCTGCTGCCTGATGGTATTTGGTCAGTCCAGTGAGAGAAAATACATCCGGATCAACTATTTTAATACTTTTGTATTAAAATAGTTGCCACTCAAACCCTTTGCTATCTAAGAGGCCTGATGGAACCACTAAATACTGGTAGTTTTGTCTAACAGTAAATTACTTATCGTTAATTCCGCCGGTGTTGCCCCCCCCCCTCTCCCCCCTGTGCCCTGCATGTCTCGCCCCCCTGTCGCCAGTTTATCAAGTGGCAGCGAGTCGGAGCAATTAACATCAGATGCGTTTCACAAACTCAATTCATTTATATCAGTTATATTGCTTAGAAACGGAATCCGATGCTTACGTCGAGCGGCGGGGCGAGGCTGGCTAAGGGATGGGGTGTCGGTGAGCTATTTGTTTATGGTAGTTGTACGAGACCGACACATAACTGAGAGCAAGGCCGGCCACACGGAGCACAGAGCCGCTATACACTTCGGTACTCATCAATGCACACTGGTGACTGATTGTCTTACATCAACTTTCAGGTACATATACTTTTCATTTCAAACTTTCACTATTCGTAAACGATTCACTAAATGTTCCGGCCTACTTCACTTAATACTGATTAAAACGAATTAATATATCCTCGTTGTGAGTTTGTTGTCGGTCATAGTCTGCTGTTTAGTAAAAGCCGCCGAGTACGTTGGATCACGTTGTATACGTTGCTTATAATTAATAATAATAGTTAAATACAATATCCATGCTAGGTTGATCTTACATCAGTATATTAAGAACATTATTGGATCAATTTCACATATAGCATGTGTATGCTATAATTAAAATTGGTCAAATAATATACAAATATAGTCGAAACCAAATATAACGACATCGTTTATAACGACGGATCAGTTATTACGACCGAAAGACAAGGTCCCGGCCGGATCCCTAAACAAACAATTATGTAATCATACCGCGTATAACAACATCGGATACAGCGACATATCGCTTAAAACGACAAAACTTTATCGATATTCATCGGTTTCAGTGACCAACCGTTTTACTAGTTCAAACAAAACGACAAAATACGAACAATTTAATTATTGAAATTTAACTTACTTCCAATCTATGAAGGAATATTTTAAGCTGAGTACAGCTTATAGACTACACAGGGGTTCTTATACAAGGTGGCGAAAATGTTATTACATTAAATGATATACTACCTTAAGCTGGTTGATATAAGACGGTTAACATAAACAAAAAACCTACTTTTGCAGAAATTAAGAAATTATTTTTTTGAACAATATAAATAAAATAAAATTAGACACAAATTGGAACACCATTGTAACCAATCGTGCGCTGTAGCCAGCTCGTTAGCGGTCGTAGGTTCCGAAAAGTCATCTTTGTCAACTCGCTAGGATCCGGAAATTACCCGGACCCAATACAATATGACAGTTTTTTAATATCGCTGCTTAAGGTCTTTGACACCTAAGTACAGTTATCACTGCATTACATGATGTTCTAAAATTTCCAAATTATGAAAACAAAAAAATGTCCTGTGACTAAACTACTGAATACATTTGGTCCATAATTTGTAAATCGTCAAAGATACCATGTAGTATATGTGGTATCAATTAATGTGATAACATTTGCGCCACTTTGGTTATATAAGTTTTTTCAGAATAAACATTTTTATTTATTTTTTCGTCATTTTATTCAAAACAAGTTCTTAAGCATAACCTATACCCATCTATACTAATATTATAAAGCTGAAGAGTTTGTTTGTTTGTTTGGTTGAACGCGCTAATCTCAGGAACTACTGGATCGAATTGAAAAATTATTTTAGATTTGAATAGATTATTTATCGAGGAAGGCTATAGCCTATATAACATTACGCTACGACCCACGGAAGCGGCGTAATAATAATAAACGTGGGTGAAACCGCGAGCACAGCTAGTACTACATAATTGTACATATTAAAAAATTGTAAACATACATATGACAATTAATATGACTACGTACTTGTGTATATTGCTTATAACAACTATCGGACGTAACGTCCGACGATATATGGTCCCTTCAATGTGGTTATATCCGGCTTTGCCTGTATATATTATGTTTCTACAAAGATTTCCTTTGTGCTATTGCCATAAGTGTCAAACATCCATTTATATAGTAACGAGTATGTGTGTCAGTGCTACGCGGCATGTGTGCTACGTCGTGTCTATGGTACGTATAACGTACACGCATTGCCGAAGCTACGTGATTGCCGCGTAGCTGTGCAGCTACGCAATGATCGCCAGTCTGCCTCAGTGACTGCGTCGTATTGCTAACAAATATGTAATCATAATAGCTACATAGTACGTTTAGTTTAATTACATAGAGACGTGAGCTTATGATACAGTACCAGGCAATCGTGTTCAGTCAAACATAATACATTATTAAAATAATATGTATATTAGATATACAGTACACGTGGCTTTTTGTTAAATTAAATCCTTACTAACATTATAAATTCGAAAGTAACTCTGTCTGTCTGTCTGTCTGTTACGTATTCACGGCTAAACCACTCAACCGATTGGGATGAAATTTGATACAGAGGTAGGTTAAAACCTGGAAAACGACATAGGCAACTTTTTATATATGTATGTAAGTACCACACGGGCGGAGCCGCGCGCAAGAGCTAGAATACATAATAAATCTAAGGGACGTACTGGTATAGTGATGTGCGTTCACAAAACTACAGTACATTTAAAGGTACTTGTGTAAGTACATTGTATATCGTTAGATCTGCAAATTATATAAAAAACGTTATAAATGCAAGTATTTATTTTACCAAATGCCGCGGCACACGTCACAGGCAGGTGTTTGTTACATCATAGCGTTTAATACCTAAGTTAATGTGAATTCTCTTGATAAATCGTTCTGATGTAAGTTTTTATTTTTTGGCTTTAACATTCTAATCTATATGCTCTAGCGCAACGAGTCCCTTTATTTCGTTATGTACTAAATAAAAAACTAATCGTAAGATGTGTTTTGATATATATCGACGATATATATAAAACGCAACGCTCGCAAACGCACACATGCACGATATATTAATTGATTCTGTGTTGTGCCTTCTTCGTTTCTTAATTTTAAAAAGACAGCTTCCTCCCGCCCGCCCCAGGTTTAATTCCTGTATCGCGGGGCCTTCTTCACGATCGTTCAAACAACGGACACAAAGAACATCCAGACCAGGAACAACTATTAGTGGATCACACAACTTATAGCTCAGTTTTCGAACCCACACAACTTGACGCAGTGGCAGTGACGATGCGGCCACATAAACTACTACGCCATCTGAGTGACCTGACAGTTACATCGCCTCGGAACATTACAATCGTTAGCTGTGCTGTCACTGACTCTACTAGACGCATGAGGCTTGGTTGCTGTAGAATGTACAACAAATATTGTAGTCAATAAAGTGTCCTTTCTCCGGTCTGTCGGCGCGCATGTTAGGAAGTAAGTAATGCTCCCGACTCCTTGTGCGGCTGCTCCGAGTGTGCGACGTGCGACACATACTGAGGCTCGGAACATCACACCGACCGACGACGCGCCGCCGTGCCGACCGTTTAGATTACCTGATTCGGATGTCACTTAGCTTTGTATAGATAAAATATTATGTTAACCGTATCATTGGTCAAGAAGTAAATTTGTCTTTATTAGAGTGTCTGCTCGGTTGATGGCTAAGCTTCTATTATGTGGAATTGAATGATTATTCGTGATCCACTGGTTCCTCTAAGCTAAGATGTTAAAAGATGCGTGTCCGAATTCGGAAGACGAATATCTATAACATTTAACCTCTGGTATGCCGGAACGTGGATCTGCGCGAGACACAATGCTTTTTCTATTATGTCTGGTATTCTGGCATACAACAGGTTAAAAAATAACAGCAATAGGCTTGCCCCTTATAAGGTGGGATCCGAAACCTTAACTAGCAAAATGTGACTGCAACGTCTGTCTACCCTTCAATAGCATTAGCGTGAAACTATAATATTATGTACGTTAAGTATAGTAAGAGTTAGTAATTTTGCGAGGGTTTGGGATGGCCTTAGCGCTTCAGTCCAGCTTATATTAATATTCCAATACGCCATACCTCAATCCCGACTCATCAAATTTTACGGCAATGCCCGAAAAATAACCGCAAACAAGCACAACACGCAGTTTTATTAGCTACGACTCGGGTAACAGTGTACATAATCGCGCGCACGACACGCACCGCGCCGCGTCGCCGCGTAATAGCCATCGCAGCATATATTTAGAGGTAGTTTATACAAATTGTATATCCACATTTAGTGGCAACCATTCCGGTCATATTTAAATAGCGAAATTACTATAATTAGACTTTAAAGGGAATGGAGACATTAAATAAATGGTCGCGCGCGATCGAGTCGCCGGAATCTATAACAATCAGAAGGTACATAGTAATAAGTGGTCACACTCCCGCACACTACACACTACACTGTAGTACATACTACACGCAACAGTAACACGCGCGCTGATCTTGTATATTACATACTGGAGTGAAAACCACTGAGATAGGTAAGTATTTAAGTCTGGTACTACAAGCATCAAACTGCCAAAAACATAATATTACTTATAGATAGAATATACGAATACTAAGTACGCACACATAATATCACGATTGTGTGACAGTTGAAGGTTAAGCTGCCCACGAGGCTATCCATATTTCTTACGAATAATTTATGAGATTTAAACTATAATATTATTTAGAATAGTGGTGGCACCGTGACATTCATTCTCACAACTGATGAATTAATCATAATATGCACTCGGTCAGTTTGAAAAGTATCGTTCGTAGAGCTTTTAAACGTCAAAGCTAATATCGACTTGGAGCTATATCACCGATTTGTATTTGTTATTCCTACTTTCTTCGGATGATTTATTTAATTATTAAGTAATAAGTATAAATGAATGCGATCGTGGTCATTCCCGGTCAGTGTGAACTGGCTGACACGTCGCGCGTACTAATTAGGTAATAACTAAAGCACGATGACATCAAATGCTGTTACTTATTATATTATATAATGTATTAACAGTAATTGCAAAGTAAAGCAAAGTGCTTAGCTATGTAGCGAATCCAGGCAAGAAACCCACGCTTGTTGAGCTGCTGACCCAGCACTGAAGTTTCTCTGTTCTGTGTTGCTGACAAAACTATCTTGCTTTATTTTTTAGATATTACTTATAAGTAGGTACTACTGTCCACAATTAATACAATGCGACATTTCGTACAGCTTCATCTGAAAGCGATCGATAGCGGCGTGACGTTCTATTGTTAACGTGGAACTATAATTTATAATGCTGAGAACGCGATCAAAGACTGGTACAAAGTTTTTATGGAAAATCAAATTACTTTAATAAAGTGAAACATTGGTACTTAACAAATGTACAAGTTGGTCGCTGGTTCGATGCCGAACAAAGGGTAACTTTCACCAATTTCCATTGACGTACAGCTCAAACTACAATTTACCTTAACTAGCTACATATAAGGTTCTAAATGGAACATCAGGTAAATTGACTTAGTGCAAATAAATGCCACTTGATTTTGATCCCTAAACACTAGACGGTATTGTCCAGTATTGCGTAACTATGAAACAACAAAGGGAGTAAGCAGTAACAGATTTCTAGGGCATCATTATTTGGGCACAATTTCGCTACATTTGTGTTCAACAAGTATTTATTTAATGTGATGTAATGAGGCCACAATTAGACTAATAACTTACTCGTATCTGGCTACGATCTGTAATTTATTTGAGCTGTGAACATTTTGTATGTTATTAAGACGTTCTGCAATGGCAAGTGAAGGGATCTTGTTCAATTACGCGAAGTAACGTTTGTTTGTGACCGATAAGGTGTGATGGCGCTGCGCACACCGCAGTGCTCTCTCGGACTGCTTATTTAGTGTTAGGGTCCTCAATTGAAAACTCATGATTACATTATATTGAGAGTTGAAGCTAAGATTTCAGATTTACGATTATATACTGGTTTATTAACCATGAAGGTAAGCCGCTTGAGAATAGCTTTGGCGGTAAACCCGCCTATATGTACGCATAATATGATGTAGAACGGTGTTATTCTCAAATTAATAAAATATGTTGTCTCATTCAATAACTATGATAAAGAAACGTGTAGGTATACTAAAGTTATTTATTTCCTACTCATTTAGTCGCTTGTTAACTAAAGTTCAAAATAAATATCATAATTTGGGATAGATTGACCTACTACTAGAAATTTAAATTTGACACACGTATACGTACGTGGGGCGAGCGTAATATTTTGCGCGGGCCAGGAATCAAAAACGAACTTTGGCAATTGATGCATGCGTCTGTGATGGTAATGTATGCATGGAAATCATTCTATACCATAAACCCTGATTATGCACACATAATAATTGAACCATCAAGAACAATACACGCAACACTTCCGCAGCGCCGCACGCAGTTCCGCCGCTCGCTCTGACGCCTCACGCTCACGCTCGCCGGAGGAAACTGCCTCTAATGATGACGTAGCACCTTCACCACCATCGACACAGCTGAGAATCGCACATTTTCACACTGAACTATGCGAGAAATAAACGAGCAAATCAGCGTGACGCACCATATTGAGGGTAAACACACAATAGGTATCATTGTTCCTCATGCATTGGAGATCAAAAGTAAAAATTTACTTAGTTTAGAGGCCCTACGGTATTTAATAGCTTTAGCATATATTATGATTGTCTACGCGCTTTAAAGATATTTCACGAATTAACATTTATTATTTTGCATATTTTATGTATTCGGTTTAAGTTTGCTTGTGGCCACGGTTAGCGTCCTCAATCAACTGCAATCATAGTCTATATAAACCTGAATCATTATTATTTAACTATTTAACATTAACTATTTAATACACACATAACTTAGAAAACTTAAATTTGCCTGCTTTGGGATCGAACTCGAGGTCTCTGCGTCGCAGTCCCACGGTTAACCGTAAGGCTATCACTGCTATTGTAGAAACGTGTACCATTGTATGATACATATATATACATATATTCTACTTAGTATGATCGCGTTAATGACCGAAAAATATACTTTGCAGAATTGCTCTTCTAATACGTACCATACTTATTAGAAAAGCAATAACCTATAAAAGACCTTAATCAAGTATAAAAGTTGTTTTATACTTGATTAAAGTCTTATCTTGAGAAACTAAGAACATTCGCTATCACCCCGCGTCTATAATAGTATGTCCCCGGATGACGTGTGTTCTCATCATATTTCGGCAGCGATGTAACAAGCAGGTACGATTGGGTACAGGCTTACCACACCATTCTAATGCGATTTTCTTAATTAATCGATAAACTCAATAATCGATCCTAAAGTTATGGCTATGGAACTAATGATGCTGTTACATATACGTACGTGTTTCTTATTTTCATATGTAAATCTTTATCCACCGTAAAGCAAGTCATATGAAATATCGATTACGTACAAAACTTTGTTGCCTACATACGTGCGAAGGATGTTTCAGACTCTTCACCATCGTTTGGTGTAGTACAGCGCGGCGTCGTAAGGCTGCGGCAGCTGCCGTGTGCCGAGACTGCCGCAATCGACTTCCTGCCCGTCTTCTCAGAGCACATAACACGTAGTAAAGGAAACCTTTACATAGCAATTTTTGGTTCATAATAGTGCCTTCGTGTAAAAATACAGCCATGAGTTACCGCTATACATGTTTATTCATTTAGACAAAACGTTCCAGCCTCCGGATTGTCGTCTTACCTGTAGAAAAACGCGATAACAATGGCCAACTTAGAAATGTTTTTGGTATTCCCAACTAGCAACCCTCCAATAACTGCAACGGACTATCGTCGCAATAATTATACAAAGTCCCACGCCTTTATCTGAGAAGAGGTAGAAAGGTGCGTGTTAACCACCTTTTGCTAGTTATGATTTAAAGTTTCACGTAATAGTTAGTCTAGTGTCTTGTATTGGGCACAGTTTCAAACTCCGTGATACTAAGAATCTCTTGACAGAAACATCCAACAACTCTTTTTTTCATTCGGGTATCGAACCCGAGAATTCATGCACAGCAAAATATTTTAATGAGCCTATACCTTAATATAAGCTGCTGAGCACATCAAGTAGGTAATATATGTACATAGCGATACATTCGATTCCTTGGTTAGTCCTATAATATACTCGTAAGTGTGCGCTTAAGATATTTCATGTAGATCCATGTCCGACCCTCTCGTAACAATCAAAATGAGGTTGTGTTTTCCTGTCAAGAAATTCTCAATAATAACACGACGCATAGCTAGCATTGCTTTACGTATCCTATGTCGCGGGTCGTTAAACAAAGCTGGCGATATGTAACGTAATGCACTTCTGCCAAACCATTCCAAAATATGCAGGCGTGATATTATATGGATAGGGAATGTGCGTCAGACTAGCAGTTAGCTTGCAACCTCCGTTACTCTTAGACTCGGTTGAAGATGATTTGTTCACTAATTTGATGGATCCCCTCTCCCTCTGGCTGGGTGCCACTACCCCCGGCAAACGAGGCCCCTCCCTCTTATTATTTGCTGTGCGGTAAAACAAGGCGTTTCTCGCGGCGCGTGTAGTAATGCGTATGTAGCCGGCATCTCCCGCGACTGCCGACGAAGCGGTAATTGAATTATTCGATGCGCCATTACATGCCACATATTATATTATATTATATTGTTATAACGGCCATTTTTGATGCTCCACGATCTACGAGTAATAATAATAATAATATTCTACACATACACACACCATCTAGCCCAAACTAAGCAGAGCTTGCACTATGGGTACTAGACAATGGATAAACATACATATATATACTTTTTTTTTGTAAATACATGCTTATTATATATAGAAACACCATTTTTTTTTTTTTTTTTTTTTTTTTTTTTTTTTACCCAGGGAAAATGCTTCATGCACTGCCCGCCGGCTAGGGGACGGCACTGGCGGGGGAGTGTGGGACTCCCTCTCGGGGTTCCTAATTTACGGGTGGCAGGGTCCCCTCAGGCCTTGCCACCCGGAACCCTTAAGTGGGGGGCAGGAGAGCGACAAAAGCGCGTCTCCTGCGCCCTCTCCTCCGGCGGCGGACTTCCGGGGCGTAAGGATCATCCTCACGCCCCCGTTCCGCCGCCTCCTTCTGCGAGATGACAGTCTCGCAGAAGGACCTCATTGCGCCCCAGCACCTGTCGTCGCCGACCATCCTGGATACGACGGTCGGCAACGAGAGGTCGGGGCCAATCACAGCGACCAGGGCGCAGCGCTCCACGACCCACGCCGGACACTCCTCCAGCGTGTGCTGCGCCGTGTCCTGGTCACACTCCTCACAATGGTTGCACCTGGTTGATATATAGAAACACCTAGACCAAGTCAAACATCCATGTTCATGCACACAAATGTTTGACTTGTGCGGGAATCAAACCCGCGATCTCAGGCGTGGCAGTCGGCTACACTAACCACTACGCCATCGAGGCGTAAAGGAAAGGCGTAATAAATAGTATATAGCCATTAGAAGAAGTCTTAGTTGATAGACATTAGTTCCAATAGCCACTGCGCCAAGAAAGATGCCAAATGTCCCTTCAGGCCAAGGTAGCTCAAAAGAGTATGTACTTTTCACGTCTGTATGTTCACTACGCCCGACTCCCTTGGTCGCTACCAGGTCGAGAATCGATGTGGTTGCCTCCTCGGACGAAAGAAACAAAAATATCCGTATGAAAAGATGAGAATCGGGTAATAATTAGGTATCTATCATAACTTCTTCATCGCTTATGAACAAAAAGAATACCCTGTTTCGTTTGTTTGCAATGTTCATAATAGTTAATACAATAAATAAAATAAATGCAAATGTTTCTGCGTGTTGAAAACAGATGGCGCTAGGAGTATCGAATGAACACAACGCCCGCAGAGGTTTCGCTCGGCAACAGCTGATCCGGACGCAGTGACCATTGTTGCCTGCGTAACGGCACTGTGTTTATAAATAACACTTACTTTGATTAAGTGATAAAACATCAAAGCAGTTTAGAATTAATGAAATAATGTACTCTCGAAATAAATCTTTAAAATCATAATACCACATAAATATAAAACTAATAGTATGACAAAAAAAAATTGTTATCTATTTCATATTGATTATTATCCTATCTTAAATACGGGGGCCAGTCAGTGCAGACCGGCGACACTTCGACCCAGTGGGATCTTTTGTGTCGTACCATATTGATTATTAGTAAGTAGGTATTTATAGTATAAGAATATTGTTAAGTAACATTTTCTTAATTATGGAAAGCATTAATCTTCTTCTTTCTTTTCGTGTGGTTAGTGGCCAACCTGTTGTCAAGAGTTGTTCAAGCCACGTAGGCCTCTGACATAGCTTAACGACTACTGTCAATTTGACAATAACCGGGGCCGACTTTTTACGTGCCCTTCGAAGCACGGACACGCTCAGATTAAATACCACTAAGCGGTCACCCATCTATAAACTGACCGCACCCAACATTGCTTAAACTCGCTAATCGTTTACCGATCAGTGAGTGCAACGGGCTAAGAGAGTCTCAAAAAAAAAAAACATGAATTATTGTTACAACTTGGAACAGTACTTGTTGTCTTGATGAAAGGTACGTTTTCTGTATCCCTGACAGAGTGTATGAGAAATTTCATGTTGGTCGGTTGAGTAGTTAAGACGTGAAAGCGTAACAAACAAACTCACATTCGCATTAATAATATTAGGATAGTATACTTATTCAGATAACACTTGAGTGAACTGTAATATTATAATTGTACTTTGTAAAAGAGATGACCGCAAATATTATTATTTAAATAAATATAGGTTCCTAATTCAATTAAAAAAAGAGTACATTCAGATAGTTTAACGTTGCCTACGAACCAGAACTCCTCTCAGTAGGAGGAGGTCAGCGCGACGGACTGCGGCCTAACGCTGTTGTCCACTGACCCACTGTTGGTTGTCACACTTTACACATCATTGACAATGTTTTAGAGAACTTTAGACATGCAGGTTTTTTTGCGATAGTTCTCTTCACCCTTTATAGCATGTAGATTATTGAAATTGTCGTGACATATATATACCTATAAACTTATAGATTACTAGCCTTTAAGGATAGTCTTCAAAAACTTAAAATAAGTAAAAGTCTTTTCCATAATAAATAGATTTCTCTATTTATTATATACCTTGTAAAGATCATTACGTACGTCTACATTTCTCTTACTCTCTGTGACTGTAGGCGGTTTTACTTCAACAAGTTCGTCGACCCCGCTACTCGGTTTAGATAGTATCTACAATAAAAGTACCAGGCTCTCAGCGAATCAAGGAGGTTAACTTCGTACATTAGAGCTAGCAGGCGATGCTTCCAACTTGGCGTTCAAGCAGAATGTAGTAGCGGCGGTGTTACACAGCACGGGGTGCATCGACCTCACCCACACACGCACACGCGCGCTCGCGAACAACACGGAGGCAGCAGGCACCGCCTAGCAACTGGCGACCGCGACCCGCTCGCACTGACATCTCACCTCATTACACATGTACTTACCTTCGCGGCTGCGAGGAGGTTCAACCGAGCGATCTGACATAAAACCAAAACTATCTATTCATTACAATATATTTTGTTTATTCAAGCAGACAGTCGCGGCGGATATTACAAACATTTAAACAACGAACACAAAGAATACCCAGACTAAACAATAACTACTACTGGTTCACATATATTATTGTCCCGAATGGATATCGAATGCATAATATTCAGCGCAGTGGCAGTGGCAAGGCGACCAAGTGAACCCTTACGCCATTCTTGTATGTCTTCATTACACTCCGTACGTCATTTCAATCTGTTGAAACAGATGACACAGTGACATCTACCTACACAAATGTTACTGTAGATGTGAGCCGCAATGAGACTGCTCCAGTTTACCAAAGGGTAAGCCGGAGTAGTGTGGCTGGGGCTGTTTACCTTCCTGACACTAGGGCTGTCGCTAGCTGTAGCAGCTGTTCCTTTGAAGCATAACGCCATGCTGTTAAAAAGATAGACAGAACACTGTTTTCGGCCCTTCGACTTTTCGCAGAGTTAGCCACGTCTTGCTGCTAGATAGATATCTATAACTAACACTGTGCAGATGCACGATGACGCAAAATAACGGTATCAAGTGGCTTCTGCTAATTTGCAA
The DNA here is from genome assembly GCA_930367265.1 of Catocala fraxini. Taxonomy (NCBI): domain Eukaryota; kingdom Metazoa; phylum Arthropoda; class Insecta; order Lepidoptera; family Erebidae; genus Catocala; species Catocala fraxini. The sequence continues at coordinate 25,072,001 of OV884042.1, read as the reverse complement.
CATTATTTAAATAAAAAAGGAGGACAAGCCGAAGGTGCACAGCTTACGTCACGCCAGGGCTGTGCCGGCGGCGGCTGTCAGCGCCACGCGCCACGCGCCGCTGGACACCAGACGCCAGCGGCGGGATACACCTCCGTCCACCTCGCGGACACCTTGTCAACCGCACTCTTTGAGTTTCCATGATGATGTAGAGCGCCACAAACTACTGATATTACACTAGAGTTTGTTTCATAGTGATTTAGTCAAGACAGAGTACTTTTTGTTTTAAAAATACAACTGCCCTGTGCTAAATCTATATCGTTTATAAATATTTGAAGAACGGACACAAAGAACATCCGGGCTCGGAAGAATTATATGTGGGTCACACACATATTTGTCCCGTGTGGAGATCAAACCCACAACACGCAGTCAGTGGCGAAGGCGAGGCGACCATTCAAACCACTAAATGCGCGCACACAGTTTCTGTGGCGCAGGAACTCATCAGAAAGCTATACTAATATTATAAAGCTGAAGAGTTTGTTTGTTTGTTTGAACGCGCTAATCTCAGGAACTACTGGTTCGAATTGAAAAATTATTTTAGTGTTGGATAGCCTAGTTATCGAGGAAGGCTATAGGCTATATAACATCACGTTACGACCCACGGGAGCGGCTCAGTAACTATAAAAGCGGGTGAAACCGCGGGCACATCTAGTCTATGTATATGTATACTAATATTATAAAGCTGAAGAGTTTGTTTGTTTGGTTGAACGCGCTAATCTCAGGAACTACTGCTTCAAATTGAGAAATTCTTTTAGTGTTGAATAGCTCATTTATCGAGGAAGGCTATAGGCCATATATAACACCACGCTACGACCAATAAGAGCGGAGCATCAATGGAAAATGTTGCAAAAACGGGGGAGATTGTTTTATTTGAAGCAGACGAAGTTGCGCGGGTCAGCTAGTGTATTATATACTTATATAATACATTGTCTCTTAAAAGCTTCGTTACTTAATTACCGGATTATACATGATTAATAATAGCATATTAGTTATGCTCTGCTAACAAATGTAATAATAAATACATAGCATTACCTGCATACAGGCTTTGCAGAAAGAGTTATTTCGAATTATAAGCAAACACTGCATGCACTTAATAAGTATGTAAAACCGAAAGATAAGTGTTTGACAGATACGTATGCAACACCCTCATTATCTTATCACGCTTTCCTTACCGGGTATTGAATACGTGATCACACCCGGTCGGCAGTGCGCAAACATACAGCCTGCAGGGTTACGACTCTGCACCGAGAAAATGAATGGTTTGGAATTACCAATGTCTTAGTTCAATATTAAATACGAATAATTCGATATACGACTCGATATGTGATGATTAGGCTACGAAGCGATGATATGTAAAAACGTACACGACGGGCCAATTTCATAATCATACCTCTAATAAGCACAAATGTGATACTTGAAATTATTCTCCAGCGAAATTGTTGTACTCCGAACAAAGGATGTAAATCGCGTGACTAGAGCGCTGATTTATCCATCCTCCCATAAGACAGATGTTAATTTAATTCTATGACGTACAATATCCAAAACCAATACTTAAAATAATAATACTCCGACACCTCCGCCGTCGCGTCGCGCGTCGGCCGAAGGCGCACAGAGTGCTGGCATCGCAAATCAATGCACACTGCAAATTACTTCTCGACTGTAAGTATTGTTGCTGTAGCGCAAATTAAATACGACCATAAACTGCAATTACGAACTATAATGCACTTGCGGGTAGGAGGGTCTGTGATATATTATATAGATAGCGAATTCACATCATAAGGTCTGGGGTTCATAGCTGAGCCGAGCAAAGTGCAGGGCGTCGCGCTTTGCCCCAATTGCTACTTCCGAACTTAATGGCGAGTGATACACAACTTGCTAACCCAGAGACACAGGTAACATCCCTGGATTAGCAAGCTATGTACCACTCCATTTACTTTGTAGTTTTAATTATTTTATTTTATTAATACAGATTAGAGTAATAAGATAAGATATATACATAACATATTGAGTCATCTACATTTGAACTATAATCAGAGTAATTATCGTGTACCAATTGAAGGAGCCTCCCCAAATGTAATCAATCATGCGGGAATATTGTATGGTGATGTAATATATTAATGCAATCAAACATCGAACTGTGTTACAGTGAGAGAGGCGAGAGGCCCCACAGTTAACTGCTCATCCTAACCACCCCTAGCTGTCGCGGTACACCACCGAGTTATATATTACGAATTACTTATTTAGAGCACCAAGTAGCGACACATAAATAATTCTGGGCGCCTGTAAGCGGAGCTAAATCCTGCCGTACGTACAATCATTATTAACGAGAGGATCGCTCGGCGACAACGTCTGGAACTTCGGCTAACTTTGCGTGAGCCGAGCTTCGAGAGCGAGCATCACCCACGGGACAAGGGGCTTAGGGTTGTAGTGTTATGTAAATAATAAAAATCTGGAACTTGTGTGTGTTGTATTGTCTTGTGCAACTATTACGGAAATAAACCACATATTTGTTTTAAAGTTGAAATTAATATAGGTACATATATGTTAGTAAATTATTTTTACTACTCTAGTAATCACGGAATATCGATTGTCAGGTTTCTATTGCAGCGCCGAGATATTATAGTTCAGTGTCAGAGTCTGAAATGTATACCGGTTACAGCAATAGAATACGACGATATTACGTGGTATCTAAAGACTGTGGGGGTGGTACTCATTCGCCTAACCCTTCTGGCACGGATATAAATAACGGTAACGTCCTTTCAAGGTCCTAAAAAAGCTATATTGGGCACCCTATAGAACAGGGCCATTAGAGCAGCAGGCGCCCCGCTGCCGCGCTCCGTGCTCCCTCGTCGCTCAGTGTTTAAGTGCACGTGAACATTGTGCAAACGAGCTTGTTATTCACTCGCTTTTTATTCAAATCGACGACAGTTTAATGTTGACGCTCTAGATGCACAATAAGGGCTGGTTCACTTGTAAAACACAGCGACATTAATGCTGATGTTCGGGTCTCAACTCGCAAATAATCAAGGCGCGCTTCTGCCTCGCTTCTGCCTCGCTTCTGCCTCGCTCCTGCCGCCAGTGCCCACCAGACTTAACTCGAGACGCTTCATCTGTGGCTAATGCGATTAAGTATAACGATTAAAAATTGCTTCCAGTTTATTGGAAGAAATTATATGAGTAGCTAATCGTGATATTTGAAAACATTGATCTGTGTTGGCACACTCATCGCGGTTCGATCAAGCGAGTGATAACATGTGGATTAGTAGTGGGGAGACGCAATTTGATCCGTCGAGGGTGACATCACGTGTATCTGGTATACATTATGTAGAAATTGAAATTACGCACTATACATATTGCTACACATATCTAATATTTTCCTAATTTCGTTTACAAGTTACTATCGACGGTGTAAATGGATGTTGGTATTCAAGTGCTGTTGATTGTATGTATACATTTTAAGAGCAGTAAATATTTAACTTTAATTACACTGTATTTAGGATTAACGGTATTAAATGTAACACATTGTTTGTAAATATATAGTTGGTGTGCCTTAAATAAATAAATAAATTTAAAAGCTCTCAATTTTTTTTCTTTCGGTTCTATCGTTCGACTCGCACTTGACCAGTGTTGTGAATTGCTCTCCGCTTCAAGTACTGTTCTGTTTATCTACCTTGTTTGAGATTTTAGTCTATTTACCACCTGTGACTCGACATTGAGGCTGAGTTTTTACACATCCCGAATGCATTCGAGAGTAAACATCATCACGTCAAATTAATGCATTCGAACAGGTGAGGGAGGCAATACGTCTTACGTCACGGTGATCACACGACGACATTCTTCCAAACACGACGTGATTGCACAAATCGAAACTGATCAGCGCAAACTTGCCATGAATAAAAATGAATGATCAGTCGCCGCGGGGCGGGGCCCGGAGCGGCGTACGGGGGGCCTTACAAAAATGAATGATGTCGGAGATGGTGGCCATTTCCGGAGCCCGCTCAATTTCCTCCACGCATCGATCATGGCGGGCCCGCGCAGTATTGAGGGTACAACGAGTTCATCTCGATAACGTATAGATTGCACGCGGATTTTGTATTAGCGGACATTTGTCAGGTGCCCCGGAAATGACCAGGGTATGCTGACGCAGGCGGGTGCTGTCTACCGGCTATGTAAGCTATATACGTATCTCGCCCTTGTGTTTTTGTATATGTTCCGTGCAATCACGACAAAGAGTTCAAGACATACATACATATACGTAATATGTTTGATCAGTTATCTGTGTAAAGTTATTGTAACACTTTAGATTAATGGCCAGTCCGGCTACGTACCCGTTGGACCTCCAAGTTTGGACCTCATCAACTAATATGATCCTTTGGACCTCTACATTTGTAATAGGGTCTAATCTTGAAGTTCCAACGGGTACGCAGCCGCCAGTCCCACATCTAACAAGTAAAAGTTGTCCACAAGATAAATCGCATGCTGTCTCACTATTGTTAATTTAAAGAAGAGAGATGGCGAAACCTTATCTTATAGATAAATGCTATTTGGAGGTGGTGGGACAAGCCCTTAGTCAATAGTCAACTATTGCGTTGAGTAGCGGAATCTGGAACTTGGTAATATACATCGACTCATTCCTTATTACGTGAAGCCTAAATATAGGTGTGGAATTAAGGTTAGGGACCTCTTTGCATTGATATATGACCAGCACGCCCTCAGTCAAACGATAATGATTTTCAACAGTCGTTTCAGCGAAGCTGTCAGCACGGACGTACAACAGTCTGGAGGTCGCCAGGCACGCGTACGTCGCGTCGGCTCTTTGTGTGTACATTATATCATAGATTACTTACTAATTACTGATTATGTTTAGTGCTGGCTGACGTCATACCAATCATTATATACTGTTACATAATATATCGCTTCCACTCAGGAGTTTTGTCACACGATCGTCTCTAATGTCCTGGGTTCGATTTTGTAATCAGCCAAGTATTATTGGATGTTTTATTTATGTCAGTGGGATCTAAACACAGCTGTTGAAATGCGATTGTATTTCAGTTTCAAGCATAATACATTTTAGAGACAGGTAACGGTAGGTATATAATATCGGGCCTGTCCTAAACTGTCCCACTGGAGGGCACGGGCCCGTTCTCAGTGTGAGACTTCACATATCTTCGAGAAGATTATGGAGAACTCTTAGACATGCAGGTTGCCTCACGATTTTCTCCTTCGCCGTTAAAGCGAGCGATTAATAACTATTTAAGGTTACCTATTACCTTAAATAGTATAATATATAAATAGTATAGTCACCCTTGTATGTATGACATATTCTTAAGAGTGATTTTAGTAGTCAATAATAATAATAATAATAATGTACAGCTAAAATTATTAATCAAAGAGCAGAAAATAGTTTTGTGGTCCCAAAAGTCTCTGCACGGGAGACATCTCGCTGATCTCGGCCAGGATCACGTCGACAAAGAAGCGTCGAACGAATGGCTACGGCGCGGAAAGCTCTTTCCGGAGACAGAGACTTTTGTGATCGCTATTCAGGATCAAGTAATAGATACCCGACATTACCAGAAACACATAACCCGTATATCTAACCTTCCCACTGACTTATGTAGACGTTGCCATAGTAGTTCTGAAACTATTCAACATATAACTGGTTCATGTAAATTCATAGTACAAACTGATTATAAGCATAGACACGATCAAGTTGCAGCAATAGTCCATCAGAACCTAGCCCACAAATATTCTTTTATTGAAAAAAAAACTGCCTATAACAAATATAAGCCCAGTACTGTTTTAGATAATAATTCTTTTAAAATGTACTGGGATAGGACCATTATTACCGACAAAACCACACACTACAATAGACCAGATGTAACTATACTAGACAAAACAAAAAAAAAATCGGAGTATGTTGATTTAACTACCGAAATAAAAAGGCAATGGCAGGTAGACACCGTTAAAATCATCCCTATTGTTATATCTACAACCGGCGTAGTCCCTGAGACACTTCTACATAGCCTGTGCATACTTACATACAATATGATATAGTAGTAGTATGACAGTAGTAGTATGACATACAAAAAGCCGTTCTTCTTAACACATGTCGCCTCACACGTAAATTTCTTGCATCATCTACTTCTTGAAACAAAGAAAAAAGAAAATAATTTTATTTGTTCCACGCTCATAATATAAGATAACAGAAAACACAACCAAAAGTATCTATAGAACAAACAAGGTTCTTCGTCAGCAATGTTGCAGTATATCTACAACGCTGGTATTCTCGCAGAGCCTGAATGATTTCGGTGCATGTAGGCAGTAACATACATACAACTCAATTAAAAACAAAAAAACAAAAAGAGTAATTTAAATAAATTAGGCAGAAGGTAGATGGCAGAAAGTAATTTCATAATAAATAATAATATTGGTATCTATATAATATAATACTTATATGTATACAAAACTGTATATATAACTGTATAAAAAACAGATAATATAAGATAAATAATACATAATAAAGACATTATATCAATAAAAACGTTATAATTATTATAACGCAGCATATAATGTTGTGTTACATTTCCGAACGACCCCCGGCTCTTGTCCACAAAACATGACACTGATTGTCATCGATGTCATGTGGGTAGTAATAATTCTAAATATCAATTGCAAAATAAAATAAGCATCCATCGGCGTCTGCGCAATGAGAAAAAGAGGCTAGGATGATATTTTATAATAGGTTATATTGATACTTATCATGTATCAACATAAATTTTCACATAACAGACAGCTATGTAGTGCAATCTACGTTTAAACTTAGTTTGTGTCTGTGGACGTGTATATTTAGGTTATGCCAACAGTGAAGCAATACTAATTTACAATTCATACATAAAGGTAAGTGGACATACCGCTACTAAAATTACGTTTAAGTTCTTTGAGAACTTAACAAAATATGCTTAAGTTTGATTTGGAATGCATGTAACGATTTCACGTTCCAGAGTGGTGGCGGCAGATCATTCCAACACATAGTAGCAGCATACCTGAAACTACCTCTAGAAGCAGTAGTCCTATGCCTCGAAGTAACCATAAGATGTGATGAGGCTCGCGTGTTATATAGGTTAACATCTCGAGACCAATTCAGCTTATTATAGAGATATTCAGGTTTTTTGTGTAGTACATATAATGCCAAATAGAAGGGCGGCTAAGTGAAGGCGCCTACGAGCGGTCATTTTCATAAGATTACCATTATTAAGAAATGGTGTGACATGGCTACGAGGTGGAATGTTGTAGCAAAACCGAGCACAAGCATTCCATTCTTCTTAACTTTTTCCCCTCTGGCACAGTTGGTTAGGGCCCGTGTGTCAGGTTTTAACCCCTTTGAAATAAAAGGGAGACTAAATTTAAAACAAATATAATAATAATAACGCGCGGCGCGTATTGTGAGAGGATTCCTCTCTCTGGGGCCCTAACCACCGGCAGCAGGAACCCTGTGCCCGATGTCGGTAAGACATTTCAGTTTTTATATTTTTAAATATGTATAGGTTTTATATTTATATTTAAAAATATAATTATTAGAAAAAAATAGTAATAAAGAGAATAATAATAATATAATATTCTATCACATACACACAACACCATCTAGCCCAACCAAACTGAATGCCATACCATTTAGCTCAATGTGTATATCATGAATCGGTTGATCACCACAAGCAAGGCCTGTATGAGATCCACAGATTGCTATTGTAAGACTAAAAGTGATTTTGTATAGGCATTACATATTTCTTTGTTGTAACATGTACGTCCATAGTCCGTGGTAGAACTACCAAATACAGAATACGAATGGCTCGGCAGCGCAGTGCTAGTAGATGCGACTGCTGCGCATGAGGCTTTGGCTCAGGGATGTAGCCCTAAGCCTCAAGAGTCGGGGGCTGCCACTAAGTTCGTGTGACCTGAATAATAGTTAGCGAAATGTGCTTATAATACAACCTGCTTGTTCTTTCGGAGATATAGGTGCGATACTGCACATGCATGTTCGTTATTGTATGTGTAAATATTTGATCAATAATTGAATCTGGTGGGAAAATTAACATTTGATGACAGTGAGGACTTCGAAAAAGAAAATACGTTCTTTTTACACCTTAATGAATCAGGTGATAATCGTTGATGACCAAACTTGTTAAGGTGCTTGATTTGTATATAACTAATATTACAAACAAACTTGCGATTCTATTGATAGTAGGTAAGTGGTAACCGGAGTGCGTGAGACACTTGTAACATGCCCTCTTTGTTGACACATCATTATTACTGGTGCAAGGACTCGCCTTGATGTCGTTACAAGAGATGACGCCCCACCTTACACCGATAGAACTATAAAACTCGCCGCAAACTCATACATTACTTCTCGCGATTTTCTGCAATAATGAGATACTTTTCAAGTCTTCAGGGCACCTAAGGCGTACCTACTCCAAGGAGGGCTACCTAAATTAGAAGCTAAATATTCATGCTGTATAAATAATTCAAGTACATTCTAGTTGCAAATGCTGAATGCAGGTGTTTATATGAATTGGCTCAATATTCTGTTACTTCATTACTATTTTTAGTTCACACAGTTATTAACAAACATTAACGTTATTAAAACCAAAAATAGTGAAGCGAGGTGACCTACAGAGTACAGTTAATATAGGAGACGTTTGGTTTACATCAGCTGAGAGCGCAGAACTGTGAACAGAGACGACGCGGCACACGGCTGCAGTGCGCGCGCTACAGTTGTGCACAGATGATCATCATCAACTGGAGAAGCATCGTGGACTGAGGTAGGGCACAGCGCTCTTCCCGGCCAAATATGTAACCCGAAGGTGCCAGCATCATCCAGGTCTGCTTGTTGACGACTCAATAAAACTCGGTTATATTGTCAAATTTTAGTCTAAAATTAACAATCAAAAGGGCCCACTGTTTTCAATAGCTGAAGGTATAAATAAACTGGCTTATCGAGTGGGTACAACACTGTTACATAATACCAGCGTAAGAGAAATACCACAGTTAATGTGATTTACCCGGTAAGTAAAAGTGACGAAGGAAGATTATTTTTTCTAGCGTTCACATATCACATTTTCTTTAACTTTGTTGTTAACTCTTTATAAATGTTACAACATTTTCATGTATTATCTGACGTCTTTAAGAACCAATTCTCCTTACTGACTTTACTAACAACCTGAAGACAACGACGGCTACTGATTATGTGTGTCTGTAAATCAGCATTAACCAAGTATTTTATGCACACTAGCGTACTACTTGGAATGTATTATTTTAAATGAATATCAGCGATACAGGTTCTCGTACTTACAACGTGTAATGCCAGCTCCACGAGGCTGGTCGGCTCGCGGCTCGGCGTGCGCGAGCGCTTGGCACAAACCCGGCGTGTTTACGAGCGCTCGGTCACCTTCCACACAGCGCACGTCTAAAGGTGAACTAATACATAACTACGCTTTATGTTTACTCGGTTCTTTTACTGACAACGCTACTTGCTTCTTATAATTATTGCTCTCTTGTCCTGCGAGTCCAGCACGAGCCTAACTGACTCTACTACTCCTACTCTCTGATCTAGCTGACCCTATGTACCACGATTTTTGTTTATCACTGAAGAGTTAGAGATAGTCTATGAATCGTGACTATCTATTTAACGCTTGCGTGTTTAGGTCCTAAGTATCCCTGTTCGAATCGCAATGGGATTCAAAGTCTAAGGGACTGAATTTTTGTACTAGTACTAGGCGATAACTTTAACTAAAGCGCCATGCTTTAGTTAAAGTTATCGCCTTACCATTCATTACATTTTCAGTGCGCCTCGGATGTGCGACTGCCTCGGTATGATCTTTGTGATCGCAACTGCTAAGCGTTGGATCGCGGTTTCAATTACTGGGTCTAACAAGTTTTATTACTATAATTACATGGTGTCCAATACTATCGCTGTTGAAAGGTAACTGAAGTATTCCTCTGCCTGTACCCTTTCGGTGATATTGGCGTCAAAGCTTTGACATTCATAGTGTATGTGTTAAGCTCTGTTTTCTTGAGTTTTCTAAAGCAATACCGATTTAATGTTGGGGATTTTGGATATTAATAAATAGACAACCATCTCTATAGAAAGTCGTATATTGCATTGAAATAATGATAAAATACAGTGCGCATTGGCGTAAACTACAAACTAAGCATATTACTTGATACTTACAAACTAAAGGAGCATACATATTAGATATTCTAAAGTAAAGAAGCATACACTCTTATGCAGACACTTCACCGACCAGAATACAATACGAATCTAATACAATACGATATCGACAAGCGTGTCCGAGATCCCGGGACCAGGGACAGTTAAATTTAGCAAAGGTTTTGGTACCTGATACACGAGGCATTCCGGTCCCTAAACCATAAGCACATAGCCAGCGTAGTAACTCTGGCTTAAATCCTCATATTTTGGGAGGAGAACTGTTTCCAACATAGAGACAGGTGATATTTTTTGGTTATAAATGGTGTAACATTAAGATGCGGTGATAATTGTGCAGTGTCTGTGGAGATAAATATAAAACTGTACCATAAAACTGGCAAACGCATGGTAGTCAGAAATTCATTAAATAAAATTCGCTGCGTTTTGCCCACTAACCTCGTCCACCTCTTCTACAGTCTTAGTCCACCAAGTGACCCGCAAACTTCTAATTCAGTCTCCTTATCCGCATAATATATGCCTTCTTCTAATTTCTTTTATCATAAAGTAAACGGAAAAGTCTCCTAATATAGAATCCTCCTATGTTTTGTGCTCTATTTGTACCAATAATAATGACAGGAAAATATTGAAATTAGATTTTTATCTAATGAAATTAATTTAAATGAATACAGCGTTGTACATTTGTTTGATAGTTAGGAGTAAAGCTAACTGTGGAGCGGCTAATTACGGCGGGATCCCCATGCCGTCACCACCAGATATACGGTGGCGCGCCGCCAAGGCCCGCGCGCCAGCCCGCTTGGCACCGCGCGCCGCGCGCCCGCGCCGGTGAGCAAACTGTCACGGATATTGCACAACACTTGCTTGCAATTAGCGCGAACCCTACATTTGATTTATTGCACAAAGGAATTCAGAAAATGCATGAATATACTTGTAGAAATCATCATAATTTAAGTTTGAATTGCAGGTGTGAGAGACGCATCATTCCAGTCATCCAATAAAAAAGGGGTCCGGTTGCTCGGGTTCAGGAGTAAACGATGGATAGCTTGATCAAAATTAAGTTACACATTATGATGTATTTAGTATAAGTGTAGTTGGGTGTCGGACAGATCTTGGACTTAAATAAAATCCTTATATTCATGCATTCAACAAACTTTAAGTCCATCTGCTTCTTTTTGTTTGATGGAGATAATTATCAATAATATCTGGGTAAGTAGGTAATAATATTTACCTAGATGTTATTGATAATAATTGACTAGTGACCCCGCGTTGATTTAGAACCATTAAGACCTAACCATAGACAACATTCATACGACACAAGCATTTGTGTACCTATCTGTCAAATTGCTACCATGAAATCTATGCATGCACCGCAGCCTTAGTTTATGACACTTTTGTAGAGACGCGATGACAATTTAAACCATTCTGTTCTTGGAACTGTTCAAATATGATTGCTGTTACGGCTATAACTCAGAATGTATATCAATGCGCTCATAACCTCACAAGTCCCACTTGAATTGACGAATAGTGTAACGATGAGGCAGTTAAATAATGATAATGAGAGAACACTGGAGGATAAGGTAAAGGTCTCTGGCGTGCCGTGTGAGTGACACACAGACGTGCGTGAGTGTCCGCCGGGCGCGCGAATAGAGCTCCGTTGACTGATAGGCGAGCGGCCTGACACGCATGTGACGTCACAACACATTAAACACGACAAGTGGACGAGTGCGTGAGAGCTGCCCAAACATAACACATAACAACCTTGAGGACTACTCGTAACTATTAGCGTAACCAACACAATTGACAGATTGCCTGTTACTCGAGTTATATCAGCATACCCACCTCTATGCCAAAATTAAAATATCTCTATTTGCGTCAAGGGATTTCCTAGAAAACGGCAATGACAAGTAAATACACCTGAAAATGTAATTTATCGTACGATGTTTTCATTTTTATCGCTACTCATATAAATAGTGAGATCATGTTCATCTGCTCATTAATCACTGTCTTGTCAGTATACTACCTGCATGTTGCTGCACTAACATTTTTTATTCTATTTATCCTAGATCTATTTGACGCATGGTGGTACTATGATTAGTGAAGCGACCTTCGCGGACAATCTGCACCTGTAAAAATAATACTATTATTTTGTAATTGTTAACTTGAAGTAATCATAATATTGTTTTCTGTTTACGCAAATATTATTCATTGAAATTAAACTTTTTACAATTACTATATACGGATTTTATCGCGTTGTTTATTTGACACTTTATTACATATTACACTTTATTCATACTTTGAGCCACACTGTGTATAGGAAAAAGACCCATACAAATTGGTATTTAAACGGTGAATCTCACCACCATCCTAAACAGTTAGCTACCGTGGGAATGTCTTTGTTTCAGAGAGCCCATGGGATCTGTGACAAGAAACACCTGGACGCCGAGCTTCAACATGTCAAGCAAGTACTGTAAGACAACAAGCTCCAACAGCCGCACCGCTGTCACAGATCCCGAGAAAAGCCTGGCACAGTCGAGCGCCAGCCTGCTATACTGCCTTATGTAAGGGGTGTCACTGACAAGATTGGCTACATCTTGAAGCGAGTTTCAATCAACACATACTTCAAGCTGTAACGTTATGGTAGTCAAGCCGCTTTAGAGACGTGGTTGACCTAGGATTTAAATTGAAATTAAAGATAAACAACACTATCAACAAGCATATATTTTCACTTACAACAGGTGTATAAGAATAAACAGAACTACAATTAAATTCGACTAGATATTTAGTGGTACTTTAGGGCGTGGTTCAAGATGAAGACTTGTAGAAAGAACTTAAAGAACACGGATTTCTACCAAGGATGCTTCGCGAGGCTATTAAAATCAAAAAATATCCTAATTTTAATAGAGAAGATGGTTGAAATGTACTACCAGCTTGGGATCCAGTAATTCAAATAGTCAAACCCAAGAAGAAGCAAACCACAGCTAGACTTCATGATACTTTGAGCTCATTCTGCGTAAGTAGAAACACCAATGATTATATAATGTTCGGGTACTTTGAAGTAACTACACTGAAACATTGAGACAACTGCCATCTTAGTCTCCACGTAACCATGGCTGCTGAAAAGCAACCGAAAGTGTCAAATAAACAACGCGATAAAATCCGTATATAGTAGTTTAATTTCATTGAAGTAATCACTTCCCATAAACTCATACACAGAACAAAACCATTCGAGCAAAAATAGAAATGTTTCATTCGATGGTAGGACCGAAGGCGATGTTTTAGGACATTCTACTACTACTTTTGTACCGATTCTACTATTGTACCGTGGCTCCTATTGCTTCATTTTATTTTGTTTCTATTTACTATTTAGGTTTTGTTTCCAAGAGGTGTCCTCTGTTAGTATAAATAATTAAAACGCTGTCTTCTTATTGATCAATTACGCTCTCCCGAATAAGGTCTACAGAAAAGCTATAGAATTTAAAAAATAGTCATGACGTAAATAAGTCATTGCACTAATTACTCGTAGCCACGTTCTTGGTATAATAATATAATAGTTAGTATTATTGTAACCGCTCATGTATGTAGCGTGGGTCGTGGAAAATACCCAGTTTTTGTGTGACACCTACAGACAGATGTAATCGATATGCCTTTGTTAGATGACTTGTGACTTATTAGGAAATGCTCTGTACGCCTCACACTTGCTAGCAGTGGCGTAGCGTAGTGGGGGCGATAGGGGCGCGGCGGCCCGTCCCGGGTGGCACTTTTAGGGGGCAGCAAAATTTTACAATAAGTAATAATATCTTGTAAATATTTGAACTGTACAATACACAATTATGATGACTGTTCTTGGCAGTCTTTTAAATTGAAATACCTAAATAAGAGAGCGAAAAAAATTTCTTGCGCTTCGGGCGGCTGACACCCACGCTACGCCACTGCTACCTAGACTAGACTAATATATTTAAAATATTAACTTTAAAAATGCGATGTAAAGTGCTGAAGATTTTTCAGTAAAATGCCCAACAATTTGAAATTGACTTTAACACGATAAAATTGACTTGACAGAGGATCGTTGCCAAACATTCTAGTGTTGTGTTCCTAACGCCGAAAAGAATCTCCCAAATTCGCGATTGAGGCGCGTTCATAATTATATAGTTCGCAAACAAACCGTTTGTGACTTTAGAAGTGATTTTAAAATGCAAATTGATTTCAAAGAGGTAAAGAACTAGAATTATAAGCGATGGTCGAGCAGAAAAACGATGGATGAACCGGCAGTGTCTGGGCAGATGTGTTACCCGGATATACATTTGTCATATTGAGAAATTATTTAATTGCTTTTAACTGTCTCTTGTCGGTTCTAAGCCAAAGCTTGTGAGTGCTCTGTTCTTATACCGAGATTCGGCAAAGTACCTATTATTTAGTTCAGTACATATTAATTAAAATAAATAGTCTTTCAAAATGATTATGCTTTTCAAATATAATGTTTTTGAGTGAATCATAAGCCGTCTATTTAATTACGCCTGTAATTTGTGTTAATTACCTCATTACTAATTCGTTTATAATGATGATCTTGGCATTTGGGAAACTTTTTAGCTAGAGAAGTCTAAATTCAGACAAGGTTACAAACTCCTCAGTGATAGTAAACGGGTGGGAAAATTAGAGGCACTGCTTGCGCGTTGCCGTCACCACAAAAACCTTAAACCGTATATATTAATCCGTGCAGTCATTTCTTGGTAGATTTAATCACATCGAGAGTGTGTGAGTTTCTGTTGACTTTTACAATTCTTTAGGAATTGAAATCCAAGTAATCTTTCGATGCTTTGCATATTAAATGGATAACCATAAAAAAATTGAGAAAGATGTTTTGCAGTCCCACTCGAATCCACCGTGGTAGACCAACCGTTATCTGTATTTACTGAGTCTGTATAAATGCAAGCGTGGTAGCCCGCTGACAGAGCGAGCTTCTGATTTACGACCAATAAATCACGAGGTGTCCAGCGATAATTCAATTTAGTGCCGAAAAGCTGCGATTGCGGTGCGATAGTGCCGGATAGCGGTGCGGTTTGGTGCGCTCCGGCGCGATACGAGCGCGCCATTTGCGGGCGCCGCCGCTACCGCCGAGCAGTTTACGAGCGCACTATCGCTCTCTGAAGTCTCTGATTGCGTTTTATGGCGCGCTTTAAAACACTGTCTTAAAATTGATAGAACGTAATGTAGGTAATCATTGTGACACAGATACTAGGTTCGGGGCTTGGACGCTAGTAAACATTACTTAGTTCACGTACGTAATATGTATAAGTATGATTCCATCAAAGAGGGCAAATAGCTGTAGCCTACAGAGTAACCTTTCTGATTATACGACATAATAAATGATTCGCTCTTTGGCACTGCTTTGGGTAAAGGTTCCAAGTGTCCAGATGCTGCTCAGATCGGCGGCGCAGACTGAAGCTAGAGAGAAACCATTTGCTAACGTGAGTTTCCAACAAGCACCACGGTGAGTAAAATAAATCGTTGGGTTGATGATATTCAGTTACAGTACGTAGTTAAAGGCTGTCGCCGAGTTGATGCTAGTGAGCATGCAAATGTATAACAATTGATATGGATTACATGTAGCAGAAATAAAATATTGGTTTGACTTGTCAAAAAAAGTGCCGGGATGTCAAAGACCTGCGAGTGAAAATTCTAGCTTTCCGTTTGCTACAAACCACATACAAAACATGTTGATATTTTCAGAATACTTAGCTTGTTTCCTCGAAGATGGAGTATAAAGTATGTTGGCTCAAATAAGCACGGTCGAGTCCAGTGGAGGGGCCGGTGTCACTGATGGGCACCAGTGCGCTATGGAATGACAAGATTATAGGCGGCTCTGATAACTGAAGTCAATAACTCGCGTGTGCTGCGCATACTAATTACATGGAACCTCGCCGCCCGTGATTACATGCGGGGTCCCGGGGCCCGGACATCTACCGGCTAATGGCCGCCGAACTTACCGCGCATACATTACGTTGGCCCATGTTTGTGGAACGAACCCACATTAGGTGTCTGATTGGATACGGACCATTCATTCGTTTCCTTAAAGATAGGATAAATTACACGATTTCGTAAAAAATAAACAACAAACGACAGTAGGCGGGCACAAGTGAGTGGCGCGGTGATTTATCCTTTACGGTCACATTACTGCGGGCAAGAGGGACGTGAGCGGGGCGCGAGCACTCAATGTTTTCCTCAATTTCCATCACAGAGAGGAAACTCCATTAACTAAAAGCCAAGATTTATTTCTGCGCTTAATTTATTAATCGTCCATTTTAGTTCATTTTACAAAACTCCGTATATATTAATTAATGAGAGCGATTTACTTTGTTCCACGACGAATCAATAAAGTTAATTGGCGCGGTGTGTAGGCATCGGGCCGGTAGCGCGCCACAACATTCTTCTTTCTCTCACGTCACGTTACGCAACAGGAAAACGCAACTATTTGCGGAGCAGAAAACTTTGATTAATTTATAACATTTCTAAGGCACAACAGGGCGCTTCCCGATGGGCGTATTAACCCAGATCTGACACGAACATTTATAATACGAGAGCACACCGCCCCGCGTCCGCACCGCACCCGCACCGCCACCGCTACGCGACCGCTCGCTCGCATACACACTGCTCATTTCGGACGACTAATGAATACTAATACTTACTACATATAAACAAGGAACACGCTAAATCTATGGCAGTACTTAATTTATTCCTACACATCGACACATAATACGTATATACTATATGTATAGTACAGCAATTACAATATATATATTTTTGTACAAAACTAGCATTAGTTTACGTTGACTTTTCTTCTAGAAAACATCTTTAAGTGAGGGAGATTTGAGAGAAGCATGTGGTAAAACAAAAGGAAAAAACATTAAAATGCGAAATAATAATTTGTGCTGGTTTCAGAATAAGGACTACCCGATATATTTATTTAATATGAAAATAAAATGAAATGTTATTCTGTCTATATTCTTCAATATCACTTGCATGTGGTGGACTAGCTTTTCAAAGCTCTCTGACGCGGACGGCATGCTAGTGCTGGACAGAATATAACAAATATTCATTATTACAAGCTTTGATATACCTTGCAGGAATATAGGGGTGTTATCTTAGTAAAAGAAATCATCGCTTGAAGTGAATACTTTGCTCTCCGTTAAATACCCTACAGCAACATAGTATCAAGGACTCTGTCCGGTTAATGGCCATTATAGGTTCACACTTTTCACCTAAGTTGGACCAAAACACAGTTGGCGTTCTGCCAGTTTGAACCACATGGAGTCACATGAACTTTCACACATACACAGGCTATGTTACATTGTTCAAAATAATAAAAGCTTCCTAATAAAATTAAAAAGAATGTTAGTTAATTGTATGACAGTGAATATCTTTACTAATGTTATAAATGCGAATGTGAGTTTGTTTGCTACGGTTTCACGTCTTAAATATACGACTGATCATCATGAAATTTCGCATACACGTTTTTCGGGGTACGGGAAAGTACACTTCATCCAGAAAGCACTGATCCAGAGGGATAGAAAACTGACATTACCTACATTTACGCGAGCGAAGCCGCGAGAAAAATCTAGTATTTATATAAAGGGAATGTATTGCAGTTGTGAAATATTAGGTCTTGCATGACAGACTGTTTAGATGCGGTAATCTTTCGGTGCTGAAATCATTTAGAAGTGAGCAATCGTCAAGGTTTGTCTGATGGACAATTCCTAGTAACAGCAAGAAGTTATTTTACCCAGTGCATGATTAAAATCTTTCTATTAGGTAAAGCGTGTGAACTAAATGTAGTCCACAGTTAGTTAAACGCCTATATGTGATTAACTATATGACTCTGTTTAAAAACTTTTAGCTCTAATATTTATTTCTGGCATATAATAATATACTATCTGCACATAATTAAAATTACTTAATTAAGTAAATATCAAAAGTAGTATCATATACATACATACAATATTATCAAGCTAATTGTCTTATTAGCCATCTGTCTTAAAATGATAAACGACATGAAATAACCAGTTATTAGAGCTTTGCTGTAGCGCGCTGTGTTGAAATCTACTTATTATATTCACAAAACAATCTTAACGTAGTAGGAAGTTTAAGTTTCGTATCAACGAATCTTGGCAATATGTCTCATTACAAAAATACCTATTTAAATTAAGAATGATGATAGTATGTAAAATAATGGCCGGTCACTAACTGACATTGTTCCCAGCACATGAATATAAGATACGGATTTTAGTATGACAGTTGACACGTACGCCATGCTTCTGCCGTCTGTCGCACCGAGTTATGAAGAAAAACAAGCTGGCATATAGCCACTATGTGCGAGGTATTATAATGAACAGCTGACCATAATTTACTCACCTTAAAGTACCTGTATCCTTATTCGAAGCGGCTGTAAATTAATGGATTGAATTGGAACCGAAATGTCGTGTCTTTGAAACCCATGTCATTGCGCTATAGAAGTGAACTCTCTGCCAACACAAACATGCTAGCTCAGCTGGAGGGGATAGCGAGAACACTAGTAATTTGTAATTGAAAATAATATATACTTATATATTAAGTACCTTAACAGTTTATCTATGGTAAATTGGATAAAGTGACCAGAAAACCATAGGCGGCCACGATGGCGTAGTGGTTAGTGTAACCGACTGCCACGCCTGAGGTCGCGGGTTAGATTCCCGCACAAGTCAAACATTTGTGTGCATGGACATGGATATTTTTCTTGGTCTGGGTGTTTTTATGTATAGTATGTATGTTTATCCATAGTACCAGCTCTGCTTAGTTTGGGCTAGATGGTGTTGTGTGTATGTGATAGAATATTACTATTATTATAGGTAGGATCGACCGGAAGGAAATAATTGATTGCGGAATGCGCAAGTTTGGGCAGTATGGCGTAAATTGAAAGAGCTCTATGTCCAGCAAAGGAGTGCGACAGCCAGATTAGTGGAATGTATTTCGGCGCCACTGGTTTTTGTACGTATGAAGCTTATCGCAGTTTTCATCGATCTTTTGTGTTACTACTCCGTGATCTTAGCATTACAACGTACAGTGGCTACCACGTGGCACGCTGCCAAACGGTCACTCATACATGAGCAGCTTTATTCCCCGCCTTTGATTTATACATATCGGTCACTGACATGTGAGATTAATGTGGACTTGTCACTCTGTGACTATACAAGCTCGCCGCACGCCGTATCTTTGGCACTATGAATGCCTGCCTACTTTGTCTGAAAACATGAACAAAAGGCACGTGACACTCGCTCTCTATATCCGGGCGCGACTCGCGGCTGCTGGCGGGTGATCTGATGAATCTAGAAGAACCTGACTGCGTTGTTTTTGTACTATCATGTAATAACATATTGTTGAATATATGTACGTAAATTACTAAAACGTTGTGTATGTGCTAAATAACCATTTCACTAGGTATTTTCTAGTATAAATTATAATGTTATTCTCGTAGAAGATTTTTCAAAAAAAATCTGTTTCAATATTTCAGGCTATATTCTTACAGGTTTGTGTCCGTCACATTGAATGTCAAGTTACAGTCACAATAGAAATTGTATTGTTCGCAGTCATTTGTGACTGGTGTGGCATCATCATCATCATCATCATCATCTCAGCCGAAAGACGTCCACTGAAGCAGTAGACGTCTTTCGGCTGAGATACAGATGACATAGGCCTTCCCCTAGGTTTATTATACAGACCGGTCTTGTTGAGCGGTATGGCATAGAATGTGTTAAAACTATCAACCAGTTAATTTAGGTAGTAAGTATTACATGCCACTTATAAACGTAAGTAATATAAGTACTTATAGTAACAGCAAATGGAATAAACTGCTTTACCGACTGTTTACAATCGGCAGCGCAGCGTGAAATCAATATAATAGACAAAGATAAGAAAGCACAAAAGATCGCTTACACTGCAGTAGTCAGTGTGTAGTAGTCAGTGTGTAGTAGTCAGTGTGTAGTAGTCAGTTTCATTCGTCAACTTTTATTTAAAATTGTTTATTTTCTCAATTTTTCAGTGCCTGTAATAATATATTAAATTTATTATTATTATATAAATTCGAAGACATTGGTTCAGTGGTTGATTACCTTTAATCGATTACCTATGTATGTATGTATCTTATGTGCGGGCCAGTCATTGCAGACCAGCGACACTTCGACCCAGCGGGATCTTTTGTGTCGACACTCTCCCAATAACGACTGCCATAGATTTTCATGGCAGCCGGGACCGACGCGGCGACGGCTTAACGTGCTCTCCGAGGCACGGAGCAGGCGATAATTGTCAATCAATACGCACATAATTTCGAAAAGTCATATAACTTCCGAAAGTCGGAGGTGCGCGACGTGGGTCGGAACCCGAGTCCCTATGCATTGCAGTCTGTTGGTCTCCCCACTGAGCTATCGCTGCTCATCGATTGCCTATACTATTTTATATGCGAGGCTAAAGCTATTGGATCATGGACAAGTGTCACGTTATATTTATTTTCTGTACTTTGCTGTCTCCTTAACGGTAAAGTTTCAACACTAGCAAACAACAGATTTGTTAGTACGAAGATTATGTCTTCCGTATTATAAAACATTTTATGTGAATATTTTAGAAAGTGTAATTATCTCACACTCAACATTTAATTTTAACAGAGCACATTTGCAAGCTGCTAGGCAGACCTACAGTATGACACGGATTTATGTATAACATATGGTACCAACGGTCCCACTCTCGGTAGACACTCGATACTGACTTTAACATTAATTCAGGCAATTAGTCAATTCTTTAAACTTACTCAGGAATAGCTGGGTGAAAATATATAAGCAGGTCAGCAAGTAATGGTGTTTTTCATATCCACGGTTGTTATAATGTATGAGTTATTGTTATGATAGAATATTATTAAAAAAGTAAAGTATTGTTGGCAGCGGTGATGCGCGTGCGCGCGACACAGTGTCTGGTGTGCTCACCGCACTCCGCACACACCAATGATTGACACGTGCGAGCGAGACGGCGCGCGGCGGCGCGGTCGTGGCCAGTGACGCACGCGCCGGTCACCGATGACAACTATGAATAATTACCCACAATATGTTCACTAATTACGAGCGGAGCGTATTTTAAACGAACAGGAAATTGTCTTTCGAAATCTTTTGTTCGAACGTTAGTAGATACGATAGAAATTGAACGAGACCCAATAAATATATTGAACAATGATGTCAACTTTCGACTGTAGTTTTGGCAAACATACTTTGTCTGTGTGGCGTGTATTGTGTTGGATTTAGGTACAGCACACATTTTGACACGGTTGTTTGGGGGATGTTCACACAGTCGCGACTATGCGAATAAAGCTTATTTATTAATACAACACATGTAGATTATACAATTGCAGTTATGTGAAAGACAGCTCGAAGCTACCATTTGCCTCGATAAAGATATGTACCTATATTGCTTCACTCATTCCACCTACTTCTTTATGCGCTCGTTAAGTAGGTATACTCCTTGAATTCATATTAAAAGCAGTTATTTTAGATGTCTTGTTTTACTTATTAATTGAATAAATCCTGTGATCGTTCTATACGCATGAGTCGGCATGAGTAAGTGGATCTTGTTTTAAACGTTGCTTACATTTTCAATTTTCATAAACCATATATATTGTTATTTAAACCATCCTTTATACAACAATTTGAACTAGGACCTCAGGCTGATATGAAGCAGCACAGCCATACTACTCCAACCAGAATAAATATTACATCATAATAACCAATTCATATACTTAGTTCTAAGTTTTGTAATTTACCAACGTACAATATATCAGATCACTTAGAAGGTGGAATTTTATATTTTGGATGCTATGAAGGTACAAGTATCCTCTTTTGGAGGCAGTGTAGCAGTGGTTCGCCTGGTGTTAAGCATTAAGTACAGGTTACGGACATGGCTGTGCTTTGGTGGTATCAAGCAAAATGTAATGTCGGACATTATAAAACGTGGTTAAATGCCGCTTAAAAAGTTTGTTTGATAACCACATATACAAGTGGTCACTGCTTACCTATTTATCGTTGTCAGCTTGATGTAATTGTGCGAGAGTCGCTGCGAATAGACGCCGGGTCCTTCGTTGTTGTACATTTGGATTCATGTGTTAGTAAATGTGTGTACTCTGCACCAACACAGGGTACCTATATATATTCATGAAGCGACTTAACTGACATAAAATAAATCGTCGTTCAGGCCGAGAGACGTCCTCAAGTATTTGTGTAAGAAAAACAAACAACAGGTGAGCATAAGAAAAATGGGGTCCTTCGAAAGCCCTTAACCCTCGGCTCGGACCTTACACTGCTCATAAAAGAAGCATTGGTGTGGACCTCAAGGGAGCGCCGCCCGGCGTGAGCGAGCAAGGTCGCAGTATTACAAGTCCGCGGGGAGCGCTCGCCGCGACTACCGGCCGGCGCTACTGATTTGATCGCTTCGTTACGACGAAAGGTATGTCTTTCTGCTTTTAGTTGATGATACACAACTTGCTTTGTATACTTTAGCAACATAACGGAAAGTAATATGACCAGGCCAGCGTGCTGGTACTACTTTTAGATGATTCTTAATTATGTTTTTTGCTTCACCGGAGTGGGCTACAAGCTGACAGTGACGGCAAAGTGAAGGAATGGTTTGGTTCTTAATCCAGAGATTATGTACCAAACCATTCCTTTATATTTTTATATTGAGTGCAGATCCCAGTGACACATAGAAGTTGTCCTACTTACGTGCTCGCTGGCGGTGCACGTCGCGCGTCGCGCAATATCAGTGGGATTACTTATATCGGCGGCTAATCCTAGCTTACCTGCACAAAGGGCCGCCGCGCCGCGCCGTTTTATCCAGCCTCTCATACCGTCCCTCTCCAATTGGAAAGGCTTGGTACTCTAGTTGTCTTACTAATTATAATAAACAATAATTTCTGTGAGGTGTTTTAGAAACGTTACGTACACACAGACACACTTACTATAGTAATTTAAAAAACCTACTACAAGGTTTTTTAAATTACTATAGTATTAGGTACTGTTGATTGACTTCCCCGATAGCGCAACGATACTAAAAGCGACAGCTGTGCATACATTCTCGTCTGTTTGACAAAGTTATTGTGTTTTCATTCAAAATATTCTAAGCTACACGGAGTCAGGAACTTTAAAATAGCAACAGCTTAGGCCCGATCAGTCGCAATAGGCTCGCAAGACATACAACCATAGCGGTGTGTGTGTAGTACATCTCTGCTTACCACTCCGTAGGTATGGTCCTGAGTCTATGTGTGTTTCATTAAACAAATCATAGTATCAGCGATCCCTGCACTGTGCAATCACTTTATGAAAATACTAAATTGAAATTAAGAAGTAGTTTCAGCTAAGATTTCTCCAGCTAGCAGTCCACTCAAGTTTGAGCAAAAGTGTTCCACACTTTTGCTCACAGTCGCCTACGACTAGTGTGATTTTTGTCCGTCGTTCAGGATGGACTGTAAGTACGGTGCCTTACTATCAAGCAGTTCGTGCGTTTGTATGAAAAAGAAACAAATATTGTATGTCTCGTCACTATGTTAGAACGTACCTAAGCATCTCCTCGAGTTTGATTCTAAGCACCGCAGCCGTCATTTATGCTATAATATGAGAAATATAAGACTCCAGCTCTCTAGCTGAACAGTATAACAGTTTAAACAGAATGCTTATTTTTTGTTTAGTTATAGACAATGAGTATCATAGCCGTGATATTATACGATTTATCAAGCGTAACAGGACTGAAGTAATTCGTAAATACAAACATGATATATCAAACAGCGTAACACGCAATAAAGCTGGCTACTAAGAATGGCCGTACCATATTCGAATAGTTTATAGTAATTTTGTGCGTCCAGTAGTTTGTCTTAAACCCTTGATATTTTGGTGGGTGGGCCACGGAAATATCGAGGGTTTAAGACAAAAGACCTTTAATTTGAAGCACAGAAGGTCTATATAGCAAAAGTTACAGAGTTTGGCCAATATTGGAGGTCCAAGTTTCTAGTTTTACATAAAGCCCTACCGTCGTTGGTCTCATTGCCTTGCGTTTCATGTAGATGGCTACTGTGAATAATAATAATAATAATATTCTATCACATACACACAACACCATCTAGCCCAAACTAAGCAGAGCTTGTACTATGGGTACTAGACAAAGGATAAACATACATATATACTTTTATTTTGTAAATATATACATATTATACATAGAAACACCCAGACCAAGACAAACATCCATGTTCATGCACACTAATGTTTGACTTGTGCGGGATTCGATTATATAACAATCGGGAATATATTGTATATCTATATATATAAAACTCTTCCGTTACTGAGTGACTGACAGACAACGCACAGCCGAAACTACTGAACGCAAGAAGCTGAAATTTGGCATGTATGTTCCTTGGAGAGTGTAGGGGAGCACTAAGAGAGGATTTTTGGAAATTTCACCCTGAAGGGGTGGAAGGGGTGAAACCCGATATTCACACGGGAACGGGACTTACGCGGGTGAAACTGCGGGAAAACTACTAGTTAAATATAAAACAATTAAAGCGCACTTTCGTTGTAAACTGAATGGCTAAGCCCTCTGTCCGGTGACCCGGGTTGCGTGGGTGACATTGGCTGTCCTTGCTTAGCTAGCTTAAGCTCTTACCTAATGTAGGTACTCTTTGGTACATACACTACCGTCCAAAAGTTTGGAATCACTAGGGTAATTGTAATTAAAACGACTATAATATGTTTAAAGTATACTTTATCACACTTAAATCTTAATCAAACCTTAGATTAGCATTCAGTTAAATAGAATCAGTACAAATAAGAACAAAAGTATACAGTCTTCGTTAAATTTTGGCTTCGTCAAAATGGCCACCCTTATTCTTAATTACTTGTTCACAAATTTTACTCATTCTTTTGATTAATTTATTGAAGTATTCGGAGTCCAGTGACTTCCATTCGCTCTGTAAATATTCCCACAGCTGTGCTGAGCTCGATGGACACCGGTTCTACACTTTTCTATCCAGTTCATCCCATACTAATTCAATCGGAGACAAATCTGGCGATTGTGAGGGCCACTTCATAATTTGCAAAACTTTTCCACTTCTTTTTTGCTCTAAGAACTCCTGGCATAATTTGGATGAATGCTTAGGGTCATTATCTAGTTGAAAAATAAAATTTCGACCGATCACATTAATTCCAGAGGGAATGTCATTTTCTTCAAGTATTTTCAGATAGCCTTCTTTATTCAGTTTCCCGGTGATTTTGATCAGATGGCCGGGTTTATTATTACCAAACCTGGCATCCCCAAACCATCATACTACCACCGTCGTGCTTATCAGTCTGCACAGTACACGCTTCTAAAGCCCGCTCCTCTTTTGATCGGCGCACAAAAACTCGTCTATTAGACCCAAAAATTTGAAATTTGGACTCATCCGTCCAAAGGACTTTTTTCCAGTCTTCTACTGTCCAGTTTTTATGTGTTTTGGCCCACTCCAGTCTTTTTCGTTTATGAACACTAGTCAACCTGGGTTTTTTGGCTGCTACACATCCTCTTAGACCAGCAGATAGCAAACGCCTTTTTACAGTTGTTATTGAAACTGGCTTTTCTCGGGTTTCATTTAAAGTAGCGGCAATTTGAGGTGCAGTTAAACGTCGATTTCGTTTCGATAACGTCACAACGTAGTTATCTTCCTACTTTTTCGTAGATTTGGGACGTCCAGATCTCTTCCGGTCTTGATTTCCTCCAGTAGCTTTTTTTCGTACAAGAGTATAATGTACACCTTTGTAGGAAACACCGACCTTTTCTGCGATTTGGCGCATAGAATAGCCTTCTTCGCTCAAAGTACAGATAGCACTCCGCTGTTCAAGCGAAATCTGTTTCCTTTTTGCCATTTTATGAGCTTGCGAACTTTTGTAACTATCACATGAACGTCACAAATCACACTGAACTCTAAACTGATATTTTTTTGAATAATACACCCATATTCCAAAGATTAGACACACAACAATGCTTAAAAGCGCCAATTCTAAGAAATCTTCAAACGGCGGTGTCGCAACTTCAGTGGTCATAAAACACGTGATAAAAAGATAAAGATAAAGATTATCTTTTATCTTTTATCTTAAAACACGTGTGTCGGTCTTTTTTGAAAACAATGGATAGTTGATAAGAAATTAGTGTTTTTGTTAAATGTTATTGTTAGTATGGTCGTAAAAATACTAATCTCCAATAACAATACGTTTTTTGATGGATTTATTGCGGTATAGTTTTTCTGTCGACGAAAATTAGGGTGATTCCAAACTTTTGGACGGTAGTGTATATTTACATATATTTGTGGGACTCAATATGGTATTATTACATCAGTTTATTAGTTGTGTAAGCTTTAAATTACTGCAAATAGTGTGAACCTAGGTTGGTTTAATGGACTGGACCGGGCGATATTTATTTTTGCAAGGCATTTCTCAACAATAACATATTATTTTAAACTGTGACTGATAGACAACAGTAAAATGTTAGTGTGAGACGACAGGCAGAGATTTGCTGACTCTTCAGGGATGTACAGCCGTGGTGCTTGGTATTTCAAAGAATAATAACTTCTGATCCGGTCGCGTTGCCACCTCGCTACCCATACCCAAAAGCCTATGTTGTACTATAGACTTAAGTTATTAGCAAGTTGTGCGAACCAAACCGTTACTAACCGACGGAACACAAATTAACGTTGCGAACTAACTTCGCGACTGCCGGCATCCCTGTCAAATTTACCCTCGCCAGATATTACAACACACCTGCCAAACAAAACAGCACCTTATAACGCCTATTTAAAGTAGTGTTTCATCTGATCATGGAGCAGAAAGTTGTCGGATGAATTAATCCGACCAATTTAGATTGGTAGATGTTTGTGGTACGTTAGGAACTATAGTGTAGCACTTTCATCTGATCAAGTTGGAATTTTGTTTGTGTACTTTGATATAATTATTCTTTATATTATTACGTTACGAACCTAACTTCTACACATGTTTCAAAAGTAGTACAAACAAATTATATTTTTAACAGGCTCTTAAAAGGCTTCACGAGAGGCGCAATAGTCCAAGTAGTCACACCCCCTACTAATCCTCTAAGTGTCGTGAAATCGAGTTCCACATGAGCTTATGATTATGATCCACGAACGATTGTTATATTTGTACTTGTTGCAATGTTCATAATATGGGCATATACAAGCCACAACACAGCCTGAAAATAGCCTTCTATTTAAGAAAATTAAATTCTGTTGAATTATGATTAGTATAGAACGCTCCGCGACAAAGGGGTTGAGAAGGAGTCTTATACAAAAATAAATAGAAAATATATAATTTTATATTAAAAAATACATATGAAGTTGGATGTCAAAATTGAAAGCTCAAACTGTGCTGTCAATACTGTGTAAAAATATGTATTCTCACAAAGATGTCGGTTCAGATTTCTTTTGCGTATACCTATTGATGTCAAACGAAACTAAATATGGCAACAAGCAGACGGTAGCTACTACTGGTCCATTTCTTCGAGTCCAAAATAATCTGGCTGTAAATCTTGTACAATGTAGTGGCGCGGGCGTGTTGAGCGTGTTGAGCGCGAGGCATGTAACACATTCTGAACAGAGTTGTCACCTTGGCACAGTGACAGTCGTCACAAGCACTTCGAGAGGAATTCGTGCGTCAATGGCTTGAGCTCCTACTGGATTAGGGATCACGCAGATGATGTATTCGGTTTTATTTATAATGTGATGGCTTTATCTTAGAGCTTAAGTTTGATGATTTCCATCGAAGACGCAAAATTTTTTTTTTTTAATTTTACCCGGACGAGGTTTATTTCTTGTATCGTGGACTTTACAAACATTTAAACAACGAACACAAAGAACATCCAGACTCGGAACAACCATTTCTGGATCACACAAATGTTTGTCCTGTGTGGGATTCGAACTCACAACACTCGGCGCAGTGGCAATGGCTCGGCGACCACTTAAAGCTAGTAGCTAGAAAATGTTGGTGCAGGAAGTATAACTGCATGGATGGCGTAGTCGCCATCCAGTCATACTTTCTGTAACAACATTTACCGCCACTCATGGACTTATTTATTGATTTAGGTTCATTCGCAGCAATTATATTACAACTTTAAGTCAATGGACTTAAAGTTAATTATAGAGTATATGGTTGATAGTATTACCAGTACGGTTGCTTAATTAAATATCAAAATTCTTTAAACATAGTCTAAAGATGATAGTGCTCGGGAAATATCGGGTCAGAAGAAAATGGTCTGATGAATAGAATGTGACAATGGTAACGAGACTAATAGTTCTTCAGAGCACTCTCGTGAGAGAGATATTAGAACGCCAGACGCAGATTCTGCATGTCTCTTTGGGCATATACAGAAAGAGAATATAAAGTAAAAAGGTGGAATGTATCACTTCACAAATATTTCATATTTTAGGTAGTTGTTGTTGTTAATTATTCTAGTTTGTATTGGTTTGCAAAAGAGATACAAATATTGTTTTTCGCTGATTGTGGTTCAGTAACAGTAACAGACCTCTAACCTCGTGTGTGTTCACTGGTTATTACGTGTGAAGTGGGTTCAGTCCCTTGACGAAGCTCTTCTGCGTAACTAACATGGGTGTAAGAGCGAGATCCCGACGAAGTGGCTCAAAGCCACTTTTACTCTAATTAAAATATCTGAGAGAAGTGAGGGAATTATTGAACAGTTGCCAAATGAGGAGAGAGGTGGCACGATGAGGAGGCACGAGTGAGTGCCAGCAGAAAATCAACCAACTATCACTCACAGGCGTTCAAAGATCTAATATTGACATTATAGATTTAATAGAGCATGACATCACCATCTACTACATAAACATACAGAATGTAACGCGTTCTGAACCCCGCACTGATCCGGCCATCACTCATCACCGCAGCAGAGTTCACACGCTCCATCTGCAAATTCCTCATGTAGTATTCAATCACCATGTTTCTAACATACAGGCTCTATAATGAACTACTTGCCTTGATCTATCCGAAATGTTCTATGAGGTTCGTGTGTTAAACGCGACTGTAAATAGATTTGCTTTATTGGTACGTAGCGGCGTGGATACCTCTGACATTGTTGAGGTCCATGAGCAGCGGTTACTACTTCTCATCAGGAGCCACAGTAAAAACTGTGTATCTAAAACATAAATAAAAAAAACATATTTTTTAAAGTGATGCTTTGTAGGTTTATGTAATGGGAATCACATTGATCTCTGCCTGAGGCGGCAATCGAACTCGTAACAGTAGGTACATAGTGGATAGTCACTTAAACCATTACGCCAGCTGTCCAGTTTCCTATCCACTGTACGTCATTCGCGGGATAACTCTTATCTAAATATAATCTGTAATGTAATCGATTCATGGCATGAAACCTCACTCGTGGCTATGTTTTTCTAATCATAAGCGAGCTGTCAGGTCCCACCATACAGAGAGCAATCGTTTATTTAAACATTCACATCATAGTGTAGCGCAAAAAATCTCGTATTGTGTGCTAATATAAACTATTATTTCGTTTTACTCGGAGTGAATAGTCAGATGTTGAGATTAGATAGAGATCTGCGAAGCGTCAAACATAAATTATTTGGAGAGGTGACGATAACTTCATTTTTTTGATTATCAAACGATTTCATTGGAATCAAAATGTTATATAATCGAGCCTGCTTATAAACTGCCTCCCTGCTGCGCAAGGATCTATTTACAGAAAGGTAAGAATTAGACCATCGACTTCGTAGACCAGGGCAGGTAAACGATATGTGTTTACAATACTAGAGAAAACTGAAGATACGATCCATAGAATTTTGTTTTATTTTGATAGAATCAGAATTGAGACCTCTGACATGGTAATACAGCGGCCTGCTTATGTGGCCCTGTCACGCGCACCACAATAGAATGATTTATTTCCCTATTGAATTGCATCAATCATTTAAAAATAGCTGGCGAAATGTGGGTGTAACTCTTCCCAGATATAAAGACGTAATACTTTAATATGTTATGTTAATTAGACAGTAGGTACCTACGTCTCTGTGTCTTTCTCACAAGTTTGGCAAGGAAATCGAAAATCATGGCTTAAGCTCACAATAACTCACGATTCTATTTAAAATATTAGAAACAAAATAACCTGAGGGACGCTACATAATCTAGTGTTTCATAAATCATCTGCAAAATGGCGGCATACATTAGAATGATGCGAAGCACCATGCCAATAAAGTTGTGCGACGTCGCGCGTCGCGCTGGCAACAGCGCCGCGACTCAGCGAAGGCACTGCGCTTTTAGACAAATTGCCAGTTCAACAATTATGCTAAAATATTGTATAATGTGGCATCCTTAAATCGTCGCTTGCGTCATATTTTATTTATGGATTGGACGCACGCGAGCTCGTGCATAACAGAATAAGCACCTTATTGCGGTGCAGTAAGGTCTGACCGAGCGGTGGCGGTGCAGCGGTGGTGGTCGGGGCGGGCAGACGGGCCGGCGCGCGGCGCGGCAGTGCCTCGCGCTAGCTAGAGTGACGCGCGAGGCACGGCGACCCCGGCACGCGGCCAATCACTATGTGAGACCGCTGGTCGCTGGTCGCTGGCAGCACCTTACTTCGTCACGTGCGCTACATACATACTACATGCTGATTACATCGACCTTATTACTACATTCCCTTTGACCGACTTTCGTACTCTTATGCCCGTTTTCACCAACAGATAAGTATCCCTTAGCAGCTTTTAGGGAACCCCTAACAAAAAATTCGTTTTCACCAACGTTTAGGTGTCACTTACGTCTCTAAAGCAGCTCTTATATTTAGAGCCCGATTGATGGCTTCTTAAACTACTCTTATGCTTAGGTAATAGAATATTGTTTATTCTTACGCGACATCCGAGTGTTTCCTATCATTGAAAATGGTTTAGGGCACTTTATAGAGAGTCTAGAAGCTATTGAGACTCTAGAGAACATTCAGCAAATAGTAAAAAGACCACGCATTGACGCAGTTCCTGTCGCTATCGGCCATGGAGCGGTTTACGGCCGATAGCGAGAGATCCGCACCGATGGTCTCGACGAGGGCACGACGCTGCTGCGCCCACGCCGGGCAGAACTCCAGCGTATGCTGCGCTGTGTCCTCACCACAATCACAGTGGTGACAGACGGGACTCGATTTCCTCCTCGCGACCTTGTGCAGGTAGTATCCGAAGCACCCGTGCCCGGATAATACCTGCACCAGCCGGAAGGAAAGGGTCCCGTGCTGTCGCCACACCCACAACGAAAGGACCGGCCGGAGCGCCTCCACCGTGCGAAAACCCGCACGTGGAGCCTCCAGCGCCCTCAACGGCCTAGGTCAACCGATCAGCGTCGGATCTAGAACTATGTGGAGAAAGTGTTATTTTCAAAGGCATAACTACGGGAAAGCTCTCGTTAGGTGACCGTTTATACCAGACCCGCGATGGTTAACCGGCGCCGCACTGCTAGATGCCACACTAGCTGCTCAAACCAGTGCTGCCCCCAGCCGATTTTATGTTAAATTTTGTATGCCTGATCAAAGAGTTGACATAGATGTACAGCGATATATCTCCTAGGCATATCACACTCATATTTCACCAGATGTATTTTAAGTCGCATGTATATTAACTAGCGAATTATTATTGTCCTTGGACTTGGACGTGATATGACTAATAACGACTTAGCTGAAATCTCAATGCCACATCCCAATCCAGGAATCAAACCTGGGATCGCATGTCCGTAAGCATAAAACCAACGAAATAGTCCAGGTTTTATTTTTCTACCACTTGCAAATATTCAAAAATCATGATTGCTTACGTGGGTAATTCCAAGCAAAATTAAAAAGGCTAATGAATATGACTGATGCCGTAAGTATTCACTGACAAAACCGGGCTTCGTATCCTCGTTTGTTAAAAGAGAATAGTATCGAGGTGGATTCTGCTGTTTAACTATATAAATATAATAGAATATCAATCCAAAGGTGTGGCAAAAATCGACCACCGGCACCAGTTGTAGATGTATTTGAGAGTACATACTAAATATCGACTGCTATAGACATTAGTTAAAGCTAGAAGCGATGGCTTCGCGTACTGTAGTATTAGGTTATCTATGTACATACTTGTATATGAGTGCTATATTATAGGTATTCTTAACGTGTGACCCTTCAACCGACCTCGCAGATAGATTTTGTGCGGTCTCCACTGCAAAATGAATTATAGTAAGTACATAAATTACAAAATCAATTGTATGTCGCGCGATGCGCGTGCGCCGCGCCACGCCGGTGGCCGGGAATAGCCGCGCGCAACCCTGACACCGTCCGTCCGTGAACCGCACGCACACACACACAAACACCAGCTCGTAATAATGATGTAGGTCTGACAGATACTTACACGAGACATTACATCATAAACGAACGATTACTGTATCGTTATCGTTTATTCAATGTAACATTTTTAACGTACAGTTGATAACACAGATGGCGCAACGGTTGTAGATATCTGACTGCGATCAAGCAATTGACTGGCAATTGGTGTAGTGTAGTGTACATGTTCTTTGTGACTATTCTTTTATAAAATCCCAATAATGAGGATTATCTCTAGGGCACGTATGTATATATGATTGTAACTTTCATTTATTATCAGCTTATAGATACTTACATTATTTTACATCTATGCAGAGTTGTACATTTCACGAGGTATGGTTTTTAGCTTCAGGTAATAAAGCGCGAGCACATTATTCTCTCATTATTATATTAGAATAAACGTAAACATTTGTACATAAAACTAAATCATGCGTAATGCAGTTAATTGATAGAATATTTAATTTCAGCATGAAGGAAGTACTACCGTCTCACAGAAAGTCGACATGAAGTAACAATACACGTAGCGTTTTAGTAACTGAGAGCATCGCAGTCGTAACCACCGCCCCGGTATATTCCTTGTTCTACCCCCCTCCACCCGTCTTTCTTCCATGGGCTTCGGTTACTCCTTACCAACAGGCAGCTGACCATGTGCTTGTTTACCATCTACGTGGTTTACGGTAAGCAGTGACTTGGT
Organism: Catocala fraxini; assembly: GCA_930367265.1. Classification (NCBI taxonomy): domain Eukaryota; kingdom Metazoa; phylum Arthropoda; class Insecta; order Lepidoptera; family Erebidae; genus Catocala; species Catocala fraxini. Next base: position 25,038,600 of record OV884042.1, on the reverse strand, counting down.
TGTATTTACTTGAAATTGGATGGCTCGTAACCTCTTAAATTAGTCGCGAAAATGTTGATTTTATGTGTCTAGCAAATTGTTATTGTGTGATTAACTGATTACACAACTCCCGCCCCGCCATCTTTGTATAATTATTCGAATATTTCCTAAATAGCGGGGGACTTTACAAACATTGAATCAACGGTTACAAAGAACACCCAGATTCGTAACAACTATTTGTGGATTATACAAAGTTTTGTCGCGTCTAAGGATCGCACCCACGATACTCGACGCAGTGGCAGTAGCGAGTCGATCTAAGAACCACTTCGCGATCCGTGCACTCAATTATAAATATAACGTAAGTACTAGCTGACCTGCGCAACTTCGTCTGCTTCACATAAGAGAATTCTACCCGGTTTTACATTTTTCATTGATGCTTCGCTCCTATTGGTCGTATCGTGATGCTATATAGCCTATAGCCTTCCTCGATAAATGGGTTATCCAACATTAAAATAATTTTTCAATTCGAACCAGTAGTTCCTGAGATTAGCTCGTTCAACCAAACGAACAAACAAACAAACTCTTCAGCTTTATAATATTAGTAGGTATATGTAGATATAGTACGCAGTATAAAGTATACTCATCTTCGTATCTTAGGCCCTTACCTGATTAACATTAAAGATTAATGTTAATCAGGTTCGTGGTCGCGTTTGGTATGACTGTAGAGTTCGGTGCTAGGGTATATTACATTTCGCACAAATCATGTAGCAGAGGCTTAACCTTTTGGCGAGTGTGTGTGTGTGTGTGTGTATTTTATAAAATGACAACTCTTTTAGGACTTTACAGACATTCGAACAAAACAACAACAAACAGAACAAGTCGGAACAACTATTTGTGAATCACATAATTGTTTGTCCCGTGTGGGGATCGAACCCACTATACTCGGCGCAGTGGCAGTGGCGAGGCAACTACCTTTTAACCACTATCTCCTATATTACTATCATTATTTAATGTTAAATACAAGAAAGTAATATGAGAGTAACGATGTCAATAAAATTGGACATATTTAATGTTTAAGAAAACGGAAGTATGTATTTATTGTTTCAAAAAACTTCACCCATACTTATATAAAGTTCCGACATTAATATTGTTACTTATTGTTCCGTGGTTATGTCTTGCGTTGGGAGCGCCGCAGCTCTATTCTTGAAGAACATCATTACCAAAGGCGAGGTATGCAGTCCTAATACATTCAGCCTTGCTGAAGTGAGTAGCACTATAGATTATATATATTAATTAGATATTAATAGCGATTATAGATACATAAAACGATTTGTAATTCAAAAATGTAATAAGCTGCGCAGGTACTCACACAAGTTTAGCCTGTCTACGTGTGTGCTCGCCTCGTACTTATACTATTGGGTGTGTAGGTGGGTAAAAATTAAAACATATTCAATAGATACGTTCATATTATGTCTCTTATAATAAAACCTTCTAGAGATTTCCTACTCCTCAATAAATCATTATTCTGTTCCACTACTAAGTACAATTTAAACTTCAAGTACAATTGCTTGATATAATCCAAGGGAAAGCATTCACATGGCATTTTAAAGCTAACGGGTTGAATATAGTGTAGGAGCCCTGATACAGAAACAGTACAGTATTTTTGATGAAAATAATCATGAAATTTTTCTTCTAACCTTCTAATGAACTTCATAAACACATCAGGGACTGATCGGCCGACTCTCACGCCTGTAGTGACATCATCTGGAGGTAGCATGTCGTGCTTAGAGGCATCGTCAACACACGAGAACTTGTTCATATTCTGGCAGTCACTGTGTTGCTCGTGCCCTTTGTTCAACAAGTACGAAGCTAAATAATTTAACTGTTGCCCTATCGCCAGCTTTATTGCATCGAAGTCTTTGCTAGCGCCATCACATAAATCTACAAAATCTACCTTAGGACGCTTCGGTTCATACACGTTTATGTTCGGCATTTGTCTAAGGTGCAACAAAAGCATCTCCAGATCATTCGAACACCGTTTCTTATTGTTATATTGAAATATATTAAATATAGGAAACGTTTTTATACTTGTTGTCATTTGTTCAGTCGTAGGATATGCGTCGTACTTTTTGCGAACTTTGATGAAAAACTCGATGAGACAATCATTAGTTAACCCAACGACCGGGTACCGCAGGTTGTCGGCTCTTAAATCCTTGTATAATTGTAGCAAAGCGTTGATTGTAACTTTAAAACCTTCAATAAATTTGGCATCTTTTGTTTTTTTTATATCAATACGCTGCTCTGAATTGAGTAAACGCAACTTTAGAAATAGCGTATACATACTCTTTAAATCATAATCCATCTCAGTTGTATCACCCGACAACACAGCTGTTTTATCACTAGGAGGATAAAGTGTGCTGAAGTTAAGCATTTGTAGCAATTTATTCATGATTATGATCCATTGCTTCGTTTGCCACGCAGCTGGATTGAGCAACTTCATGTCGATGTAGGAAGCGAGAGCCGTAGCCGTCGACATACTGAAGACGTCTGCAGTCAGCTTCAGCTCGCCCAAGGCTGCCTTGGCGGGACGGATGTGATTAAACGTCAAATTGGGGGCGATCCTTAACAATGCTTTTCTATGGTCGTGCTGGTACATTTTATCTATGTAGGTCCAATTAGCTACCAATCTGTTATCGAACAAAAAGCTATGATCCACCCAGTGGTCGTGGAGGTTCTTCATTAAATAAAGAGGATCATACATGTAATATATTTGTTTATTGTTAATAACTATAAATGGATTTTCGGCGCTTAATTTTTTTTCGTTCACTTTTGTCAATTTGTCTCCTTCCAGATCAGACATAAGAGCGCGTACATTAAGTCCTATGCTAAACAATTGGACTATGATATCGTCTATAAAAGGTTTCGTTTGTCCAAAGGACTGGATATTTGCCGAATACGCAAAGGCAATCGCTTGTTTCCAGTTATGGAATAGTCCGCGCACTATTACCACGAACGCGGTCCTGGCAGGTTCTAATACACGAACAGTGTTAACTTCGTGGAAGCCAGTAATGTTATCGGTTTTAGAGTCGTATAGGATATTCGGTGTTAATTTCAAAGTACCGACACACACGACACATTGCTTTTCTGCTGCCGTCATACTGTGAACTTTCAGCTTTAAAGCATTTAATACGAGTGGACTCAGCTCGGTCGTGGACGGTATACATAGCCTGTATAATGTTGATATCCGTGGAAGGTTGAGGGATCTGTGAACAACTCGGTAAGCTAATGGATATTTAAAATACAAATACAAAGCTAACATCTTGAATTGGACAGTATATGTTTGTTTTTGCGACTTTTCATTCAATTCGGTTAGATATACACATTTTGGTGTAAATTCTCTATCTTTGACTAATAACGTTTCATCTTGATCCTCTTCATCATCTTCACTTAAAAAAACAGTTAAGCTTTGAGGATATTCTTGAATTCTGAGAAGTTTGTTTTGTTTGTGATGTTCAGGATCAGGTGCCTCTAGTCGCCGTTTGGTCGAAGTCTCAGAGACGTGTGAGCTATTGCTGGCGACAGCCGGCTCGCCGGGCGCGGGCTCCATGCCATCAGCGACCGACAGTATTGTTGGCAGAGCGTTTGTAAGCAATCGCTTGCAAGTTTTCTTATTTTCCACTATGCATTGTATGTGTCTCTTCTCGAAGTGATTCTCACATACGAAATGTGGTTCGTTTTCCTGCTGCATCTGTTTCAGCCATAACGTTGACCTATAACAATAATAACTTGTGAGAAATACAGTCGTCGAAATCATTAAACAATTGATCATAATAGTAAAGATAAGTTTATTTGTTAAATCATGAGTGTCAGTACAAATAACAAAAAGTTAATATATTAAAATCATAATTTTATATAAGTTTAGGTGCGATTTTGTTAAAGTAATGAAATTGCGCATACACGTTGTCAGGGGAACAGAAAAAGACAGGGAGAGAGAGAAATAGACAAAGACCTTTCATCAAGAAAATAGTATTGTTACTAGCCTAACCTAACCCACATTTACGCGAGCGAAGCCGCGGGCAACATCTAGTATTAAATATAAAAGTACACGTTTAGCGTACTGTGTACCTGCATCAAATTTTAATTCACCGTTACAAATATAGCTAGTTGAATTTAGTGACAAAACGTACATAAGTGTTACGCCTACTTATGTACGTTTCAGCCAGCGCTTTAAAAAGAAATACGGCCATTAAATATAAAAAAAGGTTTTTTACAAAACATATTTCTGTCGCGCTGGGCCCGAATGTATATCAACGTGCGAAGGAGCTACCTACAGCTCGGACTGATTTACCTCTAAATCATCAAAGTCCCCTTTTTCCTTTTCCAAAATGTTGTACGTTTTAATTTATTTTATTATTTTCGTTATACTTGATTACTGGACGTCTGAACGCAACAGTGTAATTATTAAATGAATACAGGGACGTAGAAGTGGTACTTAGATATAAATTATCACATCATAATTGGGCAAAAATACGATATTAAAGTGTTTACAGATATTAATGACCACTGTTATTTTATTTACGATAATTAGTTTAGTGTCTCTGCGTTAAACCGCGTGGTTACACATAAGAGGATTGCATAGCTTTCACCGACTGATGGAACAAAACGCGGGTTAGTCACATTCGCCAGCATTGCCCCCTCCGGTGGCGAATGGGATTTTTGTTTTGGAAAAAGTCCCATTCGCCACTGGGGGTGGCAAACCGGTGTCAATTGGGAAATTGTTACGTAGAAATGTCCAGTTACAGTTACTGGGAGTCAATAGTTACTTTATAATAATATTATAAAAAGATTTTTTTTTCATATGTTTGGTCGTTTCAGGGAGAAATAAAAGATGGTTTAATAATGTGATGTTTCAAATCAAATTAGTTATAAGGTATATATTATGAAAATGTATTTAAGTAGTAACTACTAAAACTACTAAAACTATAAATTATTTTTGTAATAAAGATAAATCGCCGATGATTTAAAGCAAAGTTATCTTAAATATTTAATATGTCATCACATAAAGTAAATACATTACGTGTGAACAATAATTTTATTTTACCCAGTTATTATAAACATTACTAAAACCTGAATGGTCATCCTATTCTTTTTAGAGTTCATAGTAAAATTCTTAGCCATACCTAGTTCAAAAACTATTAATGTCATTCCAAATACAAGTACTTGCCTTATGTTTAAGGGTGGCAACTGAGATTTTTCGTAAGCAACATCCCATTTGCCACCCGGGGTGGCGAATGGGATTCTTTCTAATGAAAATATCCCTTTCGCCACCAGAGGAAGAAATGCTGGGGGTGGCGACTGAGATTAAACTCATCCCAGTTGCCAACCCCGGTGGCAAATGGGATATTTTTTTTGGAAAATGTACTCGGCACTGAGGGTGGCAATGCTGGGGGTTGTGAATGGGACTGATCCCAAAACGAGACAAGGCGCGTCACGACGCGGTACGACGCGACGACTTTATCTTTAGTTTAGCGGACCATTCCACTTTACAAATAGAGTAAACCATATTTGATCCAAGGTGCACGTTTAATGGATCTAGCGTTCTATAATATAAATAATACGTGGTACGTACTAATAGTCAAACTTAATACATTTTCTTCCTTTTGTCTTGACTTTCGTCAAATAATTTTGCCTTTTGCGTAAATTAATTTGAACATTCTGTTGGAGAACTTTTGAAATAACTATACTTACCTACTTCAAGACAATAAAACGACTACCATCTTGGTCTACTGAAAAGCATAATTGTCTAGAGTATCTTTTTAAATAAATCGATATCGATCTATAATCGATAAAATCCGAAAACAATAATTTAATTTCTACGCCTCTTTTAATAACATTAGTTTGTAAATTCTTCTGTAAAGTGATATCCGTAGTAGTTAAGAAAGCGTCTCTAAACATAATAATAAATTATTGTGTATATTTCCTAGTGTAGGATCCGTGCTGTCAAATCAAGCTACCTAAGTAACTACCTACCTAAATTTACTAACTTTTTAAAATAAATCGATTGATAATTAATTAATAGTAAATCTTTATAAATTTGTGATTATGTACGGTCAAAGACAAAAGTCGTAGACATTAACATAATGATCCGAGCGAATATTTTTGTGTGTGATGTTTTAACGCAAACAATGAAACATTATTCAATGTAATGATAGTAGGTGAAGTTCGTCATGCGCATGTGTGCAAGGCGACACAAAAACGAGTTCTTGTATATAACTATAATAACTACTATCCCTTATATTCAACAACAGTGTCTCTTTTAGTCCGCATTTACAATTAATGCTTAAATAATTATGCCTATTGTATCGCAGGTTGCGATAGCGGAGCGGTCAACGAGTCTTCTCACTTTATCACTAAAATATAATGACGGTGGTTCAAATCCTGGGGTCCTCTTCTTCCACTTTTTGTTTTTTATAACTGAATTTTTTAAATAATATACATAAACGTTATTTTTGTCTAATTATTACGCTAGAGTGATAAAAATAACAAAATGTGTGTTTTCAGGAATTAAACTAAAAATTAAATTATTTTATTATTATAATTATTATTATTTAGCAGAATAAGTTTAATTACTAAAAAATCACATATTATTTTTAATTTTAATAAATATATAAATAATACAAATTATAATTAAGAAAAACAAAATTTTATTCAATATATAACAATAATAATTCATTATAAAAAAAAATACAAAATATTATTACCGAAAATGAACTTTTATTAAGCTTTCCATAAATTTTTCAATACTATACATGATGTTTATAATCTAACATAAAAGACTGGACATATTGAAGGAGGGTATTCAGTACTCGATTCTGGACCGAAATATCTAAAATAATTGGTAGGTACTTAAAATTTGACCTAGTTATCCAATAAAAACTTAATGTGTTGACACTCTTCGCATATACCACAACTGTGTTACAAATGATGACTGATTGGCCGTGCGACCTTGGTAATTCCCGTTATTCCACGAAACGACTCAGTACAGTAACCAAAACCTCCGCCTCCGGCCCCCGCTACCGCACCCCGCACTCGATCCCGAATTTGCACCCCTGACCGTTCTCTTCTTATCAAAGGTCATTAGCCTCAGTAGCGCGGCGCGCACAGCTGTGTGCGACCCGCGCAGTGTCCACATTTTATGGATATTTCATACAAATTTTCATAAAAGTTTTCTTTGCAGGTTACACAGATTAAATTTCTTTTTTTTTATTTATTACGTCTGACCATAAATTATCATGTCCTTAAGTACGTACAATATTTAACCACCCTGAAACGTCTTTAGTCTTTACTATTTAGATTCATTTTACTTACAAATAATGTTTTACAATTATAATGACAATTGAGGTTATAGCTTAATTATTCTTTTTCACAAGGAAAAGAGGATTGAAACTTAACCTCAATTCTAACATCGCCAACCAGCACGTTCCCTATTTGAAACAACTTTGTTTAATATTTAGTGTGACCTTCATTGTTCTTAATACAGCTCAAGAGACGTCTATGCATGGAGGTCACGATATTAGCACACATAGTTCGCAACGATCTCGTCGGTATGATACCCTTTGATTCATAAGCATTCACCATTCATCTACGTGGAGTTTGGTTAATAAGAAGCGGTCTTCCACTTCCTGCCCGACTTTTTAAGCTCCCTTCTTCTTCAAATCATTTCACCCAACGACTTACAGTATTTCCCTGGAAAAAACAAAAATCTTATGACATAATCGTGGATACTGATTCCTTAACAGCGAAATCGTAAATCACAATACCATAACATAATATTTAAAAATAACTTACCCTTAGAGTTTAGTCCACTTTCGTCGGCAATTTAAGATATATTAAGCCCCAAGTTATGCCATATATTTGCCCTGGATTTAATATTTATATTAGTTTGCATTTTAAATGTAGACTTTCAGTCAAAATATTAAAAAAAAAATATTGCAATAATAATGACACAAACGCTCGTAACAAACATCACCAACCAACAACATCACATAATTCTATTCAAGTGAGAAATTATTATATTTTTAAACCCACCCTCATCTTTTGAATAACTGTTTAAACAAGTCTTAAAGTAAAGTAACAAGTCATCGATGTTTCTAATTTAAGAAAAAAATACAAAAAGATTATTACTTTCTGGGGATCGAACCAACAAGCGTTACATTTTAGATCGCACTATTACCAACGTAGCTACAACATCAATTACTTGTTTATTTGAAATTAATACTCACAGTCATAATTAGAACAGGCGACAGTAAAAGCATAGTACAATAAGAATAGTAGGATAGTTTCATACAAATCGGCCGCTGCCGGTTTGAATGTACGCGTGAGTCGCCGGCGCCGTGTACGCACGCACTTTTCACGCACACAATCACACAGCCAAACGGGGCGGCCGGGGACTCTGTACGGGATGCGCCACGCGTTTGATCGCGCGCATTCACGCACACTGCTCGCCCGCTCGAATTCGCTGCTCTCACTGGCCACTTTATATCCATTTAGTTTTGTAATAAACGTAATTATAATTTAAAAAAGAGCCAATAAATATTGTAGTGTCTTCGGGTGCCTCAATAACAACTCCTCAAACCCGGACTTATCATTCTTCCATATACCTACTGAACGAGAAGCGTAAGTACCAACCTTAACATTTTTCTAATTAAATTAGGTATGTGTATGTACGCTAATAGACTAGCTCGGTTTCTGAATTGAGCATTTGTGTTTACAGATATGTAACTGTTCAGAGTCTGGTATACTATGTTATAAGTAGGTATGTATTTACAAACAAAACGTATACTTAATACAATGTGTTAAACGACAGTAAATTAAACTAGTTCCTCGTCATATAAGGTGTTTAGATAGTTATATCGCGATATATAACGCTTAGTCAGTATTTGAAAAAAAATGATATTCAAGCTTTAATTGTGAAGTAGGTATTCAGCGCGATCACTTATAAAAGCGGCGAAAAAGCGCGCGCGCCGACAAACCCTGCGCCGTGGTGTTTTGTTGAAACGGTGTAGATATTAACATGGGTATTCATTTCAGCACTTATTAGTCACTGTTGGATTGAGTGAATTGAGTGATTGATGTTTAAAATTTGATTTTCGTTTTATTTCGTAAGATAGCTTTGGTTATAGTTATAGTTTAGTTATTTAGTTTACATACGTAGTTATTAATAATTATATTATGTACTTCAGGGTGTTATGTGAGATGTTTTGTTCATAATTCGTTTTTTAATATACATACTTCTAAGCGACTATAATGTGCCCGCAGTCACAGAATATATAATAGTAGGTACTAGATACCGGGGATGTTACGGGTATTGAATTTCGGATACGGTTACGTTTACGGATATTGTTAATATTTAACTAAAAATAAAAGTGACAACCCTGTGCGTCAACGCAATAGTAGACAATTAACTCGCTGATCGGCCTTAGCTAACCTACTATTCTTATTGTACTATGGTAAAAGTGAGGCGGGTTTATGTGTATGTGTGCAATGATTTTATTGAAACAGGTCGTAAGTACAACATGTTGTAATTTTATCGCTTTTAAATTGCTACTCGACTTTTGCACCTGATTGTACTTAGATAGGTATTCGATTATAAATAATTTACAAATGTATCTAACTTACATTTCTTCATCTTCGGGTAATCGAAAAAAGCCAAGCTCTGGCGACGTATTGGTATTGCTTAAACATCCACGTACACTGCAAGTAATATAATTATCTCCGGCATCCATCGCGGCAAGTTAATGCCTACTTAATAAGTTATTGAGCAAACACTAACAGTGTAAAGATTATAGTATTCTTGAATAAATGTAATGAATTTAGGTTATCTCGAATATTTAGTGTAGTATCGCTGCGAGCGCGGCGCGCAACGGTACGACTATGGCGCGTGAACCAGTGCGGCTGTTTGCGGGGAGCGGGGCGTTGACGTCAGACTATCGGGCGCGCACTCGCGGGCGGCGGCGGGCGGTGGCAACGCGCGTGTACTTGTGTAGTTGAGTGGCCCCCCGCGCTCCGCCCCGCCTGCGCTGTGCCGATTGTCCGATATCGCTGTGTGCGTTACCGCAGCAAAATGTAATAAAATATTGGGATTTAGAGAGTTACTGTAATTATAACAAATAATTAGTTCATCGTGAAGAGTAATTTGTTCACTAATAGCAAATTTTTCAAGTTGTAGTTGTAAAGTTATTCGAGAAAAACAGATTTTACTGCAGTAATATTTGAAACATTACACTGGCAAAACTTTTTTTATAAAATCGTTTCATCCCGGAAATAAATGCATGAATAGATAGCTTTTGTTGCGTATTAAATGTTTGTGAACAGCAAAATTTGTGTGTGTTGTGGTTCTAAAGTTATTTAAGATTTAGCTGCGGTAACGTTTTGCGATTACCCAGATCTCCAAAACGGCTCAACGTAGAAGTTTGAAAAAAATATAACCAATAATAGACCTTAATTAGTTCAAATTTGTTCAAACATTCGTTTTTAATTTGTTTGATGCACACCAATGTGACGAAATTTAGAAAGAAACGGATTTGCAAGTAAACCAGTACACTTACAATAAAATAAAAAGCTGTATCATGTACCCTTGGTACACCTTTATAAATACAGTAAATTTAGATTATGGGACTCTACGCAATATGAAGATACAATATATACAAAGAAATTTAATTACACTTTATATGGTCTGATTCAAATGATCGAATACGCAGTTCCCATAAAACAAGGAAACATGGAATACTATGAACTAATTAAAATGTACCCTCAATAAATAATCCTATTAATTTCAGCTTTAAATTACGACTATTATGAAAGTTATATCAACAAAAATAATGTGTCAGCAATTCTTCTATAAGCTGACCAAATTATAAAGGCTACGTAAAAACGACCGCACCATATACAAGGCTAACCATCTTAAATGAGCAGTATTTAATGTTTCTTTCGTTAGTACAGTCGCGAACAAAAGAGCTGTGGTTGGTAAATAATGAAATGAGCATAATTAAAAATTATTATTTAAAAAAATAGTCTTATACAAATTATATTATTACCTTACCTAAAGATAAAATCACAGATAAGTTGTACCTACTTATCCCAAACTAAGTACATAATATATTACAATACAAAGCAAATGTATTTTTAAAAGATCATACCTTTTAAGCTTCTTATACAATTTAATAATTTGTTGTCATTTGTAAAATTATTTGCATATTATTTGCTTCACATTTTAAACTTCATATTAAGGTAAATATTAGGAGCTATTTTTATAAAATAAATGAATAGAACTTCTATTTATGTTATGTTGCATTTACTACAAATATTACTCTCTCTGTAAAGGCTAAAGTGGCAGTAACATTAAGTAGATAAGATATAACTTTACAAATACTCTGTTCTTCATTCTTTATTGGATTTTGAAATGCGTGGCAGTGATAACGACTCAAACTTACTCGCACACTCGACTTTTGACTTTGACGTTTTCGTTGTGCATTGAAATTGTTTGTTGCGTATCACTATGCGTTAAGACTGCGCCGAGCGATATGTGCCATAACAGGCGGTCACAGTTAAGTGAATAAAATCAACACTTTTAGTTTAATTCAAATATAAAATATACATTTACCATAACAATGAATGTGTTTACAATTACTCCGTGTAAAAAACATAAAATAATTAATATCTTCGCCCACAAAATTAAGTAAATTTGCACGAAAAATGCAAAAACGTAAGCTCGTGGTACGTGATTTTTAGACTATAACAGTAGACATCTATCCTATTTTACAGCTTAAACGAAACATAAATAGTTATATTACAATTTGTCCGTCCCAAATATTAAAGTTATTGGTTGACAATAAAGATACATAGTTAGTTAGTTAGTTAGTTGTACGTGTGTTATCCGCACTTAGCCCTACAATTGGGCCATTATGCGTAAGTAGCCGTGAAGTATTGTTCGGTTACTCATACCACCTCAGCTCCGTCCAGAATGATAGTAGGGGACCGATGTTGCGCAGTACCTCTTTCATAGTTTCTCGACTGTTTAGGAGTTTCGCCCGTTGGTTGCTCATGCTTTTACAATGTAGGAGCACGTGAGCCGATGTCTCCTCGGTTTCCATGCAGCCTCTACATAAAGGACTGTCAGTGATGCCGATGTTGAACAGGTGTTTGTTAAGTGAGCAGTGGCCCGTTATTATACCCACTAGGTGGCGTAGGTTTTCCCTTGTGGAATGTAGCAGTCTGCGCGACAGATGTTTGTCTAAGGATGGAAGGGCTTCCTTCGTCTGTCTAAATTCTTTTGTTTCTGTCCACTGTTTTTCGTGTAGTTTCGTGGTTCTATCGCATAACCATGTTTTGAGTTGGCAGAAGGGTATCGGGACAATCGGTTCGGGTCCTACCATTTTGATGTTCGATCCTCTCTTTGCCAGTTGATCTGCAGCGTCATTGCCATAAGAGTTGCTGTGACCGCGTATCCAGTGCAACGTTACCCGATTTTTTGTTGCAATACTTTGCAGCTCACAGTGACACTCCAGGATGAGTCCACTGTTGAAGCAGTTGCTCTTAAGAGCTTGTAGTACCGCGGCACTATCCGAGATAATGCGTATTGACTTATCGCTTATACCTCTTGATGTAACCGCTGTTGCGGCCCGGGTAATCTCAACACATTCTGCCTGGAAGATAGTGTTGAGGTTTCCCAGGCTCGTTGAGTAATTGATGTTTAGGTCGTGGGAGAAGACTCCGACTCCTGTTCCTGATTTTGTTTTGGATCCATCCGTGTATATTCTCATTTCATGTATGCCAGAGCTATCTTTAGGTTCCTCATGAAGTTGGATGTGGTATTTTTTGTCAAAGACAAAGGTTTTTGGGATGATATCACATGTCACCTCTATCATTGGAATTTCGTTGTATACTAACTACTTTAGGCGCGCATGAGTTATTCTATTGTCCCGTTTCCAGAGCCCTACCTTTTCAAGCCGTATGGCAGCTGTGACAGCTTCCTGCTGTATGATGAGGTGTAGGAGTCTGAGATTTAGTATGGCCTCCAGCGGTGCGGGGCCACCAAACTATGGTGCCATATGTTATCATGGGGCGTATTATGGTCGTGTAGAGCCATAAGGTCGTAGATGGTTTGAGGCCCCATTTTCTTCCTATTAATCTTCTGCATTGCCAGAATGTTGTGCATGCTTTGGTTATTTTCGTGTTTAGGTGCTTACTCCAGTTCAGCTTATGGTCGAGTACTACGCCCAAATACTTGACGTCTTGTGCTAGGGTAAGCTCTGTTGGCCCCCCGGCTGATGTCGGCGGCAGGAGCGCTCAGCTCTTTGCTGCCGAATATCGGGGGGCCGAGTGTCGTCTGCCGCCGCCTCTATTTGGGGGTGGTGCGGTCGATGGCGCTCTACGGAGCGCCCATTTGGACTGACGCCCTCGATCGCCAAAACGTCGCCCTCCTTAGGAGGCCTCAAAGGGCGATGGCGATCAGGGTGTCGCGGGCGTACCGCACCGTCTCCTTTGAGGCGGCGTGCGTTTTGGCGGCATCACCGCCTTGGGATTTGGAGGCGGAGGTCCAGGCGTCGGTGTATTACTGGCGCGCGGACCTCCGGCTCCATGGCGAGGCTCCCTCGCATTGTGCGGTGGAGACGCGAAGGTCCCAGGCTCGACTGGTCCTCGAGGCCAAGTGGGAAGACAGACTGGCCCAGCCCCGCTACGGGGTGAGGACCGTCGAGGCTGTCCGTCCAGTACTAAGGCAGTGGACGGACAGACAGCGCGGACCGCTTACCTACCGGCTCACTCAGGTGCTCTCCGGACACGGCTGTTTCGGAGAGTACCTCTGCAAGATAGCCGGTAGGGAGCCGACAACCAGGTGCAACCATTGTGAGGATTGTGACCAGGACACGGCGCAGCACACGCTGGAGGAGTGTCCGGCGTGGGCCGTGGAGCGCTGCGCCCTGGTCGCTGTGATTGGCCCCGACCTCTCGTTGCCGACCGTCGTATCCAGGATGGTCGGCGACGACAGGTGCTGGGGCGCAATGAGGTCCTGCGAGACTGTCATCTCGCAGAAGGAGGCGGCGGAACGGGGGCGTGAGGATGATTCTAACGCCCCGGAGAGGAGAGGGCGCAGGAGACGCGCTTTTGTCGCTCTCCTGCCCCCCACTTAAGGGTTCCGGGTGGCAAGGCCTCAGGGGACCCTGCCACCCGTAAATTAGGAACCCGAGAGGGCGCGCGCGGCGTTCCCGCGCGCCTTCTAATGTCGAAAGGGGAGAGCGGTGAGGCTCTCCCCTGGGGACGAGAGGTGGCCGGGTCCGTTTGACCCGGCCCACACCCACATGGGGGGGCCTGCTATGGATGAATCCTTCAAGAGCTCCCAACTGGCCCCCCCTATTGGATGAGAGAGGGAACACCCCAGGTTTTTAGTGGGTATACCAGCGCGTCTTGCTGGGAGCCCCACACTCCCCCGCCGGTGCCGTCCCCTAGCCGGCGGGCAGTGCATGAAGCATTTTCCTGGGTAACAAAAAAAAAAAAAAGGTTAAGCTCCGTTCCAAATAATTTTGACATATTAGTTAACTGAGTTTTCCTTTTATGAGTGAAAAGAACCAGTTCTGTCTTAGTTGGGTTCACCGTCAGTTCATGATGGTTACACCATTGTTCCATGATTTTGAGGGCTGATCGCATGCGATTACAGATTATGTTTTCTGAGTCGCCTTTGATCAGAATGGTTATGTCTTCCGCGTAGCCAACGGTGTAGTAGCATTTGCTGTTAAGGCGTTCCAACAGATCATTCACCACGATGTTCCACAGTAACGGAGAGAGTACTCCTCCTTGGGGGCAGCCCTTCGCCACTATGCCTCTCGTCGTAGAGTTCACCGTGAATTGTATCGCCCACATCTTTAGAAGTTGATCGATCCAGCCACTAGTGGTTCTATCAACGCCAATTGTGTCATTAATTTGTCTGATAGTGCTGTTTCTATTGCCCCTACAACAGAATGCAGCGCTGATTTCGTTGATCTGCTTTTCCTGTAGGCATGTTGCTGGCGGTGCAATGGCTTAGATGTTAGAGCACCTTCCCTTAGATACCGATCAACGAGTCTCTTCAGAGTCTTCAGCGTGAACGAGGTTAGTCTGATCGGTCTGTATGATTTCGCCTGTGTGTAATATTATTATTTACCCGGTTTGGGTAGGAAGATTACCTTGACTTCTCTCCATTGGCGAGGTATGTAGTTATGCGCTATCGATGCTCTGTATATCTTAAGCAGGTGTGGCATAACTGTTGTTTGTCCCCATTTCAAAAGAGCTGGGAATATCTCGTCCAGGCCCGCAGATTTAAAGGGCTGGAAGGTATCTATCGCCCATGATATTCGGTCAACAGTGACCATAGATTTGGCCACTGTCCAGTCAAGCTGGGTTGGTTGATTGTAAGACGTGTCTTCCCAGTTTGGGTTTTCTGTCACTGCGCACCCAGGGAAGTGTGTTTCGAGTAGTACCTGACTTATTTCACTGTCTGAAATCGCATAGGTACCATCCTGTTTTCTAATGGCGCCTAGGGTTCTGTTGTTGTCTTGCGATAGGACTTTCTTTACCCTGGCTGCTTCATTAGTTGTGTCGATGTTGCTACAGAAACGCCGCCAAGATTCAACTCTGCGGTATCTTATGCGTTTCTTGTAGTGGTATTGAGCTTGTTTGTATCGCTTCCAGTCTTCATCAGTCCTGGTGTTTTTAGCTTGGTTGAACAGTTTCCTCAGATTGAGTCTGAGTTTCTCCAGCTCCGGTCCCCACCATTAGGATTTACCTGCCGCTGGTGGTTGTGTAGGTGGACAGGCTTGTTGGTAATTCTGTTGGATGCATTTGGTAAGTATGTTAGTGTTGTGGTCTATGTTGTCAGTGCTGGTAGTCATGTCTTTAAAACAGATTTTATCTACCTCGTGTTTGAAAAGGGTGTACCTTGCTACGTTCGTCTTGCTGGGCTTGCGTTTCGGCAGTTGGTCCTTCACTGGCACTCGTATAGTATAGCAGATACGCCTGTGATCTGCAAAGGAAGGTTCGGCTGAAACGTGCTAATTTGACACTAGTTCTGCCGCAGCGTCCGTTGCAAGGGTGATATCCACTATGGTTTGATATCTAGAACTGACAAAAGTGGGCTCGCAGCCATTGTTCATTATAGATAGGTTAGTTGAGAATATATATTCTGTTAAGGACTCACCTCTTTTGTTCGGTGTGTGGCTTCCCCACAGTGGATGGTGAGCGTTTGCGTCAGCTGAGATGATAATGTGCCAACCGTGGTCTTCACAGTGTTGTACCAGTTCAGCTAACTCCTTAGGTGGGATTTTCTCATCGCCGGGCATGTAGACTGAAGCTAGTACTAACGTTTGTTGTTGGGCCCTGTTTGGAGTCCTACCGCGGTAAGGTGTCTAGAACAGAAGTTTGTTAATAGCAGAGCTGATATTGATCTAGCGATATAGATGCAAGTTCTTGGCTTATGAACCTAAGTATTATGCATCAACTTACCCCCGATGCTTTTCAGACCGCATATGCTGTCGCCTCTAATCCACGGCTCCTGGATCAGGGCTATGGTCCTTTGGTCAAGCTCCAGCAGTCTGCGTAAGGTAGCCATCGCAATTTGTTTGTGCTGGAGGTTGGTTTGTACCACACTAATCAGACGAGGAGCCGAGAACATCGCTGTCCACGAACTCCCCATCTGAAGACGTTTGGTGGTCACTGGTTTCCATGGTAGGTATGGGAGTAGTGTCGTCTACCATGGATACCTGTTGAGGGCAAGCTGTGCCTGATGTGCTTGGGCCAGTAGGTGGCAGTGCCCGTTTTGGTACCTCCTCTTTGCCGGTATTGGGCACCTCTCGAGTCCCTGTAGTCACCGAGTCGTCTCCATCACCGTCTGAAACTTAACGTAGACATTGCCGGATACGAAGGAGACCCGTCGACCTCTCTCCAAAATCTTGGCCACTTCTGATTTTGGGATGCCCAGGGTCAAGAAGATGCCCTTCTCTTGCAAAGCCACACCGTACAGCTGCCAGGTTTTGACGCTGTACCATGGGTTCTGCGCAATTAGGAGGCGATGAGTCCTCGTCAGGTCCAAACCGATTGACTTCGGCAGCCATTAGGAAGCGCGAATTCGCTTCACTATGTCTGACTGCCGAATGACGGTCAGCTTGGTCCCTGGTATGGGAGACTGCAGCGTGGCTACAGTGTTTTTGAGCCAGGTCAGAGTACTGTCGTTCTCGCACCACATCTTCAGTACTCCCTCTGTGTACAGAGGTTTCCCTCGGAATGCTGGTGCAAGTGCTGGCTCGTTGTCTGGCAGTGGAGCAAGTGCTGCCTCGATAATCTTCTCCTCTAAGGAGAGTTCGAGCTGCTGTGCCTCTTCCACCGTCAGGTCCGTAGGAGGCATGGCAGCGACAGCTATCAGCAGGTGCGATTGAGTCGCATCTGCATAGCTTGTCGTTGCCCTCCTTGGCGTCTGGTCCAGCTTCACGCGCTTCGGCCCATCTCTCGGCGACAGCGTATCATTTGGGCGCTCTTTCTTTGCCTTTTCAGGCAGAGTGGGCGCACCCGCTGTCTCCGGACGTGACGGGCGGTTCACGTCGATGCGTGGTCCGCGTTTCCGAGGCTCGCGTTTACGACGCGGGCCTGTTTTAGTGGCGGCTGAGTGAGGCAGACCTCGTCACCGACCATGACCGGATCTTCACGATGGGCTGCCCGACGTCGTTCCAACCTTTGCGTTGCGTTTTCCAGTCAGAGGTGCGGTATCCGTCATCATAGGGTCGCTGCTCTCTGACTGAATGGTTCCCGCGTGCCTGTTTTGGCATCCGCGTTCCCCTTGCGTGTCGCGTTCGGTTGGAGGTTCCGTCCGAGTCAAACTCATAGTGTCACCGGTCCTAGTCGGGTCGACTGACTGAGCGTTCCCCTCGGTTGCGTTGGTCCTACTCGTTAGGTGCGCATACAGCGGTGCGGGCGCCGACGTAGTCGGTTCGCTTCTTTCTGGTTGCGCAGCAGGGGCTTTCGCACGCCGATTGCGTCGGTTGCGCCGGCTGCGGTTACCACCTTGTTTGTTCACTCCTGTGCTTGCGTGCTTCGCGGAGTCGATGTTCGCATTTCTGCGTACGTCGCCTCGACGCGGTGCAATGCTCCAGGAGGCGTTTGAAATGAAATAGATATATATAAAGATACATATTTATCAAAAAAGCACTTGAAATCCTCCATACAATTTTACTATGGCGGCCGCGCGCCGTTTGACTTTGCGCCGCACGAGCTCTGTCATTATCTGCCTTACGCTCGGCGCAGTCTTAACTATCAATACTAAGAATGCACCTAGTATAGGTGTAGGTAATGTCTAGGTGATACTTGGGCTCGATTTGTTTGTACAGCCTTAGCCGTGCGATGTGCGATGTAGCGCGTGGTGTATTCGGCGAGCGACGCGCTTCAGTAATGTTATCTAACAGTATTGTAACTCGGCTCTGTCCTTGAAATAATTACCTACAGCCGAGCGGTCCGCGAATACGCGAGGCTGCCCACCTACAGTATTTTAATTTCATCTACCTACTTGAGTTTCTTTCTAATTTAGGGATTGTAAATATTATATTTTTTTATTTAAAATAATATGTAATTTGTTGTGAATAATATAATAATAATAATAATATTCTATCACATACACACAACACCATCTAGCCCAAACTAAGCAGAGCTTGTACTAAGGGTACTAGACAATGGATAGACATACATATATTATTTCGGTATACTGTCAAATGCTTTACGATAATCTACATATATAAGAGCAATGTAAATTCCTTTTTTTTGTCTGTGCATGTCTGTGTATTGTAGAATCTATAATGAATTGTTTTTTGCATCCCATGTGATGCCGTCTGCACCCTTTCTGTTCTTCTGATAATATATTGTTTGTATCAATATGTGGGTTAATTCTATTGGCGATAGAAACTCTTAAAATTTTGTAAATTGTTGGAATACATGTGATTGGTCGATATTGTGACGGGTCGTTAGTGTTAATACTTTTTGGTATTATGTAAGTGATTCCTTTGGCTAAAAATAGTGGTATAGGTTGCTTTTTTAGTATTATATCGGTGAAACAGTTAGCTAGTGATTTGTGTAGTGTGTGTTTGTGTTTAAACCAGAAGTTATGTATTCTATCGATACCCGGCGATTTCCAGTTATGAAGTGTAGCAGTAACTATTATTTATAACAGCCTTTTATATCTCAAAAACTCAATATCTTTGATTTCAGTCCACCTGTCTTCTTCTTCTTTTATCCATGCTGCTTTTTCATTATGTACGCTTTCCTTTTCCCATATATGTGACCAATATTCTTCTAGTTACTCTTTAGTTGATCTTGTTGTTCCTATTATACTGCTATTATTACTATTATTATTTTTACCGACCTTCATTTTTCTGTAGAAAATCTTTTCATTAGTAGCAAATAGTATATTTTCTTGTTCTCGTTGGAGTGCTTTCTTATACCTAGCTAACCTATGTGCTTTAAGTGATAGTTTCTGCTTAAGTGTATCAAGGTGTTCTTCTGGTGATTTATTATTATTTTCATGTCTCGTATGTATTTTGCTATTTCTTAATATTTTTCTACCTTAATTTTTAGCCTATTTGATCTATTACCTCTAATGTACTGTGTAAGTCTACCTATATCAGATCTTAACTTGGTGATGTCTTTTTGAAGTCGAATTTGCCAAGGTGGTTCTGAATATTCTTTTCGTGTTGTTGGTTCAGTGCGTATTTTGTAACCTAACTCTTCTGTTATTACCAATGCAGTACAGTATATCAGTGTATGAACATCGGTTAGTAGTAAATTATTAGCATGAAATCGATCTAGTATGTTATTATTAAATATTTTAAGGAAATCGGTTAGTTTCTTGCTGTAGTTTATTTTGGAAGGGTTGGTCACATGGTAGGATCCATCCCAACATATTCTAGTATTTTTGTTTAAAATCTCTCCATTCGTTTTGTAACTCATCGCAAGCTGGGTCCTGTTCTGTAATTTGTAATTCTGACTCTAGGAGTAAATTGTGTGTTATTGTTGTTTGCGTGGATATAGGAGATGTATGGATAGTGGATGTGTGATCTAGCTGAACTGTAGCCTGTGTTGAATGTGTTTGAGGAATCGTTTCTGATTGAGCTTCTGTGTAATTATGAAGTCAAAGAATGAGTCGAAGAAAATCTTACTTAAAGAGTAAATTATAATGTAAATCTTACTAGCTACGTACCTACCATGTATTACTCTCATAATCATTTCATAATGATATTACGTCTAATTCAATAATATAATTATGTGAGTACATATTAAGTAAAAAGGCTAGCATTTTTTTATTTTTCTTGCGGGAATGCAATTACGCATATCCCTCCGCGGGGGCGGGCGCAGGGGTTATGTCGGACTTACCAAGCCACATATTTTGACTAAGGTGTAGAGTTTGTAAAGTTAGGCCTTGTAGAGTTAGGGCGTGTGGAGTTAGAAGCTTGGCTCTACATGAGATCTGATAACTTTTTGACAGTGCGAGTCATATGGTCTCGTCTTGGCAACATTTTACATGAAAATGTTTTTGGTGGGATTTAATTTCTTTTAGTAAGTTGATTGTGATAAGTATTTTTTTATTTTTTATTCTTTATCCACTGTTTATTACATTTCGTTATTAGTTACATTTTAGTAGTATTATATTTTATAGTGTTGGTGAGTGTATGACTGCCGGTTTTCCTGCGGATATAGCACTAACAATAAGGCGGTGTTAATAAGTCAGGCGTCAATAATACTTATTACAATTTTGTTGAGTTTCGTCTGGTTAACAAGAGCGCTGAAGATTGCAAGCGATCATTGGCTACGATACAGCAATGAGAAATATATGCTACTATGGTCCTTTGGACCTTTACTCACAAAACATTAAGTGTTTATCTATTTCAGCAAAAATCAAAATCAAAATTACGCCATGCACGTCAAAGTTACACTTAGTGA
This sequence comes from Catocala fraxini, assembly GCA_930367265.1. Taxonomy (NCBI): domain Eukaryota; kingdom Metazoa; phylum Arthropoda; class Insecta; order Lepidoptera; family Erebidae; genus Catocala; species Catocala fraxini. The sequence goes on along the minus strand of OV884042.1, from coordinate 25,017,615 downwards.
ATTTACATTTACCTGTTATCATGTTCAGCAATGCAAGGGCGTAGAACAAAATCTCAATCTCAACATTTTAAAGTAGACATTCGGTAGGTACCTACTAATACATATTTTAAATGGACAACATGCTAATTATAAAGAGCGAAATATTTAATAAAGTAACTAAATCTATCCATTCCACTCATACAAATGTTATGAATCGATTGATAAATTGAGAGATCCTCTTTGGGGTGCCTTGCTCTGGCTACTAGAAAAGTGCTAAAAGTAGCACTGTAGCCTACCTACAACACTTTGTTTAGCAGTTTAATTTAACAGGTCTCGCTTGGCACTTTTCTCGATATAACAAGCTGTAGGGAGCAGGACTTGAAAACGCTCGCCAATTGAGCTGTAGAGCATGTTTACAATGCCTGTAGTTGTCCTGTAGTAACAGAGGGACAGTCGAACTTCAAGGCAGGGTAATGAGATGTACAGTGACAGGAGATGGGAGACGTCAAGTGCAGTGTACGCACGTCATGGCAGACAGAGCGGCGCTGGCGTCGGTCCAGGGTCCGCCCACCGAGCGACGCATCACTCGTACAAAGGGTTCCCTAATTATAGCAGTTTTTGTCTACGTTACGTACGAGCACGCGCCCGTCACCACGCGCTTTGATGTCTAAAATAAAGATCCCTTTAATTTAGAAAGGGTTGCGGCTTTGTCTCGTCACATGTACCTTAACTATCGCCTCTAATGAACAACGGATTAACGTCCCGAAGTTTCGCGGAGCCATATCTAATCTGCTTGTCCTGATTTAGCGGCTAATACGGCAGAACCGAGGAATTTGCATAATAGTTACCTTGGCGACTCATGTTCGCTCAACTATTAACGTTTTAAAGTATGGTAAGCGTTATTATAGTATAATATTAACGTAGGTATAGCCACATAAAAAAAATCAATTTTTCACGGCGAAACGAGACAATATGCCAGTTTGTATCACGATTCAGAAGCTGGTTTTGTCGCCAAAGCTATCATTGTAAATATATATAGGACGACGAAACCTGACAGTATTATCTTAATGATCCGGCTAAAGCTGTCAACAGAAGTTAATATTCCCAGTACCAAAGCCCAGTACGTTTGCAAGACAAGAAGCAATATAGCAGTGCCGTGTGCAAGCGTTGAGATGCACTTCGTTTCTGTAATTAGTTACATTGCACGTCGGTATGCAGAAGTGTTGCTCGATGAAGTAGCAAATGGCCATCGTTCACAGTTCGTTAAGCGGCTCGAGCAGTGCCAGGGGAATTATTTATATCTTTGTAGAACACCATTGAGATTCGTGGAAGCAGCGCGAGTGGCGACAGTGACGGGTGACATGCGACAAGTTCACGGTCACCTCGGAGTCGCACTATTCTCGGCACCCGACACACTCCACATGTTCTCGGGGTTTTGCCAGACTTTGTACACAAACGAACCGATCGACGCGGCGACGCACTTATTAGTGTTCGTATTTCTCTGAACATTATAAATAACAGAAACATGAAAGACGACACACCTACTCGGTAATTAGTAAATAATATATCTTTTATTCCTTGGTACAGATTGTATTAGTCTAGATAATTATCCTTATATGTTAAACAAACATATTAAATTAAATAAAATTTGTATGTAATCTGAGACAGTTACGTATGTACTATGTACATAAACTTACGTTTTTGTATAACAAAAGGGGTGAGCAGAAGCATTGCACCTACATAGCGCCAGATATGTTTGGCTCCAATTTATTGGAAGACGAACCTGCTGTCTACCTGTCACGTTCTCTATCTGGGTACCTACTTTATAGTTTACTTCATGTTACTTGATACGAAAAGCACCTTGCGGTACAACTGGCATCACTCTCTTTATTACTAAGAATATCGATGATAGATTTGGAAATTAAGGCAAAGAAATCCGTATAGTAAATAGTTACATTGATGAGGGCGCCGGGCGCTGCACAAAATCACAAAATTAACAGCTTTTTTAAGAAGGTTCACACACTAGCTAATGTATCGCAGAAAACTTTATAATGCTTCATGCAAAATACTCTGTTTGGGTATTTTATATCATACATCCAGATTCGAAAAACAATTAAATTGTGGATGGTACAAATTGATGTCCAGTATAGTAATCGTATGTGGTGTGAGGCGACTACTTAAACTTCTGGGCCATTCATTAACTAATAACCATTCGCTAAAAACATACACGCCAATGTAGTATTACATATTACATAAAGTGTAAGTATTAGTGGTAGTTATATAATACGTATCTTCGTTACAAAGTAATTCCTGGCCGGTCGGGTACAATAAAACGATCCATTTGTTATGACAAGTTCTGCAGCGAGCCATTAATCGCGCCAGTAATCCGGGACTCCGGGGCTCCGGGGGGGCGCAGATCTCGCCTCGCCCATCATTCATCTCCGAGTGCAGGCCAGGCCTGAGGGAGGAGCAGGGTAGGAGGGACTCATGTTAAACTTAATTTCAAGGGAATACGACGAGCTGTGTCTTATTTATTAATGACGTATACATTCATGTTGATAATTATTTGAATCCCTCGAGGGTTAAGGCTCGTTGATCGAGTGCCATAAGTGTCACTGCTTCCGTCAAAGTACCACTCCAGCTGCCACTATGTAAGTGTAACGTCTCGCCCTGATCCACATGAGTATTCAGCCTGAGTTTTATATTGCTTCCGTATTTCCCTCAGTAAATCTCTGTATCAGAATGAAGCTCGTATGTTCCTAGGAAATAGGATCGTGGGACCAAATAAAGCAGTCAGCTAAGATGTGTGGATGGGCGTCTATTAAGCTACCCTATGTCTTCACACGATATATGTATGTGTAGAGCATAGCTCTGCCGCGTTTATTGATTGCTAAAGAATCAACAGTCACATGAAATTGACTTCTATCATCTACCTATTGCAATTGTCCTAAAATAAATAAAGTAAACTCAGTTAAATACCTAGGTATACATATTGATTACAGACTATCATGGCACTCACATCTGGATCTGCTAAGCACTAGAATAAGAACGCTACTCTGGGTCTTTAAAATGCTACGGCATGTTACTGCCAAGGAAATTATAAATAAAATATATACAGCGCTAGCTCAATCTATCCTAATATATTGCATACCAGTCTGGGGTGGAACAATAAAATTTCTGAAAGTGATGCACTTTAAGCCTTACAGATTCCCGACTACAGACATATATTTTTAGCAAACAACTCTCGGTTAGAAAATTATATATTTATTTTATTTTATTTATTTATTTAGGTTCATCCACAGCAAATGTATTATACATGGTTAAAAAGAATATATATAGTCGACAATAATTATGCTGATATACTTGCCAATTACGGATAAACCAACATGCACATAATGACAGTACTGTACATACAAATTTAAATTAGAAACTACATACAGGCAATTTTTATATATATATTATTTGTCCTATTAAAAGTTCATAGTGCGTTTAAATTTAATCAGGCTCTGCAAAATAAAAGAAGATTTGATCTGGTGGCTCCATACTTCCCAGACAAAACTACATTTGCTGGTCAACAATACACAAGACAATCTTCATTCCTCTACAATAAAATAAATCGCATGTTACACATATATCAAATGAACAAACTCGATTGTAAAAAAACACTGACAAACTGGTTAAAACAATTGTCTTATGATGAAACTGAATCTCTGTTAGCAGTATTATCGTAATAGAGCTAGAATACTCTCACCCAACATACATACATCCATAATCCATATATACACACATACACGTACATACATACATACACTCACATATATACATACATACGCACATCCGCGTTCGTGCAAGCACACTCATACACACACAAACCATGCATGCTGTGATTATAAATGATTTATAAATTAGCTTAATTGATATTTTTATTTTATTGATATAAATATTTTATTTTATTTTCCTTTTAACAAATTCAGAATAATATTTGTGATATTTAATCAAAGGATGCTTACTTGTACACGGCAGAGCGCGAGCGGGGCCTCCTAACACAGGCAATGTTATGCCTAAAAGGAGCGCTTCAACAATACTGTAACTTTTTTTTTTTTACTTGGGGGAATGCTTTGACGCATACCTCTCCGCGGGGCGACGGAGAGGTTATGTCGGGCTCACCGGGGAAAAGATACCCCGGTAATACCGACTAAACCTACCACGGTGTTCCTCGACATAACCATAGACGACGAGGCCGCGCGAATCGCTTTCACATGCAATCGCGACCCCTCCGTGGTTTCGGCCCGACGTGTGAAACGGCAGGCCACTTCACAAAGAATATTTCCTCCACCATCCCCCTGAGCGGGGGAGACAAAGACACGATACAGAGGCGCACGTGAGAACACGCACGCCGCCTCTCGGACCTGGTGCTGATCGGGTGGCGAGCTGGCCCACGCAGCACACCATCCCCAGGTCAAACTTCAAGGTGGCTGGAGGTCATCTCGCGCCCTCCGGCGCCCGGTTCGCCGGTTTAAGCGCTCCCTCTACCGCTCCGCCGCCTCCTTGATGGAAATTACTTCCTCACAGAAGGAGGCGACGGCGTTCCACGATCGCTCACTCCGGACCATAGACTGAACCACGGCCGGGAGTGAGAGGGCAACCAGTCCGACTGCCGCGATCAACTCACGACGCTGCAATGCCCAGGCGGGGCAATCCGCCAAAGTGTGCAGCGCCGTGTCCACAACAACATCGCGGTAGTCGCCGCAGTGATGACATCCGGGCCGTCGCCTGCCGGTCTATACGACACAGGAACTGGCCAAAACAACCGTAGCCAGTCATTACCTGTGTCAGCCGGAAGGTGAGGGCGCTATGCCGCCTCTCCAGCCACTCCTCAAAAACGGGACTTACCGCCACGATCGCGGCGTGCCCGAACAATATTGTAACTAGATTAAGCTCAGTTAATAAAAATAAATCATTTTTATTTTATTTTACTTTTATTTAACTTCTATATTCTAATTATGTTGTTTCAACATATATTATATGAAAATTACGCGATGAACTATGACCTAATTCTTGTTGTGTTTAGAAAACGGCCATGCTCAGTAATGGTATGTTATTACTACAGTACTGATATGTATTACAATTATCCTTGTAAAGTGTACACATCATTATATAGCTTAAACGCTTTATTTCGATTTTGTGTAAAACATGATTTTTCTATCTATCAATACTAATATTATAAAAAAGGAAAGACTTAATCTTTTATTTAAAAAAACGTAGTGTTACTAACACAACGCTAGCTAACCTAGTTTTAGGCGAGCGAAGTGGCGAACAAAAGCTAGTGTAATATATTTATGCTTTACTTTAGCAAGTTTAAAGATGACGACGTACTTATTCAGCGTTTTTTATCGTTTGAGCCTGTCTATTGTCTAGTAGGTACGTGTCAGATACGTGAATCAAACAGTAAGTCAACTTGACTATTTATAACGTGTTATTTGAAATAATATGGTGTCGTGGAATAAGTGAGTATACAAACAAAAAAGGAATATTTATAATGATGATGTTATTTATTTTATTATACTTAATTACTACAGGCCACGTATATTTAGAATACAGGTAGCGAGAACTTATTAAAGAAGGCCAATTACCTACAAATGCTCACTGATGAACCTGTCTAATATTATAAATGCGAATGAGAGTTTGTTTGTTACGCTTTTGCGTCTTAACTATTCGACGGATCATCATGAAATTCGCAATCGCATGTACGTTGTCAGGGATACTGAGAAGGACATATCACGTAGGGTACCTTTCATACAGACAAAAACTACTGTTACGAGCGGTAGACATTTTTTGACAAAATCTACAAGTGAAGCTGTGTGCAAAATCTAGTCATTATATAATAATAATAATATTCTATCAATATCACACACACACAACATTTATTATTTCCTCATTGGATAATTTACATAAGTTGTCAAAATCACAGTTACCATAGTTATTACAAAACGAGCAAGTGTTATATAATGTATGTTTACTGTTATATGAACTATATTTTACAATGTTATCATTTAGCAATATTTTTATGTCACACGCAACACACATTCATTACCCACAAACACTCCATATACACTTCCATGTCCTTACAGTGCTCATCTCATCCTCATAACATTACACAATACTTATGTTCTCGTCGCGATACTTCATTTGATAATAAACAACTAAAAGTGAATAAAAGCTATAACGCCATTCCATACTTGACTATACTAAGAATTGTGCTTATAACTAAATCAACGAAATTTCGGGAACAAATACAACAAGTTCACCCTTTTGTCATATATTGTCTACACCATGTTTGACCTAAATTATATAACAAATGAACTTGACGCGATTAACATATCGCAATCATATGTATGTAAACCAGAAAATTGTAAGAGCTTTTTGAACAATATTAATAAGTCAGTAAATGTATTGCATATTAATATACGAAGTGTCAACTGCAATTTTGACGAACTAATTGTGCTCCTAAACACCATGCGTGTCTTACCTGAGATTATAGTTCTATCTGAGTGCTGGCTCAGCAAAACCACAAGCATTCCATTATTAGAAACACATAAACACTACCAGACTAGGAATAATTTTAATCAAAATGATGGCATTATTGTATACGTGGACTCATTACTGGTACATACTATTAGCGAAATACGTATTTCAGACGCTAATTGTCTATTGTGTAAATTAGACTCTATTGACCTAACAGTAGTTGCCTTATATAGACCTCCCTGTAATCGGAATATAAACAATTTTCTAAATGATCTAGATAACACATTTACGATGATATCAAACTGTAAAAATGTTGTCATGATTGGTGATATCAATATAAATATCATGCCAAATAACCTGAATTCACAAGCAAACGAATATCTTGATATGACCGCGTCCCATGGACTTCAACCTACTCACACCTTGCCTACCAGAGAGAGAAATTGCTTAGATCATATACTCTTGAAATCTAGCCTGAAAACTATAACTCTTATCTTAGAATCCTCTATAACCGACCATGCTCCTGTCTTTATAAGTATTGAAACATCAGTTAAACCTAATAACGGCTTAAAAAAGATAATTAAAATTGATTACACCTCCGTATTTACCGAAGTGTCACACACCGATTATGGCGACATACTAAATACAACAAATCCTGAAACTGCGGCTCAGATGTTAGTATCAATAATAAGCTCTATCATAAAATCGCACACAAAATTAATTAATATTCCCTCAAAACGACGGATCATTAAGCCCTGGATTACGAAGGGTCTACTCCGTTGTATTCGAAACAGGGATTCCATGTGTCGGCGGTTAAAAAGTAACCCAGGGAACTACATTCTTAAGATAACCTACATCAAATATCGTAATTTTTGTAATAAATTACTTAAGAGACTAAAGCACGCCTACGAGAAACATGAATTTCAAAAAGCACAAAACAATCCCAAAGCTACGTGGAAAACGATTAAAAACATTATCTAGTATAACGGCTCAAAAAGTTCACCTAAGGAGCTATTAAAAATAGAATCAGACGAAATTACCTCTATTAATAAGGTTAATGAGTATTTCTCGAGTATAGGTAGTGATCTAGCTAAAAATATTAACCCCAACCTGCTGTTATTTGACAAACCCTTACCGGATGATAACTCAATTACACACTCCCTAGTACTTATGCCCACAGATGAATGTGAAGTGAATAAAATCATTCATAGTTTACGCAAGGATGCTGCTGCGGGATGGGACAATATTTCGGCACTTTTGCTACAAAACTGTTCCAATACACTTGTTCCGATTATAACACACATTTGTAATCTTTCAATATCGCAGGGTATATTTCCCAAATGCTTTAAAAAGGCCATAGTTCATCCGATATACAAGAGTGGGGACAGAAACGGTGTCAACAATTACAGACCAATATCTGTACTACCCACTTTGTCAAAAATACTGGAGAGACTACTAAACAATCGTCTTTTAAACTTCATTTCGAAGAACAAAATACTTGCACCGAATCAATTCGGCTTTCGAGCAGGGAAATCGACAGAAAGCGCGGTTGCCTCTCTAGTTGATGATATAGTGGTATGCCTAGACAACAAAGAAAAATGCTTGTGTATTTTTCTGGACCTCCAAAAAGCATTTGACACCGTCTCTGTCCCTCACCTCCTGGCAAAGATGGAAAAGCTTGGTATCAGAGGATATGCCTACCGCATCTTCAAGGATTACTTGTGTGATAGACAGCAGTGTGTAAAGATCGAATCGGTTGTTAGTAGAAGTGTCCCGATTTATTTCGGTGTTCCCCAAGGATCAGTGTTAGGACCAACTCTCTTCCTTCTTTACATAAATTCCCTTTGCAATCTCTCACTCCCCAACTGCTCCATATTTGCCTATGCTGACGACACTGCATTGCTTATTCGTGGCAGTTCCTGGGCTGAAGTTTATACTAGGGCAGAACAAGCCTTACGTCAGGTAATGCAATGGCTGTCAAATAACCTATTAACCCTCAATCTGAATAAAACTATGTATCTCACATTCTCACTAACTATCTCCACGCAACCAACACCAAACATGTTCTCCCTCAGAGCCCACTCCTGTCCTCCTAGTACGCCGTCCTCTTCCTGTAGCTGTCCTGACTTAATAAGATCTACACACGTTAAATATCTTGGTGTATATATTGATCATCTGATCACCTGGAAATATCACATTAGTTGCCTGACTCGGCGCGTCAGACAAACGATATTTATATTTAAAAAGCTGCGCTATTCTGCTGACGAAGGTACATTAAAAATGATATATTGTGCTCTCTGCAGATCTATAATAAATTATTGTATCTCGGTCTGGGGAGGAGCAGCTAAAACCCAAATGCTGTCTCTCGAACGAGCACAAAGAGCTGTACTCAAGGTTATGACTTTTAAACCTTTCAGATACCCCACCACCCAACTCTATAATGAATGTCAGACTTTAACTGTGAGACAGATCTTTGTGCTCGAAACTGTAACTCGTCAACATATCTCCCTAGAATACGATCCTAATTATACCCAAAAGCGTCGTTCCTTTAAAGTTTGTCAAACCAAGAAATTCAGGACTACTCTTGCTGCAAAACATTTTGGAGTGATCGGTGGCCACCTATACAATATCCTCAATATCATCATCATCATCATCATCAATCCTCCTTTTTGCATTGTGATCTAAATCACAATGCAAAAAGGAAGTGTCAAAATGGCTTATGAATAGAAGTTACGCAGAAACTGAGGATTTAATGAGACTATCGATACTTTAACTTAGACACACAAACCACACACATACACACGCACGCACACACACACACACACACATACACACACATACACACACACTCACACTAAAATCACTTCACATTTAATAAAAACATAAGTAACTTATCACACGAACATCTCAACATAATGTATTTAAATAAGTTTTTAATATCCTGCGAGAGCCCTGGTACCCAAAACTCAAGTTAACTCTTACCTTGGGTACCAGTGTTTCAACAAATGTATGCTGTAGCTTGTTTCTAGATCGTAAGTTTTCTCTGTGTTCATACTGTTTGTAACCTTTTTGAGAAATAAATTATTATTATTAAATTATTATTATTATAATATCCTGATATAAATAAGTTTGAAAAAAAATAATAATAATAAACACCATCTAGCCCAAACTAAGCAGAGCTTGTACTATGGCTACTAGACAATGGATAAACATACATATATATACTTCTTTTTTGTAAATACATACCTACATATTATACATAGAATCACACAGACCAAGACAAAATCCATGTCCATGCACACAAATGTTTGACTTGTGCGGGAATCGAACCCGCGACATCAGGCGTGGCAGTCGGTTACACTAACCACTACGCCATCAAAGCCGCCGAATATATGAATGGCACTAGTAATCTATAGATAGATAAGAAAGATTATATTATTCAAATTTAACGTCAAAATAAAGCCAGTAGTTAGTGCAAGTATTATAAGTATTTCATACGTGTTTCTCTTTATGCTGTTTCCTAGGCCGTTATATTGACGAGATGGCGATGCGCGACGTGCCGAAGAATAAATAACAATAAAGTAAAGATCGCAGTTAAACCTTTCACGTATTTAATTGTGAACTATTTTCATAGCTTTTATTTATCTTCTTCATTTTCATTTTTGTCAGCATCCATAATCAATATTCATGCGGATGTCAATTATCTCGGTGTCTTAATTAGAAAGTTATCATAAGTGACTATACAGGCTCTAACCATCTGTTTGACTACTTATTACGCCGAGTGACCTAAAATATCTTGCGCTATTGGTATATATGCTTCGCTATGGGCTTCTACAATCCGTTCCAAAAATAAATCGCGATGGAATCCATAAAAAGTACAAACGTACGCACTCTTTACGGCTTACGTAGTATCGAACATTCACGTGATTGTACGATAGGTACTCTATTTATATTATAATCTAGATTTTGCCCGCGGCATCGATCGCGTAATTTTTTATGGTTATTTATTTATCAAGGTTTACTCACAGCACATACATACATGTTATAATAAAATATTTTAGAATTGGTACATATATTCTCATGCATATATTCTGTCTATTAAGGCGGGTACAGACTGCTGTAATGTAACATGAAAGGAACATTTCATAAGTGTGGACGTAGCGCGCGCACGAACCGAGCATGTACCTACTCGCATCTGTTTCCGGCATGCGCGCGTTGCTGTTGCTGTGTCTTCTTCCTCCATTGTCCAGCAGTACAGACACACACAACCCGTCCACATTGGCGCTCCGTGCACACTGCGCGCCCCTTTGAGTTCGGCGAAAACACCGACAAATGGTGGATTGCGGCGCGCACGAATTGAAATGTTCTGTTCGTGCGCGCAAGGCGTCCACACTATGGGAATTCTGTTACATTGCGACAATGTGGACGGCAAATTCTTTCATTGAGTGTTACATTGCATGTTACATTTTGTAAGTCTGTACCCGTCTTTACGAGTTAACACAACATCGGTATATACTTCTCATTAAGACATGCTACTTAATTGAGGTAAACTTAAATATTAAAAACAGAGCTAAAAATGAACTAGAATAATTAACATAATTATTACGGATAAAACATTAGATTAGATTAGCAACAGTATTTTTTTCTGGTGGAAAGGTAAAGGTACAGGTCGCGCAGTCTATGACGGCCGGACTGAACATAGTGGCGCCCAATTGTTGCGCATGTACAGTCTGTCAGACAGAACGGATTGCATCCCGCCCCCGCCCCCTGTCACCAAAGAGACCTAAAACTTGCAACTGCGACGCCACTCGCGCAATGTTCAGACCGGCCATCACACAGTGCGCGATCTATACCAATATCCCTTTCTGTATCCCTGACAACGTATACCTATGCTAAATTTCATGATGATCGGTCGAGTAGGCGTGAAAGCGTAACAAACAAACAACCTCACACCCGCATTTATAATATTAGTTAGGCTGTGACAGATTGTAAATATGTTCGGATGTTAGTAACTCAATCGCGCGTACAGCGATCAATGGCTTTGGATAAAATAAAACTTGCTACGTATACAGCCCGTGTCCTGAATGAACACATAGTATTAGTTCAGCTCTCTTATCTCGCGGCACATGGTACTGTTTGTGTTTAATACCAAGTATATGAACGGTACGGCGATAGAACTTAATTAACGGTAAAAGATAGGAAGGTATTATGAACCACAAAATGAAATAAGTATGTAAGTTATCCAAGTAATAAAAAGCTTAGGTACCTACCTCATATATGGTAAATGGTTTTTTCTTAATTCCTAGTGATCTATTTTATTCGATATGGAATGTCTTACCAAATGCATAGCGTAACATACATAATATCAGCTCTGTATGTATGTAAAGTGCCCCACTGCTAGGCTCGGACCTCTTCTGAATGTTAGAAGGATTAGGTGATAGTGCACCACGCTGGCCCAGCGCGGGTTGGCAGAATGGCAGGCAACGTTATGGAGAACTAACAGACTCACAGACATGAAATTTCCTCACGACGTTTGCCTTTACCGTTAATGCAAGCCATAATGATGTACTTATTTAATACGCACATAATTTTGGGAAAGGCAAAGGTGTCGTGTAAAAGCATAAACACATGCTAGTGGAACTAACAAGACAGGCGATTATGTCTCTCTCCTAAAAATAACATTAATTTGCTTCATTCAGTCGCTGAAGGACACGATGCTTCTCTACATGGAACTTGTTAGTTCTATACCCACAACGAGATAAGTGAGAACTATGTATTACTTAAAATAGCGCCGGCTCCGTAATTACACCGAAGTCTTAATACAAACATACTGCTGCGCTCAATATCTCTGATGCTACCTACTCTTAAACACTATTTTCCTTATTCTCGATGTTCAGATTAACTTAGCTGAATTGAGGATTATAGACCACGTTCATACGAATATAGAACTAGTCCTGTTTACTTTTAAATAGTATTTGGTTTGTGTGTTGTTTGTTGGTCGATACGGCGACATGCGCAGTGCGCGCGTCGCTCGCCGGAGCAGTCGTGCGGTTAGTCGTGCGACTAGTCGCTCACGTGCGTTCCTTAGCAACAATCAGCTGTTTTCTGCTATATTCAACGTGCTTGTTGTTTAGAGGGGTGACCGATGCCTAAATTTGAATTTTGAATTTCGGCGCATGGCCATGTCGTCGCCTAAGCTAAGTCAGAAGACTACCACTGGATTAACCAACTGTGACACAATACAAGTGTAAAGTCAGACTATTACTCACCCTGGTACTACTATTCGTTTTCTTTGTGGTATGACAACGTTACTTTCATCATATTCATTGCTTTGATACGAATCATTATCGTCAGAAACCAATGTCAATTCATACCGAACACCTTTACAGTAGGAGTAACTCTTGTTATCTTGTGTGTCATAAAAGTTTACAAACAATAAAACAAAACATTGATGATTTTGATTGATAAAGAAAACACTTCTACCATCATACACACCTACATAAATACACATCTACATTAATCCACATCTCCTTACACGACAATTTGATCCACGGGATAAAACAAATTGACCGGAGATCGAACCCGCAATCCTGTAATGAGTATGTGACCATATGACTTCATGCACTATCTGTGCAGTCAAACATGGCACTTAATCAGAATGTCGTACTGGGTTATTTATTATCTTAATGATTTTGACGTCGTTTAGAACTAGAGGCTATCATTGCACTTTAAATTATAATATATACTGATGCTATCATGAATTCATAGCTAATAACGCATTTTCTGCTTAAATATGATTGTACGACTAAGCAGAGATGAGCGATCACGTGCAGAACGCTCGTAATTTTAAAATAATGTTTCATGTTTGATATCTATACCAAAGTAACTTACTTCATCACAGTTTCAGTCTTAGTATTAAGAGATCTCTGAATTATAAATTACGATTGTGGCACGTATACCATTCATATCTATACAAAAAGTGGCGCAAATGTTATCACATTAATTGATACCACGTATACTACATGGTATTCTTTTACGATTTACAAATTATGAACCAAATGTATTCAGTAGTTTAGCGACAGGACATCATCTTTGTTTTCATTATTTAGAAATTTTAGATCATTGTGTAATGCAGAGATAAAGTACTTAGGTGTCAAAGACCTTAAGCAGCGATATTAAAACGAACGTTGCCCCGCTCTTACAAAACCATCGTATTGTATTATTATATTATCGGGTCCGGAAATTTCCGGATCCTAGTGAGTTGACAAAGACGATTTCTCGGAACCTATAACCGTTAACGAGCTGGCTACAGCGCAACATTGATACAATGGTGTTCAAATTTGTGTCTAATTTATTTTGTTTATTTTGTTCAAAAAAATCTTTACTTAATTTGCTGCGAAAATAAGTTTTTTGTTTATGTTAACCGTCTTATATCAACCAGCTTTAGGCAGCATATCATTTAATGTGATAACATTTGCGCCACCTTGTTTACAGAAAACCCATTTAAAATAACCACATATTTCATAATATCAAATCTATCACGCAAACATTACGCCCATTCAACATATTCAAATATTCATTACTTATACGAAGTTATATTAAAATCATTACATGAAGCAAAATTAGTGGCAAAGCGTACTGAAGCATATGCACAGATTAATAATAACTTACACATGAGTTGCTAATATTTTGCTCGATACTTAAAATGACTGCATTACGACGCGACGTCGATAACGTTGGATGAAATATGTTTATTATTTTCTAAAAATATAGGCAGATTTATATGATATCCCTAATAAATAAAGAGCTTTTTCGAAGTAATTAGTGCCTTTTAAGGAGATATCTGTTGAATGATCGAGTGGTGTTCTCTGCGGGCTCTATGGGCCCCGCGCTCGATATTCGCTCCTGAGTGTCGTGAAGGCGTATCGATCCGCGCCGACCTTGGCAGTGACTGAGGACGACTATTTATAACAACGTAGGTACAGTTGCAGGCGGGGTTCCTCGCCCCCTAGCCCCCTCATTCCCTCATCCCCGCGCAGCCCGCTCCCAGGGCCTGCGCCACCCCTCGCTGATTATGAGAGCTTACAGAATATCACATGAGCTTTGATGGAAATTAGTTTTTTGTTGTTTAGTTAAACGGGTTAGTATTACCACCACGAGTTCGTTATTGTTCTACGTGACAGCGAAAATAGAACAATATGTATGTTAATGGTTATTAAAAACTAGCCATGTTGTATCGGTAGATTATTATCTAGCAGCATAGCCCACCTATAATTTGGAATAAATTACGATATAGTCCCTGATAATTTGTACTAGCTTAGGTATTGTAAAAGCATTAGACTGCACAAAAATTAAGCAATTGCAATTTTTTATTCTTTACTCTAAATTGTAATATGTGTCATTTCAATATTCATAATGGCCGATCCACAATATATAGCTGTTCATAACACGAAGACGCATCATCTTCATATAAGAAGACACACTTACATCGAGCATACGTTGTTGTTGCTGTAACCTATGCAATATGTGCTACAGCAATGTAGTATATCTTGAAATTTAAAAGAGATAAGCACTTGTAATGTCAAATACATGACAAATAGTCTTGATATACGACATGGTCTACGCCTAGGCGTATGTTAAACGGCTTCATTATTGCGCGAAAATTGCATAACTACGTACTAGATACATATTTAATGATGTAAATAAATAAACATACCTCATACCTTAATATATATATGATACCTATTTGTTATCTATCTCTTTTAGCCACTTATATAATGTTCTGTGTGGTATGTGTAAAGTAAACAAGAGAAAAGTGCTTATTTCAATAATGACATTGGGACTTGCTGACGATTCGATGTATTTTACACAAAACACCAATGTAATGGTTGTACAAAAAAAAAAAATGAGCCTGTATTACATTTTCACATGATACACACATTCATATGATATTTTCATTTGTTGAAACATGGCACCCGTCACATAAATTGTATTTACTAGTCGTAGCGGATGTAACTTTGTCAGTTAAGATAAGTGGCGCTTTGTGTCACTTCATTCAATCTTTGGGAATAAAATATTAGTTATTTTTATTTTTTGTTTTTACATGTATCATTTTAGGATATCGTTTAAAGGAAGCGGACATTTGAGGCGTACATATTTTCAGTGACGTTACAGTTCCAGCTGCATTTCATCAGAGTGCTATTTGTACAACAACGTAGGATTTTATTATTGTGTCTATTAGTTGAACTGTGTTATAGCACCAGCTCATCTTATATTTCTGTAGAAGATATATTCCAGCGCAGTGGGTAGAACGTAAGCTCAGAGGTGGTGAGTGTGTGTAGACATCGCCACGGAGGACTCCTTCTTACAAAGTGAATTTGATTTTGCGAGAGGGACTCGACAGTCGTACGTGTCTGGTTATGCGTACTGTGGAAGTGATGAGTTATGAGTAAGGAATATTGCATTTCATTTTGCAAGAGCTCTAAAGTTAGGCTTTGAAGCTATTTACGATATCCAGTGCGTTGCTGCAGAAGTATCTTAAATACCACCGATTACTGGCAACTGCCTCTGTCAAGCTCGAATTTTAGTCGTGTGTTATGATGAGGAACCAAGATAGGGTTTGATGTCTTTCCTCTTGTTGTATTTATACAACAGTCGGTGAACAGATTGTTTTTAGGTTTAACTTTATTTTCAGTTAGGTCTACTCATAATATACAAATGAATGAATGTTAATTTTATAAAATTAATCAATTGTCCTTCCGTTACTTTTATTTGTGTACCAGTAACGGTATACATAGTTATACATAGTTCAGTAGTGACGTATCGGGTGTGGCAGTGTGCTCGTGTCAGGGCGCACTCCGCAGTTCTGTTCCGTAGCTGTCGTGATGATTGCAGTGATACCTACATACATCAGTAAAATATGAAATGGAACGAGAATAGAGCCCACTAGCTCGCTAGTTGTTGCTGGGCGGGCGGCGATCGATGCCACCTGCGGGGTCTGAGGCGCGGAGCCCGCGGGAGGGGGGCCCGTTCCCTTATCCCACCCCCACTCTCCTCCCTGCCCTTACAGCCTCGTTGCGAACTCAGTGAATGCGAGCGAAGAGATTTATTTTTAATTTTTGCTACGTGATGTGAACGCTGAATGGTGTTATTTAGGGAGCTTGTCATACGGATGTTGCTTTTCGAAGGGGTGTATGGCGCCTGTTATCATCTCCACGGGGTATCAACTCCCTGCAAACTGCAGTAATTTAATTACATATATAACTTTTATGTGTCAAACTACTTGGAAATTTGGTTATTATCTTTCAGGTTTCTTGTTTTATTTGTGATTATGCCTATGAGAGCGCTGAGAAATATATGTGGTGTGACTCTGAAAGATAGAATAAGGAATAGTGTGATAAGAGAGAGATGCGGCATGTGAATATAGTGACAAGAATAGAAAAGGGTATGTTAAGCAGGTTTGGGCATGTAGAAAGAATGGACGAGGAAAGACTGACTAAGAAAGTTTATGAGGCTAGTGTGAATGGAACAGTCGCAAGAGGAAGACCTAGGCAAACGTTTCTTGATCAGATCGGAGGCGTTCTGGACAAAGGCCAGGTTACGAGCATCTTGAACCGACGGGCGTGTATGAGGAATGTGATGATTGTGAATGAAGCCAGAGAAGTGTGTCAGGATCGTAGCAAATGGCAATCCGTAGTCTCTGCCTACCCCTCTGGGAAACAGGCGTGAATCTATGTATAGTATAGTGTGTATGTCTATTTTCAATATATTAAATTCCACCGATAGATATGTGTGTTGAACCATACGGACATACATTATACCTAATTAAGGTTGCATATCGCTACGTTAGCTAAGATATATAATATGTCGTCATCGAGTTGATTTTAAATCGGAACACCAACACAATCTATTGGCGTTCGACAGAATCTACGTTGCGGCCTCCATGGGAGGAGAGGACTTGAAGATCGGCGGGCAGACGGGCCAGCAGGGTGGTTGCGAGCTGTCGTACTAATAACATCGGTTAAGTGGTAGTAGTGCTGTGTGCGTAGAGACTGTTTCGCGTTCCGGGATGATTAATTAATTAAGACATTGTAAAGTAACCTAATAAGTGACAGATGATTGTAACTTCTTGCCAATTATATTTGAACTGTATCAACCCTACATTGGCTTTATTATTTGAGTCGACTCGTTCCCACATACGCTCACGATATTTAGCTACCTAGTTATGGAGAACGATAACGAAGCAACCATGCGTCCTCCGTTATATAATATTAGTAATGTACATTATGTAATGTACATTAATTGACTATAGGTAGAGCGATTGATACAAAATAATTGGTTGATTGTCCGGTGTCGTATACAGTCGACGACCAATGAGATCAATTTTATGTTCTATATATTTGCACTGAATAGGTACCTACTAATATAATAAAAAAAAAATACTACTTATAATCTAGTAAAACAGCATTTTAAAGATTTTTGTTTGATAAGAAGAAGAAATGAGTAAAATACTAGAAATACAAAACCCATACCAAAAAAACGGATAAAAGTCGAGTCTTTTATATTTTTTTTTAGTTTTATATATATTATGAAAACGAACATTTATAGAACAGCATTTTGTTAAGTAAGCGTAAGTCATTTCTTATATTTTATTTAAAATCAAGTAAATATAAATAGAGAGGCCTCTATTCTGTATTAGGGTTTAATGAGTCTAGTGTAGAATAGAAAATGACGAAAATGTCAATTGAACGCTTTCGTTCTTTATCCTAAACTATTTTATTTATTGAATTGAATTCGTAGCGTTTATTCTATACCCACATTATTTCATTTAAAACTGATTTCGGAACAAATAGTCCACGTCGTAATTAAATTAGGTACTTATTAGTATTTAATTACAGTATGTTTTGCTTATAATTAGACAGCATGCTTGGCAACACAGGAAGTCATAGCCTCGCATAAACTTATGTCTGTATTGCCCTGAAGGGGTAGGTTACACAGGGTGTAGTAGGTACCTATGTCTTAGAAGATACCCACCTTTCGCCAGGCATACGTTCATAGGCTACGGTAATCACTTACCATCTGGAGGGCAGTGTGGTTGTTGGATACTTTAATGGCATAAAATAGAAAGAGTATCTAAAATTGTGTTAAGTACGATTAATCATAATTTCTATTCAAATGTAATGTGATTAATTTTTAACTAGCGATCCGCCCCGGCTTCGCACGGGTACAACACCTAAAGCTCCCTCGTCAATCGTAAAATCGTATGAAAATCCGTTCAGTAGTTTTTGAGTTTATCGCGAACAGACAGACAGACGCGGCGGGGGACTTTGTTTTATAATACGTACTTAGTTATTATTCATTATTTAATTGGCTGATTTTTGTGATAGTTAAGTGATGTAAAAACTATATTTATGAGTCATATCTTGTCGTTTTGTTGCCGACATGAGGCAAGGACAAGGTACTGCTAAAACGAGCTGTAGATGTTAGTGGCTGATAACAGCGGCTTAATTATAATAAAGTGTTATTGAGCATTAAGCTCATTAATTAGCGGTGTTTATGACTGAAGACTCGTGTGGCCGCAGCTCCTGCTGCTGCAGTGAGCATGTACGTGACCGTGGTAGGTGGCGGAGAACTACCTGGACTATAGCCATTGATTTTATTCGCCTACTTTTGAAATATAGCTTTTAACAATATATTTTTGTTGTCGTCGTAAGAATGTGGATGCCAATACTATTCTTATGTAAGTTACATAATACTATTTGTATATTTTATGAGAACGCAACCTGAATAATAACTCATTCTTAAACCCGTTGAGTGTGCAGAATATGTGGCCTAAACGAAATCGAAGAGTCAGGTCTAAAAACAGCTGACCTTAAAAACAGCTGTTTTTTGTCCTGACTCTATATTATACCTAGGCTGCTTATTGCATTAGAGTTCCATCCAGCAACTCAATGTGCATTCGAGCGACCGCCTAATGCGAATTTTGCGGAAAAGATTTTAGTTATATAGTGACATGACGATGGTGTAACTGAAAAAACATTGTCACGGAACAATGGTAGTGAAGAGTGCTGGCTATATCACTCGTAGTAAGTGATCAATAAAAGATTGTTTTATGTAATTATAAGTTAGTTGGAACTCAAAAGAATCGCTGCGTTGCTACTTATTATCAGTTAATAGATGCCGATGTACAGCGCCTCCATAATTTTAATAAGAAGATTATTTGGCTGCGATAAACAGTATGATAGAGATTCTTCCTCAATTAAACATATCCAGGTTTTTAAGGTAATCGTCAGTGTGATCTTGGTCTCTTGCGCTGGCAGCACGACTTTCATGTTGAAATGTTGGCAATGCGCTAGTAATAGCGCTACAAGCAGCCATAGAGTACGGTAACCACTTACCACCCAGCAAGCGGTTTGTTTGTAGCCTTGCGAGTATGAAGCCAAGCTTAAATGACTGTATCATAATGTTGCTATTATCTGCAGGTTTATGTTTATCAGACGCTATGCGCCAGAGTTTTATAATGCTACGTGACGAGAAGTTTGAGGGGCCGGACAGGCGAATCAAGGAGGAACTGGTGCGACGGTGCATGCCGCCGACCGACCAGATGGATGCGCTGTATGCGATGATTAACCAGAGTACGTCCCGCCCGCTGGCCCGCACCGGACCCGCCGGCAACGTTACCAGCGAGCAACTCAACAAATATATCAATATGACCGCGTTACGATCACGGCCGCAGAATCCAACATTCAATGGGACAGCACAGATGCCTATAGATCCTCAAAGACGCATGGTCACAGACCTAATCCTGTCTCTAATATACAGTGTCAAGCAGAGACTGGAAGACATACGTCCTATACTGGACAAGTACGAGATGGACGAGAGATTTCGTTTAGGCCACATATTCTGCACACTCGACAGGTTTAGGAATGAGTTATTATCGATGTTTGTGGACCTAGACAAGGTTAAGACACGTTCAGTGGCCGGCCACATTATATTCTACGAACATCTGTGGGCTAAAAACATCGATATCACGTACACCGTAGAGTTTCTAATTCACATAGAGAACAAGCAACAAGAGGAACTGGATAAGATGCTGAAGCAATTCCACGCCTCTAAGAAAGATTTTCAGAGATACCAAGAATATGCTAATAAACAATGGCCGTAACGTTCAAGAAGTTGAGCTCTGTTCCGAATGAATACATGACATAATGATATATATATGTTTTTTAAATAGTTATTAGTAACAATAATGTTGTTCACTTCACAAACTATCTAAACAGAAGGCATTATAGTGCATAATTGTGTGCGCAAAATTGGCGTATCAAACACAAGTGCGCTTCTATTCCCTCATTCTCATAGGCCAATGTGTTCAGGTGCTAACTCGAATTGCTCGAGGCAAAGGAATGAGACATCGCTATCTTCCTTACTGTGGATCGCTGGTGCGTCATTTATATAGAATATTGAATAAGTAAGATTATGTTGTGTGTACGATGTATATTGTATCTAATCCGGTATTCGAACCCGAAACCTCATAATCAGTTACCGTGTACTCTAACCGATAAACAAGCCAGTGAATGTATGCCATGATGCAAACGTTTTATATACGTTTTACGCCATCTGGTCAGTCGATTAGCCACATTTGTTGTATAAAATAAATGATTAATAGTCTCATAATTATAAAACTACTACGTCACGCCAAAACCATAGTGTTCTTCGTGTCCGTTGTTTGAATGTTTGTAAAGATCCCCGCGATACAGGAGTAACTAGGCGAGAGAAGCATAAATAAAATATTTTAAGACCAGGGTTCATACAGACGTAATACTGTAGTCCTAACATGAGAGAGAGGAAAGAAGGAGGAGTATGATCTTTGGTTGCTTTACGCCGGGCGTCTAAATACGTCCAAACCTTTCAGTGCTACGCTGTTCAAGTCGGTAGGAATCTACAATTGTATTGAAACACATGTTGCAAATTGTAAATTTAGTAATACTTTATTACTAAGTTTGTTATCACTCAGTTTAGTTGGTCGTGGCGGTTACCTCGCCCCTATGAGCGCGCCTAGCGCGGGGTTCGAACCCAGTAGGGTTTAATCCCCGCGCTGGGCTGTAGTGAAACGCCATTATGTACCTATGTGTATTGAGCGATCGCATTGTACGTATAGATGCAACATTTGAGCACAATTAATTGAGGTTGTACATTTTAAAATTCAATAAATCAATCAATCGCTTAGCTTCTTAGTCATAAATTTTATAATGTATTATAATTAGTTCATAACCCTTCTGGTGTATTCTGTACATGCCTGTTAAAGGTTTACATATAAGAACATTGTTACAATGTAATATGCTCAGTAGTGTTGTATATGTATACTGTTGGTGTGGCTATAATAAATAAATAAATAAATAAATAAATAAATAAATAAGAAGCTATATTGTAATATGTACATAATGATTAATGGCGCTTATGTGACATTTCACTCGTTCATTCTTCTTTATCCATCAAATATGATAAAGAAGAATGAACGAGATACGATATATATCATATATGTTAATAAAGCTATCTTAAATTTATATTATAATTATTATTAATTAATATTAATATATTGTCAAACTGGTAAATAATAACTTATCTGTATAATAATACAATCATTAACTTAAATATATCAGGTTGCCATAGCCAATAAGGGCAAAAGCTCCAAAAGAATAATACTTAACAGTATCTTATAAGTTATAACGGTCTTACAACGACGTTGGTACAACCACAGAGCGTACACTTTTAGATATCTATAGTACATACTACCGAAAATAATATTACTGTCAGTATCACAATTTGCCACAATTCAACTTAGTTCTGTACAATATAGTCATAGTTTCAAAATGTTGACAAGAAGTTTATGTCGTCATAACATTAGTTGAACACCTGCTCTAATTAACTTAAGTTAAATTAAACACTAAATAGTGAAAATGTGATGATCAAATTTAGAACTCAAATTATTGTATAATAGCATTTCTAGACTACATGAGATCGTCTCCACGCAGTCGATACAGTTTACACTTAACTTAACTCATCCTACATTCTAAGCGATTCTCCCGCGTTAGCTTAAAAACAACACAGTATTAGATCGGTTGTCAAGGTTTGGTACTGATTAATGTTTGCCTATATTCTCGGATATCAAATATGTTCATAAAAGTCGCACTTTGAATGTTTGTAAATCAGCCAAGTATCAATCCGTCGCCCGCGCTGATGTACCTTGGGCGTAGATGCCTAGCCGTACTACCCGATCACTATTTGCCTCGAGTCTTTTGTAAGTATGTCTAATTATTTACAGTAACTAGGTATTACTATTTACAAACGAACTAATATAAAAGTCTTCGAAACTTTGTTAGCAATGTCCATCGAAGTAAAACTTGATTAGTCGAAGTCTTTGTTGAGGTCAGTCTTGGAGTCTTCAGCGGTCTCCCACTCCTCCTCGACCCTGAGGAGTACGTCGAGAACTTGTCGCTTGACAGAGGCTTGCAGCTTGTTGGGCAGGCGCTTGGTGCTCTGGCACACGCTGGCAAAGAAGAGATCGAGTGAGGAGTGGCCGGCGCCAGCGTGGTGCGACGCGTCCCACACCTCCGCCTCGGGCCGGTCCTCTTCTATCTCTGATACTTCTGTCTCGTCTAGTTTTAAGTCTTCTTTTATCTGCCGTTCACTGCAACAACGGGACTTATCAGCGAGAACAGCGAATTAACCCCTCAGTAATCTATGCGATAATAATGCGTTATATACGCGATTATAAATCAGAAAACACTATTAGATACTTATTAACAATCATTAAAAATATTAAATATATACCCTCTGTTTCCAAAGCAAGACATGAAAAAAACATATGTATTTGATAAATATTTGAGAAAAGCAGCGTTTCATATCTGAGGATGTTACATCTAATCTAGCTTTTAACACGCTTTTATTAGCTTGGTATGTATGTGTCTATGTGTCTATGTATCTATGAATCTATTTAATGCAATATTTGAACGGGATTTTCACCCCTTTCAAACCGACGGATTGATTTGAAACTTTGAACACTTATCGAGGACCGACAATAATACAACAATATTAAAAAAGCGTGGGGTGGGGGCTACCAAAATATCTTAGAAAGCACCCCACATTTCTTTACATTGACATTATTAAATTATTTTCTATTGTTAGTTAGCCTCACAAAGTACGGAACCAAGTACCATGCTCTGTGATATCCACGTTATAGACAAAACATACATTTAAATCATAGATATTATATGGTCACCTCTTTAGTTGTTAAGATGTCAACTAACACATCATGTTAACATGACATCTGAGTGAATCACGCTCACACAAAGTGAAAATAAAAAAAGTATAAAATATGTAAGCTTATTCTTCTAAGAGTGGTCATTTTTTGTGTAAGTGACCACACTTACCTTACATAAACATTGAAACAACAAATAAAAAGAGAACTCATTACTTACTCACAAATCTTTGTCCCGTGTGGGGATCGAACCCACAACATCGCAGTGTGGTGGTAAGGCGACCACTTAAACCGCTACTCTACTTTGATTGAACTGGTGTTACGCCCGGTAATCGGCAACAGTGTAGTGAGTGACGCAGTGACGCCCCTTCCCTGCTATATAACATAAGGATAGTTTGTAAGTGTAGGCATGACACGATAGGTTACTGCTGAAGTAACATCTTTTATTTTGACACCGAACGCCATTGCAATAGGCTCGCGTCTTATTACATACAACCAACAAAAACATAGCCGGCAAAATGTGTATACCTCTGCCCAGCCTTCCAAGCAGGTAGACGAGTCTATGCGATGTCATCAGTTGATTAACTTTCCAGCTTACCGTCTCATGGTCATGTAGGGCAGCAGAAAGGCCATGCGGCTCTGGAAGCGCCATTTCTTGCACGGCAGCCCGTTCTTGGTGGTGGCGCCCTTCTTGCTTCGCTTCAGCGCCTGACGCATCGAGTCGCGCAAGATCTTCCATTCTCGCTTCAGCACCTCACCTGATGCAAACACAAATACAAACTGAAAGTTGCAACATACACAGCTCAAGGGAGGTACACGTAACTCTAAGGTCGTAGTAGCGTAAGTGGTCGTTTTGCCACTTGGCACGTACAAGTGTCGCGAGTACGATCCTACACTGAACAAATAAATATTATGAGCTATTGTATAAAGCACGGTGTATCTAGTAATATCTACCTATATTACTATCATAATTAAATATGAACAACGATAGTCGATAATACCAGCACCTCACCTCAGCATCTCTTATAGGTACTTAATTAGATACCTATTATGAATTAATTAAGTGTCAAAGTTGTAAACAATATAAATTATTATTGTGATAAATGTCGTAAAAATAGTTTTGTTTCTAAACCTAAATTAATTAGGTAGGTAAGTTTAGACTTAGGACTCATAAACTAATATTTAGAAGCTATATGTCTGTAACGAAAACGACATCTTAAACAATTTTCTGTGGATCATTGTTTAATTGTGTTAGAGATCTTAACCAATGGATAATGACACTCGCATATCTCTAACGCTATATCTAATAACACACGGTTATTTTGAATTCAACCTTATTTACACGAAATAAGGTTTATATTACTGTGCATCACATGAATTGTCGAGGCGTCGCTGCTAACACTGCTAAGCTATACTTTATTATTACCGCGACGGATAGGTCGGGTGAGGTAGGTACGTACTGTTAGCTCCGAGCCGCTCGGAGATCTCGAGCCAGCAGCGGTCTCTGACGTCGATATCGCGGTGGTTCTCGTTGCGTGTGTCGTACAGCACGGGGTACTTCTTGACTTCGTCGATGAGCCTCTCGCGGTAGTTCCTCGAGTTCATGTCGGTAAAGTATTAAACACACGTGCGGTCAGGCGATAAACGCGGCCTCCCGAAGCGACGCCGAAGCTACACTGAGAGAGGGAAAGCGATACGCGACGTTGCCGTTCCGCGGCGTCGCTTCGCTCGCGCTCATCGCGTTCGGTGGGCGCCGTGGTTTAACATAGAGTGACACCTGTGTCGCAATTCGCGCGGATGCGATACTCCTCGTTTAGTCGCGAGCCGTGTAGGCACTAACTACCGATGCATAACTGTTACTGTATCGACTCGTAAATCTATTTGAACTTACGATTTTATATTGATTAGGGCCTGAGGTAATTACTTACTAATACAATTGGTAACTGGGTGGAACAGCCATCAATGTGCGCTTATAATTATTTACGCATGCGTCATATTAAATTTGACAACCTATGAACCTACTTTCTTATACATAAATGCAAGCTATACATTGGTACTTAGTACCTACCTACGATTTTTTATAAAATAGCTTAGTCACACTGTTTCGCTAGCGTTTGCATTAACAGGTATGAAATTTTAAAATCATAAATCTTGCTATTATAGGTATGTAGACTACAAGTATGTATATAATTAGGGTTATTTACTAACCATCCTGGCTGTTAATAAAAAATGCAAAGCAAGCAAAGCTATCCCAGCTACCTACCACATATGAGAAATTGCGTCGATGAAACGATTACTTACACAAGTATTAATTATTTATAACGAAGGATTTTTATGAACATAGAAAGCAAAAACAATCTTTAAAAGCTACATTTAATTTAGGATAGGTAGGTACATAATTATATAATTATTTAAGTAATTACTTTTAAAAAGAAACTATGTTAACATTTATGTAATGTTCCAAGAAAAATTCCAGGGGACTTTACAATCATTCAAATAACAGACATAAAGAACACCCAGACTCGGAACGATTTGTGGATCACACAAATTTTGTTTCCGTGTGGAGATCGAACCCAGAACACTCAGCGCAGTGGCAGTGGCGAGGTGACCACTGACACCATTACGCCATCCGTGCAGTGAATTATACAATAGTAAGCAATAAATTAAAATAAAATATACTAAAATAAGTAGGTACGAAAAAGACACCTCGAGAAAGACTTTCCTCTGTTCGAGATCTACACCACTGCTTACCACCAATCGGAGCACAATCATGGTGGGAGGCAAAATAAAAATACGCTGGGCTAGTAAGTGGTACCATGGTAACGCATTACGGTGAAAGTTCAACAAAATTTGTAGGTAGATATTGAGTATTATACGTTGATAGATTCTAGTCGTTACGTTAGTGCCTACACGTCTAGTCTGCGCGCTATAGGCTTGGCCGCGCGCGCTGCCAGCTCGCGCCGCCGGCCCGCGCGCCCAACAACACAGGAGCGCTGTATACATTCCTAATTCGAATGCATTGTGATTACGTCACATCTATCTGTTTACAACGGTATCCAAGCTCAGTTGACAACATATTACCTATATTTTTCTATCCATATTAGCACTTAGCAGTAATAGCTTAGAGGGAGAACGTCGCGTCGGTCTGCCACGCAGAGGTTTCGAGTTTGACAGGTACCAATGACGGACCTCTGACTTTTGAAATTATGTGCGTATTAAATAATTAATTATGGCTCGCTTGAACGGTAAAGTAAAACAGAAGTATATGGTTGAAGGGTAAAGGAAAACATCGAGCGAAAACTTAACTACCAGGTTGAGAGTTCTGATGGTCATAAATATGTGTGAAGTCAAGACACACTGGGTTAGCGTGGTGGACTATTGTCTAACAATGAGAAGACACCTATGTCGTCATGGGTCAGTTGACATAAAGGGCTGATATCATGTTTATTTAAGTAGGTATCGATATTATTAATTTTATACGCTTCCGTTAATATTATAGATATGAAAGTAACTTTTATATCTATTAAGCCACTAAATACACACATACTTAGTAACCAATCCTATGTGTGTTTAATCATGCACTCATGCAGACGTTAATAAATAATACGCGAACGAATTTAATTTAACTTAAGAGACATTTCACTCGTTCATTTAATTCATTCTTTGTGACTTACTTTTAAGCCTACCTCCTGTAAATGAACATTATAGAATGCAATACATTGGATTTGAATTTGAATTTGACACACATACTTAGTACCTAACTAATCCTGTGTCTTTAATCATGCACTCATGCAGACGTTAATAAATTATACGAGAACGGAGTCGCGCTTAACAGCTAGTTAGGTAGGTACCTAGTGTGACTATTAGAGAGAGTGGTTGTTTGTAAGATATCCACTTACTTCTTAGATACAACACTTACCCAGCAGGCGATGTGTCATGTTATAGTCACTTATAACGTAGCAGTAGACATGCTTATTATACAGTATACATAATATGTACCTACATAACTTTACGCCTGAGTATCCACCAATGGATTTGCAGAGTACGGCTGCCAACGCTATCCTTAAGATAGTAAGTAAATTATTTAATAATATCTCATAATCATCTCATAATACTTTATTTCACTGCTTTTCCCGGTTTATTGTGCATTAAAAATAAAGTACTTAAGTAAATATATATTTGGAAGTACAAAATTCTTTTTTATCGCACTGGTATCCAGAGGCAATTATTAAACAAATGAAGGCAATACTCTGTGACGGCAGTATTCTATTGTCATACAAACGGTCGGACTCGAAACGTGAGTCATACAGGACCTACGCGCCTCGAGGTCGGTAGTACCGATCTCGAGGCGCCGAGTACCGAGAGCATACCGATACGGCATACACATTACACTCGGTATACAGCCAGTCGCGAATGCGCCGCAGTGACGAGTGGACGGTGTGATGAATTTGTAAGCAGTAAGCGTGCGATTTGTGAATATTTGATTGTAACAAGTACTTACACAATGATCATGGCAAAAAGCAATTATAGAATCTATTGTGCTGTTGATGGTTGCTTGAATTCTTCAATAACGCACCCAGGGATATCATTTTTTAAATTACCTGGAAATTCCGAAAGGTAAGACAGTAAAATAATTTTATATACCTATAATAATTTGTTTATTTTTTTAATAGGTCGTTATTTCGCTTTTTCCACCGAGTTAAGTAACTGGATTAATAAATAAATGAGTGGATAGGGTTATAAAGTGACACACGAGTGACCTACAGACCTACGCTCGCGTTAAAAACACTAGTAGGTAGTTCCCTAGGCTAGGCTATCTACTTATGACTAACATATAAAATATCATATATAATATCATATTATGAGAGTAATACATGGTAGGTACGTAACTAGTAAGATTTACATTATAATTTTCTCTTTAAGTACCTAACATTTTGTAGTAGATAGAGGTTTTGATTGCTGTATGTTTTGTCACACGCGATGGGACGGTAACGTTTGCAGCGCAGCGGTTCGACATCGGGTGGGTGACCAAAAAATTGTTATTTCGAGTTTCTCCGTGCTGTTGGTAATGAGACGTTAATTAGCTGAGATGAAGAAAATATAATTACTCGTCAGCTGTTTCTTGCATTTTGGTTGAGTAGGTAAGTAAGTATTGAAGTTTGTAAGGATTGGAGTTTGGTAACCTTCGGCAACAGCAGTAAATTTTTTACCCAGAATAAAGAGAAAACTTTTTCTTTTCCAGACGCCTGGAATGGCTGGAACTTATCTGTCGAAATGATTTAGAAAACAAACGAAACTCTGCTGCCTACCGGGTTTGTGCAAAACATTTTAATGTGGACGACATACGACAATCAGTAAGTCGAAAACTTTTAAAAAAGAATGTCTTGCCGTCATTGATGCTGCCAAGCTTACCAAGTACCGTTCCACGAGGTTCTCGGAAAGAAGACAAACAAACTCAAACTGATCTGTCGGTTGGAGTCGAAAACAGTACACAGACTATAAATGCAGCGAATGAAAGTTATGCTCAACCCTCAACGAGTCTCTCTTGCAACACTCCAAGGTAAAGAAATCTGAAGGCTGAACTCCTCCAATGCAGAAAATAAGGGTGGTTTTTATTGTAAGCCTACTGAACAAAAACAAAACATGATTTTTGTTGAACACTTCCTATTTCATTCACAAGTGTTTCACTTTTTAAATAAAATATATAATGTTTACAATCACTGAAATAGAAAGACACTCAAGTAGGTACATGAAATTATAATACTGTAGGCGGACAGCCCTATCGCGTCTCGGAGTCACAATACTAATAGATAACATTACTGTGACTCTGTATTATGATATAATTATAATTATAAGTAAAAGTACTTTAACATTGCCGTGAATTAGTTTAAAATATATAATTAAAATAACAGGAACATTATTGCTGTTATCGCTAGATAGTTATCATTTCACTATCACCACACATACTACGGTGTACGCATAGCAACAACTGCACTCATAATAATATAGGAACGTACTTACGTAGTATAAATTCGCACACAGGCGCACAAACAGCGATGTCATCGCACACAAACATGCAATCTTTGTCAGACACTAAACCGGCCAGTCAGGCTCAGGCCGCGATAGTGTACGGACGTTATACGTCACTGTGTCGCACACGCGTCCCGCGTCCCGCGCACCGCCCCTAGCTCGTCCTATAACTCGTGCAACCGGTAGGGTTGTACAAAACAGTTAGCTATTGCGATACATATTCGCTATGGAGAAGAAAGTTGAGTCAAAGAAAAAGCGTATTCGCTGCTGTATCTCGAGCTGTCAGAACGATAACTACACACATACCGATCTCAATTTCTACACTATACCTTCAAACGCTGAAAGGTACCTGTTGATATATTATACTTATATTATATATATCTATCGCCTACATTTTAGTCTTCGTGAGATTTCATTGAACAAGGTTAATACAATTTCTGATTTGATTTGATGTTAGATAAAATAATTTTCAAATTTAACATCAGTTCTCAAATTACATTCAAATTAGCTTAACAACATAAAAACGTGTTTGAAGATTTATTTTAGAATCTATACTAATATTATAAAGCTGAAGAGTTGAGAGTTTGTTTGGTTGAATGCGCTAATCTCAAGAACTACTGGTTCGAATTGCAAAATTCTTTTAGTGTTGGAGAGCCCATTTATCTAGGAAGGCTATAGGCGATACAAGGTGGCGCATATGTTATCACATTAAATGACACACTAGCTTCAGCTGGTTGATATAAGACGGTTAACATAAGCAAAAACCTTTTTTCGCAGAAAAAAAGAAATTATTTTTTTGAATAAAATAAATAAAGTAAAATTGGACACAAATTATTTATTTATTGTGGAAGACTTAGAGCTAATATAACAATATGGCAATAGATGTAGTAATTTGACAGCCAATCACAAGTCTTCACAAATTGGAACACCATTGTATCCAATCGAGCGCTGTAGCCAGCTCGTTAACGGTCATAGGTTCCGAGAAATCGTCTTTGTCAACTCGCTAGGATCCGGCAATTCCCGGACACGATAATACATTATTACAATACGACAGTTTTTTAATATCGCTGCTTAAGACTGCGCCGAACGTAAGACAGATAATGACAGAGCTCGTGCGTCGCATATTCAAATCGGCGCGCGGCCGCCATAGTAAAACTGAATGGAGGATTTGAAGTGCTTTTTTTATAAATATGTGACGAAAATATTCATAATTTTAAGTTTTTTACACGGAATAATTGCAATTGTAAACTAAGAATTTATACTAAAATAAATAAATTATTATTATTATATTATTATTGTTATGGTAAATGTATTTTATATTTGTATTAAACAAAAAGTGTTGATTTTATTCCCTTAACTGTGACCGCCTGTTTTGACACATTTCACTTGGCGCAGTCTTATGGTCTTTGACACCTAAGTACAGTTATCTCTGCATTACATGATGTTCTACAATTTCTAAATTACGAAAACAAAAAATATGTCCTGTGGCTAAACTACTGAATACATTTGGTTCATAATTTGTAAATCGTCGAAGAATACCATGTTGTGTATAATGTAATACCATATGTGGTATCAATT
Organism: Catocala fraxini; assembly: GCA_930367265.1. NCBI lineage: Eukaryota > Metazoa > Arthropoda > Insecta > Lepidoptera > Erebidae > Catocala > Catocala fraxini. The sequence goes on along the minus strand of OV884042.1, from coordinate 24,986,246 downwards.
AATGATGTGATAACATTTGCGCCACCTTGTATAACATCACGCTACGACCAATAGGAGAAGAGCATAAATGAAAAATGTTGCAAAAGCGGCGAAATTTCTCTTATGTGAGCTAGTATAATATAGATATAGTATAAATAGATATTTTAATAGCTGCTAATTATTATAAAAAATATTAGTTTTATAGTTGGCATAGTTGCCAAGTTATAAATAACCATGTGCGATTTAATTAGTTGCATGATACGATAAGATGACATAACAGCACCAGTAAGTCTATCCTTTTAGGTGTATCATATATAATTTTGCCTTTTTTTAACTACTTCCGTGGTGCGGCGGTAGTGAACGCGACTGCTGTGCATGGGGTCTCGGGTTCGAATCTCGGGTCGGGCCATCAAAAAGTTATTGGGTTTGTCTGTTAAGAAATTTCAATACGAGCCCGGCGTTTGGTAATTGGCGGTGTTAGACACCTCCGTGCCTCGAAAAGCACGTAAAGCCGTTGGTCCTGCGCCTGATCTATCTCCGGTTTTGTCGAATTATCCGTCCCATCGGATCATGAAGATTAGGGAACAGAGAGTGCACTTGTGTTAGAGCACATACTTGTGCACTATAATATATCCTGCGCAGATGGCCTGTTTCCGTTAAGGGCCTGTACACACCACGCTTTTTAAACGCGCCGTAGACGCGCGTTTTAAAAACGTGCGTCGACAGCGCGCTTTTTTCCTACAGAGCAGTTTGTTGTCGTTGGTATCGAAACACACGTGCGTTAGCATTGCATGTGTATCGATTCAAACGTGCGACACCGGCGCGTCTGTATCGATACACACGCGCGTTAGCATTGTTCTTCCGGCAATATACATGATCTTGTTTGTCTTAGTGTATTTTGGCAAGTTAATTCTGGTATAACGCGCCATCGACGCGCGTTTAAAAAACGTCGTGTGCTCAGGCCCTAAGATTGGCCGCCGTAACCGAAATTCGGTCTGGAGGACATTAATTATTATAATTTTGATTGCAAAGATGAATTGTGTCCTAACTTTAATATTTTCTTAACCATAACAGATTTTATTTATACTGTAGTTATCGTTTCAGAATATTCCATTCATGGTATAAATAAGAATTAAGCCCATGCTAAACACGATATAATTCTACAATTACAAATGACTACGTTTTTCAGTATTTGTTATCTCTCAATATGATTTCCAATCACATGGTTATTAGTAAATAAAAAGTCCATCACGGCGGCTAAACGAAATACCTATTTGAGTCAACTAATTATAAAAGTGGCAACCCTACCATAGCAGCATTATTAGGAATTGAAATTCGGACGAGCGTGAGCGCGAGCGGCGTGCAGTGCACACGCGCACACGCGCGTGATGTTATTCACGCACACGTCGACGATCGATGACTCGTTGATGTTGCGGTTAGAGCGTCTTGCTCTCACTTCAAGTTACATATTTTGTCAATAGCATTCGTTGTGTTTTATTATAAACTAGCGACTCGCCTCGGCGTCGCACGGGTAGTACAAAGCTTTAAATTATACACCTAAACCTTCTTCATGATTTACTCTATCTATTGGTGGAAACCGCATGAAAATCCGTTTAGAAGTTTTCGATTTTATCGCGAACAGACAGACAGACGCGGCGGGGGACTTTGTTTTGTAATATGTATTGATAGTGATTATGACGATGATACTGTACCCGTAGAGAGCTCCAGTGTCCTAGCACGTCAAATGTGCTATATTATAAGCTGTGCGTATTGTGCGCTGTTTGTACTTTAGGGCACCCGAAGCGCATTGCATGTGTAGATAGTTCCTTAATTTGAGTCCAGTTTAGTCAGCAATTTAACTGGATTCATATTATCGAGCTTTGTTTTCGAATTATTGTATAATACAAATTACAAAATAATGATCATTCGCCATACTTAAAAGAGTAAGTATAGTTGGTACAGGATAATTTATTAAATGTCACTACATTGATCGGTGTTTCGCTGTAGACGGTCGCTTGTTAATTAATTGCAGCTAATTAACGTAAACACATTCCTTTCTTATCTATTTGTACGCGGCTTAAGCCAACCGGCCAAAACCGGTTTGGTTGCTCCCCGCTCGATCGTTTTACTATGTACTAATAACCAATAACAATGAATGAATCTGCTTTGGAGAATGATTCTATTCAATCGCTAATTGAGGAAGTTGAATTAGGAGGTTCAAACATGACGTGCGAAGATAATACACCTATGGATTTAGAGGAGAGTTCTGCGTGAAGGAAGAGGAACAGAGACGATAATTCATCGGAAGAAGGATGGACTACAGTGGAACGGGGTCGTAAATTGGCGAAAGGTTTACTGGATCGGGATCGAATGCAACTAAATACACCGGATGAAAAGATATTAGTATGTGTTTCTAGCAAAAATCCGATTGAAAAACAATTTAAGCTGGCATGACTTTTCAAAGAAAACTATATCAGCCACGTTTCACGGGTTAATTATGTTCACCAACACCGCCTTCACGTAACATTTGATAAGGAGGCTAGTGCAGACAAATTGTATTGCAATCGCTGATTTGGGATGGAGATGCCGGAAGACTTCGGAAGTTGATATTTCATATGGAGTGATAAAGAATGTCGATTTAGATATTGCAGATGATGAATTGCTAAATAATATCTCATGCGACTATGAGATTGTATTAGTAAAACGTTTAGACAGACGTAACCACGATATTGAAACTTCTGAATAAAAGTGTGGTTGCCGAGTGAAACAAGCCGAAATTCAATTGAAAGAAAATTCACTCCCTTCCTATGTATTCATCTTTGAAATGCGAATAAAAGTAGAACCTTTTATTTTTACAGTGACTCAGTGTAGTCAATGTTGGAGGTATGGCCACTCTAAGAAAATGTGCCCTTCAAAGAAAATTGTCTGGCCCCAAGTGCGCGGTGAACCACGAACTGTGTGAAACTACCTCTTTTTCGTGTGTTAATTGTAAGGGATTACACATTTCTCTGGATAAAATCTGTCCAATATATGTTAAGAAGAGCAGACTCTGAGAACTAATGGCCGAGTTCAACTGCTCGTATCGTAAGGCACTAACCTTGTATGTTCCTCTAGTGTCCCCAGTCCCTGAACCTCCGGTACTTTCTACTAAAAGTCTACATGTATCATCTGAAGAAGCCCATACAGAACCAGCGCCTATTGACAACGCTCTACCGAGTTTCCAACGCTGGACGGCCCCATCTTATAAAGAAGTTGTAGAGAAGGGCTGCCCTAATGATAGCGTAGGAAAATTGAAGACGGCAAGTCGAATAAGCATAAAATAAAAAGAAAACTCGTCGTCCGCCAACTCCTACGTGTTTTGGGATATCAAATTCCTCAGAGTATGTCGAAGAATCACCTGTGCCTGCTCAACACCAAAAACGTACGCCTCCGGTCAGTCGTAGTAGAGAGAATACTTTTATCCAATTGTTAATCAAAATTAAAAACATTCTTATGAATAATGAATCCCTAGAAAACAAAATCCAGCAGTTTGTAGTTTCTATTACATAATGGCAGATCTCTAAAGTTTGTAATAATATATGTGCCGATTCCTTTTTCAACATATTCCTTAAAAATGGCTAATACCAGGTTTCTTAAATTTAATATTATCTAATGGAATTGCCAAAGTATCAGACCAAATACGGTTTCTTTGTTGCTTCTAAATAGAGAAAATATACATATTGCTGTATTAAATGAAACATGGCTTCAACAGGATAGCTATTTTAAAATAAACGGCTGCAATTCGTTTCGCTTATACAGCGATGATGGTTATGGTGCTATTTTGACTCACTGCTCTGTCAAGGCTTTTTCTTGTTCTGTACATTGCAGAAATACCGGAATTGAATGCTTACATATTAAGTTATTTAATTTTCAACATATAATATAGTTGCGGTGTACTTTCCCCCTTCAGTCAGCTCTTCTAAAAATGATTGGGATTTTATTTTCTCCCTTTGTAACAATAAGTCTCTAATTTTGGGGGATTTTAAGGCACACCACTCGAATTGGTCATATAAAACGGACCGAAGAGGACAGCAGATTTTTGATTTCATGTTAGACCATAGCTTTGTTCACCTGAATGATGGTATCCCTACTAGGGTCAGAATAATAAATGGTGGTATGCAAAATAGGTCACCAAATATTACGTTCATCTCTTCGGATATAGCGTTACTATTTAATTGGGAAACTGAACAAATCTCTTGGCAGTGACCACTTGGTTATTAAAATCGCCTGTACAGCAAATATCTATCCTCAATTTGTCAAAAATCTAAATTTTCCTAAATGTATTTGGGGCTCTTATACGAAACGTTTAAATGATTTGTTTGATAACCTTCCAATTTCTAACGATTCTCAAATATTATACGATACGTTCGACAGTATACTGCAAAAAGTGGCAGATGAGCATGTACCGTACTTTAAGGGTCCCCATCACGTTACAAATTGTTCCCGCCCGAAACCATACTGGTCTTCTGAACCGTCAAAAGCTGTTGCACAACGTAGATTAGCTTTGGCCAATCTGAGACGTGATCCATCATTAAGATGTTTTGCAAAACGGGATTCGTGAAGCTCAGAGGCTAATTCGTAGTGCCAAGTGCTCTTCCTGGCGGCAATTCTGCTCTTCGGTAGATGAAACGAAATCTTCTGCTGAAATGTGTCGTAAAATGAAATGGCACAAAGGTCATCGTTTGCCTAGTTTGTGCGTTACAACGAACAAAGCCGAGGAATTGTTACTAAGCCTTACTACAGATTTTGTTTGTTCTCCTGATCCATGTTTCTTTTCAGTTAACAGCCAGTTGGAGTCAGAAATTTAATTTCACGAATTAGAGAGCTGTATTAAAAACAAGGATACAGTATCTAAGGTTAAATATATAAGGATATTTCATCGTATCTAGATGCGATGCAATATCCTTTTCCATGATTAAACATCTTCCATCGACTGGTTAAGATATTCTTCTAAAAACAACAGATGTCTGCTCCAGGGTTTTGTTCCCTCACAGTGTACAAAAGTAAAATAATTCTAATTCCCAAACAGGGCATTAATGCCATGTCTCTGTCCTCTTTGCGTCCTATATCTCTAATATCTTGTATCTGCAAAATATTTTATTCTATTTTGAATAGGAGACTAGAATGGTATTTTGAAAAAAACTGTTTCAACTCTGTAAATATGGTAGGCTTTCGCAAGGTTCGGTCTTGTCTTGATAATCTTTCTCATTTTGTTTCATTTGTTCAGTTAGGATTTGCCAAAAACTTGGCTACAGTTGCTTGTTTTATTGATATTAATCATGCATAAAACTGTGTAAATGTTACTTGTCTACTAAAAATCTTGGATCGGATGTGTGTCGGTTCTAAAATCTGTTCTTACTTAAATGGATGAATACTTAATATTTCTTTCGCAGAGGGTTATCTTAGTAGGTCAACTAGCTGTGGCTTAGCTCAGGGAGACCCTCTTTCTCCCTTACTATTTAATATTCTTTCTATAAGCGTATGTAAAGGTATATCAAATGTTGAGATTTCCCAATATGCGGACGATTATGTCCTCTATTCATCCACGAGAGATGTGTTTGTGGCAGTAACTAAATTTGGCTTTACGTAAGATTAATGTTTTATTGAGCGATCTAGGCTTAGAAATTTCATTAACGAAGAGTAAGATTTGCGTCTTTAAAAGGGTAAATATATAAGGGTAAATGTTGACAATGTTAGGTGCTCTAGACGTGCTACAATTATAGTGACCAACAATGCGCGTCATTATCATCATATTCATAGTATCCATGTCATGGAAAACGGATTATGCCTACCACCCCTTTTTATTCGTAGAAAATATCTAGCAGAGAAATTCTTACTTAAAGCAAAATCCTTTCATGATTACTAGATTTTGATTTTATTAGAAGAACTGTCTTGGAAAAGGCTGGCTAGATATTGAGTTAATAAGAGACTTCCCTTGCTAGTTGCCTCATTTGATTATATTAATTCCTTCAAAATATATGCTCCAACTCAACTTGATACGTTTTCCCTGGATGCTTGGGTTAGTAACGTTAATATTTCCTCAATGATTAGAGATTGCGTTCAAGCATCTCAAGCTAAACGTTATTATAATATTCAGATATTAGAAACATCTGCACTACATTTATAGAATCTGAATGTCCTAATTATTATAACATTTTCACCGACGGCTTCAAAAATCAAAACACAGAAGGCGCAGCCATTTTGGATCCGCAGCTTGGGAGTTCTGTTAAACTAAACATTGATACTAATATTTCTATAATGCATGTTGAGCTGATTGCCTTAGCTGAAGGCTTGTCTAATTATGAATCAGTCAAATTTGATAAAATTGTCGTCATTACAGATTCAAAGAGCTCCTTGCAACATCTGGTTCGTACACCTTGCCTGGGCGAGGCTGTCCGATAGCTTATGTGATTTATAAGTCAATGAAGAGATTACGAAATTCCAAGTCTATTTTTATCCAATGGATTCCATCGCATATTAATTTACAGGAAAATAATACAGTGGATTTGTTGGCTAAACAGGCTCTGGTTGATGGAATTCCATTTAACGTGATTCCTCTTTATTCAGACTACATTAGTTAAGTGAAAAAAGTCTGTTGGACAAATTGGCAGGAGTACTTTGATGAAAGAACTAGAAGGAAAGAGAAAGGCATCTGGTACCGTATGATTCAATATAATATAATTATATAAATTCCCATGGATTGATGAAGTAAATCTAAATAAAAAGTCTTTAACTATTGCACTTAGACTTCGTTCTGGCCACATCTCATATAATAAAGGAAACTTTCTAAAGGGGATTTCTGGGCCTGATTGTAATAAGTTGAGATATGGTTTAAAAAAAGGCGTTATATTTTCTATTCTAATATATAAAAAATTAGCTCAATTCACAATCTGGAATACGAGAAATCTTAAAAATAAGTTTATGCCACTAATAAAATAGGATATCGATTACTATAATCGATTAATGTGAATGTATTAAATAAAAAAACATAAAAACACTTGCATCAGATGATTGATTCAATCAAAGTAAATAAATACATTATAATTAACATTATGTCAACACTTAAAAAAATCAAAATATTAACTTAATAAAATAAAAGTTTTATGATGAAAAAGCTACCTTCTCCCAATTGTTGTTCTTGTGGTGTGATTGACGATGTGCAGCACATCTTGATGAAATGTAAACGGAACAAGGATCTAAGGATTACTCTTTTTAGTAACAGTAAAACCTCTGATATCGGATTTTGTAATAGCATATTAGCTAGCCCGGCCTCCAATGAGACTAAGCAATAGTATAAATTATTGATTTAATGTTTTGTTGATTATATTACTATGTATTTAGGCGGTGTGGTCGCTAAGCGAAAAAGTCTTTCAAACAAAAAGAAAAAAAAACACTGCTTAACTACAACATAACAAACATTTTATTAAAGTTTAAATAATTTTAAATGCATTATTTTAGTCATTTGAAAAGTTTTGTATAATTATCTGCTTGGTTAGTGTTCTAGTAACTTACATAATTATTTTATTATAAATATGTGATTGGTATGTACCTACAAATATCCATTTGGTAATACATCCACATACGTCATGATTTATGTAGGTAATCTATAATAGAATAATAACCACTAATTAAATGGCACTTTTAAACAAATTATGAGATAGGAATGCACATGTGTGTTTCTTCGATAGTCGGTTTATCCTTGATTTCGCTGCTAAATAATAATAAACTCCGAGATATTCAATTGAACCTCCGAATTGTAATGGACTGGTGTCCATGTATCTTATCGGTATAAGTTTTTTTCGGTTTTATCCGTGTAGGTGCTATAAATAGGTATGTTTAAAATTTTTTATATAATTTATGTATGCGTATTTATGGAACTGGTTCACAGTTTAAAAGCTGATATAGAAAATTGTAGAATTATAAAACTGTGCACAGATTGGTCCATAGTGTATAGGTACACAATTTTATGGCTGGACGCCCTAAGATTACTACTCAACGAAAATAAAAGCGTTATATTGTCAATTTTATAGACTGTTCACGATATTCCGTCAGTTCATAATTTGACTACAATTATATTACCTATAAACAAACAGTTCTTACAATATTACTGTGACTTATATACTCAGTTCAATAGATATTACACAAAATAGTCTACGTATGATAATGTTCTTTTCTAAATTCGATTGATCTTCTTATGTTTTACGTACTTGCGTACTTAACATATGATCATTTTTTACAGGAGAAGTTCATGGCTGGAGAAGATCCAGGTGCCAAGTGATCTTGGCATAGACTATTCAAGAATGTACGTGTGCAGCAAACACTTCGAGGAGAAATACATAAATCACACGAGCGAGCGCAAGCGACTGCGGAAAGTAGCCGTGCCGACTCTAGACCTGCCCGAGTCCGTAGTCACGAGCGCATTGTGTGAAAACACTCCGGACGAGCCGGACGAGTCAGACGTGGATGAGCCAAACGCGGATGAGCCAGACTTCGCCACCACTAGCATGCACACCCACGTCACTGCGGTCAAGAGGCTACTAGAACAAGATCCTGAACAGTCTCAAGAAAATGCCCGAGAAAAAGTAGTCAAAATAAAAGAAGAGCCCCATTGTTTAACTTTCTTTATAGAAGAAAATCACGAGGAAGAAGAAGAACAACAAAAGCCAGAAACAATGGATACTGATCAGATAAAGACGGAAAATGCACCCGAATTAGAAAATCAACCCAGTGCCATAGAAAAGTATAAGAAGCAAGTATATACAATGACTTTCAAAATGTTAGCTTTAGAATTGTATTTTAGAACTCCAGTTTCGTATCGAGTTCTACGCAATTCTTTTAAGCTTCCTCAGATCTCTACAATATACAGGCTATGCATCCCGAAGTCGACCGAGTTAAGTCAAACCGTGTTAGATGCTTTAAAGACAAAAACTGAAATTATGACAACAGCGCAGCAACAATGCGTCGTGTGCGTCGGCACAATGAGCTTAACACCAAATATCCACTATGACGCCAAAACCGATAAGATCACCGGTTTTCATGAGGTAGATGGTGTCCAAATATTAGAACCAGCAAGAACCGGATTGGTAGTCATGGTGCGTGGACTATTTCATGACTGGAAACAGGCGGTCGCCTTTGCATTTCTATCAAATTTTCAAAACTATTCACATGTAAAACTATTTATTGACGAAATCATTAAACGAGTATTCTGCCTGGACCTTAATGTGCGCGCATATATGACTGATGTCGAGACAGATTTGGTGACAGGAGGCAACGAGAGAAAATTCTGTGCAGAAACTCCTTATATACATATAAACAATAAAAAAATTTACTACTTGTATGATCCACTATATTTAATGAATAACATCCGTGACTACTGGGTCACTCATAACTTCGTATTTCATAGTGGACTGGTAGCTAAGTTTCAAAACTTACTAGAGTGCTACCAGCAGGATCAAAAGAAGCAGTCCTTAAAACTCGCTCCTAAATTATCTCTTAGTTACGTGCAACCCATCAAGGACACCTTGGACGAGCTGAGCGCCACTATCGTGGTGTTCAGCAGGGCCACCGCTACGGCTGTCTCCGCGTACATCGACATGAAGGCGTTGCTGCCCTCCGCGCGGGACACAGTGCAGTGGATCATCACTATGAACAAACTGATGGACATGCTCAACTTTAGTTCGTCTCATCCCCCTGAGGATAAGAGTCTCGTGTTCACTGGTGAAGCGTCGCAAGTAGACTTTTTAGTTGGAATGCTGTCACTCTTTTTTAACTTACGTGCGGTGCCCACAGGCAAAATTAACTTAAAAGCGCCAGAATCAATAAAACCAGCATTTACAGAAAATGTCCGAGTTACAATCAACGCTATTCTTCTGTTATACGGAGACTTAAAAACTGAGAACTGTTGGTTTCCAATCGTCGGATTAACTCGTGACTGCCTCACCGATTTTTTTGACAAGGTTCGTCAGAAGTACGGCGCCCGGACAACAACTAAAGATTTGCTTACGTGTATAAGTAAATTTCCTATTTTTAATATTTTTCTGTACTCTTGCAAGAAAAGGTGCCCCAATGACTTGGACACATTTACGACGCACGCAAGACGGATGACAGATATAGAAATATATGAGGAAGTGGCTGCCGAGCCGCTTGTGGACGTTTGTACCGACGCATGCGCAGAGTTCAGTGTAATAGAGCTGCCGACTGAATACAGGCTGGATCATTTCGCGTTGTACTTGTTACATAAAGGGTACCAGCAACATAGAGACTGCGACGACATGAACAGCTACGCCTGCAGCTACGAAATGATTAAAAATGATACATTATATATTGGTCTTACACCTAGTGATGAATATGTTAGAGACTTAGTACCTCGCGAGTTTGTCGAGTTTGTAGAAATATTAGAAATTAAGTTTAAGGATTATTTTAGAGAAAATCGTTTGACGCGCTCCATATCAGGGCTTCTAAGCTTCGTAAGGAAGGTTACGTTTGAGATGCCCTGTGAATGTTTCCCCGTAGATTATATCAAGCAGTTGTATTTGAGATGTAGGTTGCATTTGGTGTTGAAGTATAATAATAACTTGTTTAGAAGAACGACCAATAAGACAGAATTTGTAGTGAACGACTTGTGATGCTTGTGATGTATATAAAAAAACAACTATAGCACTAGCTTTAGCTTTATAATATATGTACTAAATAGTTAATGTTTATTTATCGTAAAGAGCATAAGACCTGCAAGAACAAAACCAAAAATGCTGGAGAAGCTAAATAACGCTGGTTTACACGGTACCTTGTTCAGGTGGTTCTCTTCATATATTACAAACAGATCCCAAGCAGTTGCAATTAATGGCTTTACACCTGCTTGGATGCCGACTCCTTGTGATGTACCGCAAGGGTCTTTGTTAGGCCCATTGCTTTTTGTGATTTTTATCAATGACAGCCTCATGTTTTAACCTTTTGAACGCCAACGTCGTCTATAGTCGACATGCGCAAGCGTGCCCTGTGCGCCAACATCGTCTATACTCGACAAAAAACAGGTCACAGAAAAATACAAAATAAAAATATTAAATCATTACTTTTCTGTATTTTATTGATACAACTTAAAAATTGAATCCCCAATTATTACTTAATAGTACACAGCAAACAAAATTGCATATTAGTTATTAAAAAAATATTTGATTATAAAAACAATATTAGTATAAGTACCTAATATATCGATTATCGGGCTTGGCGTACAGGACGTGGAGGTGCCGTTATGGCGTGGCGTTCAAAAGGTTAATCATGCCAACTTTCTATAATATGCAGATGACACAAAAATATTTACGGTCGGCAATAGCCTGTCGATTGTGCACTTTTACAAAGCGATTTGAACAATATTGTACTGATAATAAATTAGATCTGAATATCTCTAAGTGCTTTGCAATAAACTTTACTCGAAAAATTGAACCCGATAAATGTCTATATACTATTAATAATAAATCACTTACAAGTAACTACCATAGAGGACCTTGGAGTAATTCAGGGCTTAAAATTGGTATTTGATAAGCATATTGACTCTGTCGTAAAAAAGGCATATAAATCTCTGGGTTTTATTATTAGATCAACCTCGAAATTCAAACATATTGTATACCACCATACATATGGAGCGCAGTACCCTTGAGTATGCATCAGTAGTTTGGAACCCGCGTTACAACACATACGTCGACCGTACATATGGTGCGCAGTAAGCTATCCAGAAAAAGTTTTTAAGGTACTTGTATATGAGTAAGTGTATTGATCATGGATATGATACTAGATGTAGAAGATATCATTTTCTGCCATTGAAAGATAGACGTACAGTATCCGACATTGTAACACTTCTGAAAGTAGTAGGCGGAGATGTCGATTGCTCTGCTTTACTTACCAAAGTTAATATTTGGGTACCACATAAACTACCCGTTCGGCCCAATCAACCATTAGCATTACCTCGAGTCCACACTAATTACCGACAACATTTTTTTATTATTCGTGCTAGTGGATCTGTCAACGATATCTCAAAAGAAATAGCGAGTTTCAGATGTTCAGTACTAAACACTCACAGGTGAAAAAAAATTCCTCTCTCGATTTTTTCGGCCCTAATCTAAAAAGTGCGACAAACTCATAGGATAACTACTTTTCCTGTTTATTTTTATGTATGGTTTACCCATTTCAATTCTATATGCGAATACCTATCAATTGTTATGATGTTATTTGTTTAAGTTTTTTTCCTTTGTATTCAAGCTGTGGGTTGCGGGTATTCCGAAAACAATAAAATAAAATAAAATAATAAATGTTTATGTTTGTTACGAAAATAATGTTTCTATATCTTCCACTAAAGAAGTTTAAAACCATTTGTTTCGTGTTATTTTTATAATTTCATGGTTATGCACACACGTCAGGCAGTTCTAGATGTTTCGCACATTAACACAGTGTTTATAGAGAGAGATGTAACGTAAGCATAAAATGAACAGCTCTCTAGTAGTAAACTAATAGTTCTGAGAAGTATGAACTGGCGATGGCGGCGCGCGGCGTAAACAAAATCGTTATGAGAACAATAATAAAGCTTGTAATATGTTCAAGTGCGATTCCTCCCGCCGCGCCCGCGCCGCCCACCTCACTCTGCCGACTGCTATAACTACCTACTAGAACAATACTCGTTTTGTTTAGGTATTTAACTAAAGATAAACAATCTTGACGTGTCTTTTTAATCTTTTATCTAAAAACTCAGTTTGAAAATAAAATAACTGCTAAAGATCAATGTAAATACAACAATTACGATTACTAAATCAATTGAACCGTTAGCCTAAGCAGTAGTTTATTTGTTTAATAAGTGTTTGTGTAAGAAGACACATCAAGATTGTAGGTACCTTTATTTAAATACCTAAACAAACCGAGTATAAGTGAATTCTTTCGACGACTAAACACGATAATCGACGTAATGGAGTCTCTCTCTTAGCCTTTATTATTCCCAAGTCACTTGGGGTCGGCTTTTCTGATCTAACCGGATTTGACTGGATATCAGTTTTTACACGGAGCGGCTGCCACCTGACCTCCGCAACCCGAAGGCTAACGATACCCTAAGGCTAGACCAATGTCAGGATATTAGAGGGTACTGACTTTCCCAATAACGACCGCCATAGATGTTCATGGCAGCCGGTACCAACGGCTTAACGTGCTCTCTGAGGCACGGCGCAGGCGATAATTGTCAATCAATACGCAAATAATTTCGAAGTCATATAACTTCCGAAAGTCAAAGTTGCGCGACGTGGGTTCGAACCCGAGACCCTCTGCATTGCAGTCTGTTGGTTTATTTATAATATGTTGGCGGCACAGCGCGACGCGCGGTGGTATTGAATGTGAATGCGATACTTGTGCTTAGGGTCTTAGCTTTGATTTTTGGGTCAGGCAAAGCGTTAACTTCGGTTTTAGTAGCGAACAAGACGTCTTATACTGTGCCTGGTAAACTACAATAGGCTATTACATGGCTCCAAAAGGTTGAAGCGGTCTTTGCTGACGACCATGCAACCTATACAAGGACCAGGAATCTGCCACACAACATGCTTTCTTTAAGCGTTGGCAACATTCGCTGTGAGAACGGCCTCACCCCGGGTCAGGAATTGTCTACCCCTTGTGAGGTGAGGTGCAGGACATGGTGCACTGATGCCTAGAAACCATCATCTCTCTAACTCGGTATATAAATTCGCCTCGTTCCCACTGTGTCACAGTGTTGTAAGGTGGTGACTAAGGTGATGACATAGAAGAATATAGTTCACATAGGCGCTATGGAACTATCAAGAGTGCAAGGGACAAAGCAATGGCCACCTGCTAGCAATGCAAGGTCTTCTAAAGATGCTCTGTATACAAAACAAGTCGTACGTTATTCAGATGCCGTATTCTACTAGGCGGTTTAGGTGCCATGGCGCACCCATTAGAATGGGTATACGGCCGTCTACCGAATTTAGGTACCAACAAACATAGCTGTGAAATCTGGGAGTATTAAGGCGTTATGTCGCCACTGCCATTTCGCCAAGAATTGTTGAGAAGAAGAGTAAATTAGTAAAAATACCAACTAGAAATACAAAACCCATACCAAATACAGGGATAGAAGACACGTCGGTATATTATGAAAACGAAACATTTACAGAACAGCATTTTCTTAAGTAAGCGTAATTCTCTCCTTTTGACCTGGGGGTGGTGGGCTGCGTGGGCCTACCCGCCACCCGATCAGTACCAGGTCCGAGAGGCGGCGTGCGTGTTCCCACGCGCGCCTCTGAGTCGTGTTTTTGTCCCCCTACAAGGGGACAGTAGAGGGTCTTTTATGTAGTGGCTTGCCGTTTCACACGGCGGGCCGAAACCTCGGCGGGGTCGCGATTGCATGTGAAAGCGATTCGCGCGGCCCCGCCGTCTATGGTTATGTCGAGGAACACTGTGGTAGGTTTAGTTGGTATTACCGGGGTATCTTTTCCCCGGTGAGCCCGACATAACCTCTCCGTCGCCCCGCGGAGAGGTATGCGTCAAAGCATTACCCCACGTAAAAAAAAAAAAGTCTCTCCTTATATTTTATTTAAAATCGAGTAAGTGCTCCTTGATTCTATATTAGGGTTTAGTGAGTTTAGTGTAGAAAGGAAAATGTCGAAAATGTCAATTGAACGCTTTCGTTCTTTATCCTTAAATATTTTATTGATTGAATTGAACTCGTAGCGTTTCATTTCTTTATTTTCAAGCCACTTTATTTCATATTTCAAAAACACTATTCTTATGTAAGTTACATAATACTATGTGTGTGTATATTTTATGAGAACGCAATATGGATAACTCATTCTTAAACCTGTTGAGTGTGCAGAATATATGGCCTAAACGATATCGAAGAGTCAGGTCAAAAAACAGCTGTTTTTTGTCTTGACTATAGAGTCTATATTATACCTAGGCTGCTTATTGCATTAGAGTTCCATCCAGCAACTCAATGTGCATTCGAGCGACCGCCTAATGCGAATTTTGCGGAAAAGATTTTAGTTATATAGTGACATGACGATGGTGTAACTGAAAAAACATTGTCACGCAACAATGGTAGTGAAGAGTGCTGGCTATATCACTCGTAGTAAGTGATCAATAAAAGATTGTTTTATGTAATTATAAGTTAGTTGGAACTCAAAAGAATCGCTGCGTTGCTACTTATTATCAGTTAATAGATGCCGATGTACAGCGCCTCCATAATTTTAATAAGAAGATTATTTGGCTGCGATAAACAGTATGATAGAGATTCTTCCTCAATTAAACATATCCAGGTTTTTAAGGTAATCGTCAGTGTGATCTTGGTCTCTTGCGCTGGCAGCACGACTTTCATGTTGAAATGTTGGCAATGCGCTAGTAATAGCGCTACAAGCAGCCATAGAGTACGGTAACCACTTACCACCCAGCAAGCGGTTTGTTTGTAGCCTTGCGAGTATGAAGCCAAGCTTAAATGACTGTATCATAATGTTGCTATTATCTGCAGGTTTATGTTTATCAGACGCTATGCGCCAGAGTTTTATAATGCTACGTGACGCGAAGTTTGAGGGGCCGGACAGGCGAGTCAAGGAGAAACTGGTGCGACGGTGCATGCCGCCGACCGACCAGATGGATGCGCTGTATGCGATGATTAACCAGAGTACGTCCCGCCCGCTGGCCCGCACGAGAACCGCCGGCGACGTTACCAGCGAACAACTCAACGAATATATCAATATGACCGCGTTACGATCAGGGCCGCAGAATCCAACATCTAATGCGACCGGACAGTTGCTTATGGATCCTCAAACACGCATGGTCACAGACCTAATCCTGTTTCTAATATACAGTGTCAAGTAGAGTCTGGAAGATATACATCCTATACTGGACAAGTACGAGATGGGCGAGAGATTTCGTTTAGGCCACATATTCTGCACACTCGACAGGTTTAAGAATGAGTTATTATCGATGTTTGTGGACCTACTCAGGGTTAAGACACGTTTAGTGGCCGGCCACATTATATTCTACGAACATCTGTGGCCTAAAAACATCGATATCACGTACACCGTAGAGTTTCTAATTCACATAGAGAACAAACAACAAGAGGAACTGGATAAGATGTTGAAGCAATTCCACGCCTCTAAGAAAGATTTTCAGAGATACCAGGAATATGCAAATAAACAATGGCCGTAACGTTCAAGAAGTTGAGCTCTGTTCCGAATGGGTACATGACATGATGATATATGTATATATATGTTTTCTATTTAGAAAACATATATATCTCTAACTTTAACTTTATTAACTATTTACTTATGAGTATATTGTTCACTTCACAGATAAACTAACCCTTTAAACAGGAGGAAATATAGTGCATTATTAATACCGCCAATTAACAACAAATCATTAACATGCAGCAGGAACAGTGTCGGGTACAGAACTTTCGGGACGTCAGCATTTATGTCCATGCGGTTAGAGCAATCACCGTCAACCATAGTTTGGATGCATCTGCCGGACAAAAAGCTGGCAACCCATTCGCATAATCCCTTGGGTAGTCCATACCATGGTAAATTCGATAGAATACCTTTGTTCCAGATCTAATTAAAGGCCTTCGCCATGTCCATCTGACAGCCAATGCCTCACCTTGGCTCTCAATGGCTAGTGTCCATCGGTGTGTGAGATACACGGGAAGGTCGCCGGTTGAGCGAAAATGGTAGAAGTCGTATTGTCGGTTACTCAACAAATCGTGACCCTCAAGGTACCTCAGGTGCCGAGAGTTGATCACTCGCGCCTTCACCTGGGAGAGAACGGAAGTTATGGCGATGGACCTGTAGTTCGGTGTGTCAGAACTGTCACCTTTTTTTGGCACTAGGTAACCGAATGAGGTCTTTCATAAAGACGGAACTTGTCTTGTGGAATAGAAAGCGCTTCAATACTGGACACAACTCAGGAGCACACTGCTTTAGCACCACTGTCGGTATGCGTCTGGCCATTAGTTCCCGCCGGACCTTACGTGGTGAAATTGAGATTTCCGGCATGGAATAACCGCACCACGGGATGGTGGGTGGCACGGCGCCTCCGTCGTCATAGTCGAGTTTGAGAACCCAGCAAATCGGCAAAGACGACTGACACTTCGGCAGCCTTGGCGAGGAAGCAGAAAGCGCGACTCCCGGAAGGGAAGCTGGCAAGTCGCTCGCCCATTCTGCCGACGAAATCAAACTTAGCCCTGACATCCACTCTTTTATTGAGCCTCGAGGCAGCATTGAATTTGCGTTTCACTTCAGGCATGTTAGGTTCCTTATTAGTAATGGCCGTGGTCCAAGCGTCATAGGCAGATTGCTTTAAGGCTTTAGCATCCTAAACCACAACAGTGCCCTTCCTGTCTACCGCCACACTCACGAGTGACTGAAGCGCCGGCGGGGGGCGGGACAGTAATAATACTGCCACGGTTAACAAACTGTTCAAGTAACTTATTCTTAAAACTGTTTATTAACAGTTTTAAGAACAGAAATATTATTTGAAGCTCCAAACAGAGTGCAAAACAACTGCAGCAAAAAGTGTTGAACCGACGTGTTTTATAGAATTTGGCTGATGGCATATTGGTTGAAGCGAGATTGCATAGTGCTAATAGAGGAAAGCAAAATGTATGAAGGGACTTTTCATCAAAAGATTGCTATATCGAAAAACGCTTTATCTGCCGTTCAACTGAAATTTCAGGACGAGAATAACGGCCTAAGCTCCGATTCTCTATTTTTGTGTACAGCTTGAAGCATGAACAGCATGAAGTTCTAAAAAAATATAGCAAGTCTGATGTCGGAAAATACATCATGTTTGGGAATTATGTACTAAAATTGCATTGTCTTAAGCGCCAAAAATGTGCTCAGAATTGCATGAAACTCGGCTCATCCGAAAAAATCGCTGATTCCGAATGTATATATAAAACTCAATATCGGCTAAAGTGTCCGACTTTAAACACCTTTCATCCGTCGAAAATAATTTTTATATACCTTCTTCTTCTTCTTATTGAAGTCTAAGTGACTTGTCGGTGTAGCTTGTCTCTCCATATCTGTCTGTCCAGTGCCATTTCTTGCATTTCTCTGTACGACATGACACCTAACTTTTCCCTGATCTGACTAATGTAACTTATTCTTGGCCTTCCTCCTCCGCGCTTTCCTTCTACCTTTCCCTCAATGATGTTTTTAATAAAAGTGTCATGTCGTAAGAGATGGCCAACCATTTTATGTCTTCTAGCTGCAATAGAGTTAAGTAGCGTTCTGGTTTCATTGATCTTTACCTATTTATATACCTACTAGTGCGTAATTTGTTTATTTTTTTAATAGGTAGGTATTTCGCTTTTTCCACCGAGTTAAGTACCTGGATTAATAAATAAATAAGTGGATAGGGTGAAAAAAAATGACACACGAGTGACCTACAGACCTACGCTCACGTTAAAAAACTACTTACATATATTATTGAATTAGACGAAATATCATTATGAAATGATTATGAGAGTAATAAATGGTAGGTACCTAGTAAGATTTACATTATAATTTACTCTTTAAGTAAGATTTTGTTGTTGAGTTAGAGGTTTTGATTGCTGTAGGTTTTGTCACACGCGATGGGATGGTAACGTTAACGTCCGGCATCAGAGGGGTGAACAAAAAAATTTTTATTACGAGTTGCTCCGTGCTGTTGGTAATGAGACGCTAATAAGCCGAGAAGAAGAAAAATATTATAATTACTCGTCAGCTGTTTCTTGCATTTTGGTTGAGTAGGTAGGTATTGAAGTTTGTAAGGATTAGAGTTTGGTAACCTTCTGCGAACGCAGTTTATTTTTTTATCCACAATAAAGAGAGCTCAATTTTTTTCCAGACGCCTGGAATGGCTGGAACTGATCTGCCGAAATGATGTAGAAAACAAACCAAACTCTGCTGCCTACCGGATTTGTGAAAAAACATTTTAATGTGGACGACATACGACAATCATTACGCCGAAAACTTAAAAAAAAGAATGCCCTGTCATCATTGATGCTGCCAAGCTTACCAAGTACCGTTCCACGAGGTTCTCGGAAAGAAGACAAACAAACTCAAACTGATCTATCGGTTGGAGTCGAAAACAATACACAGACTATAAATGCAGCGAATGAAAGTTATGCTCAACCCTCAACGAGTCTCTCTTGCAACACTCCAAGGTAAAGAAATCTGAAGGCTGAACTCCTCCAATGCAGAAAATAAGGGTGGTTTTTATTGTAAGCCTACTGAACAAAAACAAAACATGATTTTTGTTGAACACTTCCTATTTCATTCACAAGTACTTTCATTTTTTAAATAAAATATATAATATTTACAATCACTGAAATAGAAAGACACTCAAGTAGGTACATGAAATTATAATACTGTAGGCGGACAGCCTTATCGCGTCTCGGAGTCACAATACTAATAGATAACATTACTGTGACTCTGTATTATGATATAATAATTATAAGTAAAAGTTCTTTAACATTTTCGTGAATTAGATTAAATATATAATTAAAATAACAGGAACATTATTGCTTTTATCGCTAGATAGTTATCATTTCACTATCACCACACATACTACGGTGTACGTATAGCAACAACTGCACACTGTACACTCATAATAATATACGTACTTACGTAGTATCAACTCGCACACAAGCGCACGAACAGTGATACTGATGGCATCGCACGCACACATGCAAACTTCATAAACAGACACTAAACCGGCCAGTCGCCCACCAGTCAGGCTCAGGCGGCATTAGTGTACGGTGACATGTGACGTAGCACCGCGTCGCACACGCGCCCCGCGTCCCGCGCCCCGCCCCTCGCACGTCCTATAACTCGTGTAACCGGTAGGGTTGTACAAAACAGTTAGCTATTGCGATACATATTCGCTATGGAGAAGAAAGTTGAGTCAAAGAAAAAGCGTATTCGCTGCTGTATCTCGAGCTGTCAGAACGATAACTTCACACATACCGATCTCAATTTCTACAAAATGCCTGCAAACGCTGAAAGGTACCTGTTGATATATTATACTTATATGTACCGTCTACATTTTAGTCTTCATGAGATTGTATGATACAAGGTTAATATAATGAATGGCTTGGGCTTAGAATCAAGTCGCCTGAATTTGAGGATACTGGAAGTGTAGGGGGTTCAAGGGACCTCGTATCTAACATCCAAAAGTATTTTTGGCTACCGGAGTTGAGTCTATATATTTTTTATCACTTTTTAAAAGTTCGCTTACTATTGTGAAACGGAACGTAATTTTTATACTTATGTCTTGACTTTAATGTTTTAAGCAGGATGTATACCTAATAAAACGCGTAAAACGAAACGTAAGCGGCTATCCTGAATGTAAAATTTGAAGGATAAGTTATGTGTCATTCCGTTGCTTTCGAGTTTACGTGAATGTGTTCCCGTGTTATGATTTGTGTTTTTTTGATGACTTGGCTACGTGTTTGGACTCTGATTAGATTACTTAACTGTACGACCTCGGCTTACCTACTGGACACTGATTGCACGCTATTACTGCCTGTGATGGCGTCTGGAAGTAGTGGAAGTGGACGCGATCCAGAACCTGGGGTCTACGAGTTCGGGGCTCGGTGGAGGACAAGTGGATTGGGACGACGGACCCTTTGTTGAACGATGCCTCAACACGGCAGAAGTGCTCACCATGTATAATTTGGCGGGGCTGATAAGATCATTAGGCACCAATGAGCAGTGCGTCGCATTCGCTGAAGAAAATAGCTTAATACACTCGGAAAAACTACGTCGAACACATCGCACTGCAATGAAAGTTGCTAAGTCAACAAACAAATCATTTGGGTGTTGGTGTTGCTTCAAAGGGAATTGCAAAACAAAATCAAAAATACCCAGAAACACTGGAACATTAAAATTGTATGCCACTAATGGCATTCAGAAATAATTTTAATATTATATTATTATATAAATTATTTTTAATGTTTTATACCTTTTTCTATGTTTATTATAGGGCGTCATATTGAGGGCTATTGGGTACTTGGTATAATAGAAGATGGGTCAGAAGATTTAAGATTGGAAGTGTGCCCAGACAATGTAAGATCATCTGAGATATTGGTGCCGCTTATTGAAAAGCATGTGGAAGTCGGCACCACCATCCATACCGATTATTGGCGAGCTTCTGATTGTTTGTCTGATCACGGATATATACATAAAAAAGTGTGCCACTCGGATCCTGACAGTCCGTTTGTAGCTGCTGAAGGGACTCATACTCAACGAATTGAGTACCAGAGGAGAGCAGAGAAAAAGGTTTTTAAAAAAGTCACTTTCAAAAACACCCAAAATTTTTCGGATGTTATTTTTGAATATTTGTGGCGGCGAAATTTAACAAAATATAAAAAGATCCCTTTTTAGAGTTAATGAAGGCTATAAAACATGTAAACAAATTGAAATAAATTAATAATCAAAGTTTCTGCATTTTATTTCATACCTAGAACCTACACACATCACTACTATTGATTTTTATTGTGAATTATTAATAAGCCTATTTAAATGTATCACATTATTAACTTATGTGACATTATAAAATAACATTGTATATATTTGCATGCCAAATGGTAGAATGTACTGGCTTCTATGTAATACCAATTTCACCATCAGTATGTTACCTGCATTCTTAGCAAATAAATTTGTGATTCTGATTCTGATACTAGTAAGTTACGATGGGGTTGGGTGTCACATGGAAGGGGAGAGAGGGATTGACCCCCGCCAGAAATAAATGTCATCTCGCATCAAAAAAAAGAAACATATTGGATTATACATATGTATGTATATTATGTATTTCCGGCGGGCGGCAGTGGTGAAGGGCGAGTGTCCCTACCCCCCCTCCCCCCATCCCACGCAACCCCCTAAAATGGCGATCGATTTTTAAACTTTAACCTTATTAGTAAATGAAACGTCCATCACGGCGGCGACTCAATTAACTAATTATAAAAGTGACAACCCTACCATAGCAGCATTATTAGGAATTGAAATTCGGACGAGCAAAAGCGCGAGCGGCGCGTAGTGCACACGCACACACGCGCGTACGTCGACAATCGACGACTCGTTGACGTCACGGTTAGAGCGTCTTGCTCTCACTTCAAGATACATTTTTCTCAATAGCATTCATTGTGTTTTATAATAAACTAGCGACCCGCATCGGCGTCGCACGGGTAGTACAAAACCTTAACAAATTATACACCTAAACCTTGCTCATGAATCACTCTGTTTATTGGTGAAAACCGCATAAAAATCTGTTTAGTAGTTTTCGAGTTTATCGCGAACAGACAGACAGACAGACGAGGCGGGAGTCTTCGTTCTGTAATATGTACTGATTAGGACGATGATACTGCTCCCGTAGAGAGCTCCAGTGTCCTAGCACGTCAAATGTGCTATTATATATGAGCTGTGCGTATTGTGCGCTGTTGGTACCCGTAGCGCATTGTATGTGTCGATAGAACCTTAATTATTTTAGACCACTGCACAGTCAACGATATAACTCGATTCATATAATTATTTTATTAATGATCATTCGCCATATTTAAAAGAGTAAGTACCTATAGTTGGTAAGGGATAATTTATTAAATGTCACTACAAACTACAAAATAACAAACATTTTATTACTATTTAAATAATTTTAAATGCGTTATTTTAGACATTTGAATATCTTTTGTCTATTCTAACGCATTACACAGTCCGCCTAACAAGTATTATTATTTGCTTGGTTAGTGTTTTAGTTACTTACATACATAATTATTTTATTATAATTGGTATATGTACCTAAAAATATCCATTTGGTAATACATACACATTCATGATTTATGTAGATAATCTTTAAATAGAATAATTAACACTAATTAAATTACATTTTTAAACATATTATGAGATAGGAATGCAAATGTGTGTTTCTGTGATAGTCTTTCCTTGATTTCGCTGGTAAATAATAATAAACCCCGAGATATTCAAATGAATATCCGACTTGTAATATCAACAAGATACCACGTTTTATCTGTATATATATATATTATAAATAGGTGCGTGTACAAAATAGTATATAATTATGTATACGTATTTATGAAACTGATTCACAATTTAAAGGCCGATATAGTAAGTACCATAGAAAATTGTAGAATTATAAAACTGTGCACACATTGGTCTATAGTGTATAGGTACACCATTAAATGGCTGTACGCCCTAAGATTACAACTCAACGAAAATAAAAGCGTTATATTGTCAATTTTAAAGACTGTTCACGATATTCCGTCAGTTCATAATTTGACTACAGTTATATTACCTATAAACAAACAGTTCTTACAATATTACTGTGACTTATATACTCAGTGGATAGGTTCAATAGATATCACACAAAATGGTCTACGATAATGTTCCTTTCTATATTCGATTGATCCTCTTATGCTAGTTAGAGTACGTAATGCCACACAAACACCAATCTAACATATGATATTTTTTTACAGGCGAAGTTTATGGCTGGAGAAAGCCCAGGTGCCGAGTGACATCAAGGTCACTCGGCACTTGGGTCTTGTCTATGTCAACAAAGACTATCCAAGAATGTACGTGTGCAGCAAACACTTCGAGGAGAAATACATAAGTCACACGAGCAAGCGACTGCGGAAAATAGCCGTGCCGACTCTTCACCTGCCCGAGTCCGTGGTCACAAGCGCACCGGGCGAAGACACGCCGGACGAGGCAGGTGTGGATAAGCCCAACGCGGATAAGGCAGACTTCACCACCACCAGCATACACACACACGTCACTGCCGTCAAGAGGCCACTAGAACACGATCCTGATCAGTCTCAAAAAAATAACCAAGAAAAAGTAGTCAAAATAAAAGAAGAGCCCCATTGTTTAACTGTCTTTATAGCAGAAACTCACGAGGAAGAAGAAGAACAACAACAGACAGAAGCAATGGATACTGACCAGATAAAGACGGAAAATACACCTGAATTAGAAAATCAACCCAGTGTCATAGAAAAGTATAAGAAGCAAGTATATACAATGACTTGCAAAATGTTAGCTTTAGAATTGTATTTTAGAACTCCAGTTTCGTATCGAGTTCTACGCAATTCTTTTAACCTTCCTCAGATCTCTACAATATACAGGCTATGCATCCCGAAGTCGACCGAGTTAAGCCAAACCGTGTTAGATGCTTTAAAGATAAAAACTGAAATTATGACAACAGCGCAGAAACAATGCGTCGTATGCGTCGGCACGATGAGCTTAGCGCCAAATATCCACTATGACGCCAAAACCGATAAGATCACCGGTTTTCATGAGGTAGATGGTGTCCAAATGTTAGAACCAGCAAGAACCGCATTGGTAGTCATGGTGCGTGGACTATTTTATGACTGGAAACAGGCAGTTGCCTTTGCATTTCTATCAAATTTTCAAAACTATTCACACGTAAAACTATTTATTGACATAATCATTAAAAGAGTATTCCGCCTAGACCTCAATGTGCGCGCATATATGACTGATGTCGAGACAGATTTGGTGACAGGAGGCAACGAGAGAAAATTCTGTGCGGAAACTCCTTATATACATATAAACAATAAAAAAATTTACTACTTGTATGATCCACTATATTTAATGAATAACATCCGTGACTACTGGGTCACTCATAACTTTGTATTTTATAGTAAGCTGGTAGCTAATTTTCAAATCTTACTAGAGTGTTACCAGCAGGATCTAAAAAAGCAGTCCTTAAAACTCGCTCCTAACTTATCTCTTAGTCACGTGCGTCCCATCAAGGACACCTTGGACGAGTTGGGCGCCACTAAAGTGGTGTTCAGCAGCGCCACCGCCACGGCCGTCTCCGCGTACATCGACATGAAGGCGCTGCTGTCTCCCGCGCGGGACACAGTGCAGTGGATCATCACCATGAACAAA
Organism: Catocala fraxini; assembly: GCA_930367265.1. Classification (NCBI taxonomy): domain Eukaryota; kingdom Metazoa; phylum Arthropoda; class Insecta; order Lepidoptera; family Erebidae; genus Catocala; species Catocala fraxini. Next base: position 24,961,290 of record OV884042.1, on the reverse strand, counting down.
CTGATGGACATGCTTAACTTTAGTTCATCTTATCCCCCCGAAGATAAGAGTCACGTGTTCACCGGTGAAGCGTCGCAAGTAGGCTTCCTAGTTGGAATGCTGCCTCTCTTTTTTCACTTACGTGCGGTGCCCACAGGCAAAATTAACTTAAAAGCGCCAGAATCAATAAAACCAGCATTTACAGAAAATGTCCGAGTTACAATCAACGCTATTCTTCTGTTATACGGAGACTTAAAAACTGAGAACTGTTGGTTTCCAATCGTCGGATTAACTCGTGACTGCCTCACCGATTTTTTTGACAAGGTTCGTCAGAAGTACGGCGCCCGGACAACAACTAAAGATTTGCTTACGTGTATAAGTAAATTTCCTATTTTTAATATTTTTCTGTACTCTTGCAAGAAAAGGTGTCCCAATGACTTGGACACATTTACGACGCACGCAAGACGGATGACAGATATAGAAATATATGAGGAAGTGGCTGCCGAGCCGCTTGTGGACGTTTGTACCGACGCATGCGCAGAGTTCAGTATAATAGAGTTGCCGACTGAACACAGTCTGGATCATTTCGCATTGTACTTGTTACATAAAGGGTACCAGCAGCACAGAGATTGCATCGACATGGAGAGCTACGCCTGCAGCTACGAAATGATCAAAAACGATACATTATATATTGGTTTTACACCTAGCGATGAAGATGTTAGAAACTTGGTACCTCACGAGTTTGTCGAGTTTGTAGAAATATTAGAAATTAAGTTTAAGGATTATTTTAGAGAAAATCGTTTGACGCGCTCTATATCAGGGCTTCTAAGCTTCGTAAGGAAGGTTACGTTTGAGATGCCCTGTGAATGTTTCCCCGTAGATTATATCAAGCAGTTGTATTTGAGATGTAGGTTGCATTTGGTGTTGAAGTATAATAATAACTTGTTTAGAAGAACGACCAATAAGACAGAGTTTGTAGTGAACGACTTGTGATGCTTGGCGCCTAAATATATTTAAAATTAATGGTTTGTATTGGTCTTTTATTTATCTCTTTCACTTACTAATGTCCGTCTATGTATTGTATATATTATATGTACATATTAAAAAAGACAGCTATAGCACTAGGGATAATCTCTATAAATCACGGGCAAGTTAACAAACCTTTGTAATATAAATAATTCTTAGATCCTACAATTTTATGACCAGTATGAGGATGAGCAGCGATAGCGTAGAGATGAGCAGAGATAGCAAGAGAGGCCGCTGGACTGCCAGGCAGAGGTGTCGAGTTCGACCCCAAGACACGCACGTCTGCCGTCCGCCTTTTCGAAGTTATGTGCATACTAAATAGTTAATGTTTATTAATCGTAAAGAGCATAGGACCTGTAAGAACAAAATAAAAATTTTAAAACTTGTGTTGAATATAATAAAGAAGATCCCTTCCAAAATTGGCTTTTACACATCCTAACATAGGTTGTACCAGAGAGCTGTACCGTAATTTATCCAAGCAATTTCAGTTAGATTTTGTTTCTATAAATTTATAGATGTCATTGATAATATACTATTATGATCGTCATCGACTATTAGGAGGTATTGATAAAATACCTCCTAATAGTCGATGTTAAAAATAGATATGTACTGTTATTCTAGTTTAGGGCTCACGTAACAAGTGAGTCTAACGCCCGTGACACTTGTAGATTCCGCAACGCTACTAAGAATTTCTTTGCAGAAAATCTACAAGTACTTTTGACTGCATGTATGCCGTAGTGGTTTAAGAAGACGCCTCGTCACTACCAGTGTGCTGAGGGTTATAGGTTCGATGCCGACACAGATAGTAGAAGTTTGTTGTTCGTTGTTTTAAAGTTTATAAAGTTCTCCGCGTGACAGGCTTTCGCACTATGAATAATAATTATTCATATTGCGAAAGTCTTTTTAATATAAAATAATTATTTTGCTTTATATAATACTACATTCAGGAATCGAGCCTAAAACCATATGCTAGCGCCGATCCACTTTACGAAAGAGCACACGTTAAAGTGTTATGCATAATAATTATAAAAAAGAATTATTTAAATTATTAATATAATTTATAAAACTAATGACATCTTAAATTTGTTATGTCAAGCAGAAAAGACCTTCTACCAACGCTTTCAATTGATTGGAAGTTTGGGGCCGATGTCACGAGCCTCAGCCCAGCACCCCTTAGGCAAGACAAATGAACTGCGCCTCTCTAAGAATACGGCTTAAAGAAACATAAATGGAGTAAATTAGGGTTAAAATCAATATTGTAGATGTTCTTTACTGCTTGACATTTTGTTAATATATGTTTTTGGTGTGGTATAAACAGCGGATGGGTAAGCTAGCCGTGTTCCAATCTCAACCAAACAAAAATATTAACTATTACAAACATGCTTAAAATTATAATAACATTTTTATAAGAAAGAAATAGGTACCTATGTAATACACTTAGGTACATGGTCTCAAGCATCTACTCAAGGGGATAGAGCAGACGTGTATTATAGAGCTCGCATTACGCTTTGATTGAGGTCCCAAATATGTAATAGAACGAAGGTGTTATGCCGCCTACTGGTATAGCACCAGACTGCGTGCTATTGAAAATTTTGTTGACAGAAAAAGCTTATGCAACTGATCGACCTGGGAATCGAACGCAAGAACTTATGCACAGCAGTTGCATATTACCACTACGTCAACGAGGCTGTAGGATACGTATGTAAAGTAGACAAGTAAAATCAATTTTTAAAGCCTGCTCATTAGTTATCTGCTCATTAATTAGAATTAGTAAGTACGGATTTACCCTAGTAGGTATATACAAGGTGAGCGGATGTGTACCTATAACGCCCATATTTAGGGTTACCATCTATCACGCCAGCCAGACTCCGAGCTGTTCTTGAAGAATGTTCGAGAGGGAAATCGACTCCAGGGTCTTATGATCTATCGAAAGTGTCAACGTTAAATAAAGAGGCTGTTTACTAGAATGGCGGCAAATATTTAAGTAACAAGCTGCTACCCCCGACTTGGTCCGCGTGGAATTTCACAAAAAATCCACACTTTTTAGATCGCAGATCCCTTTTTCTAATCTAACCATGCAGGCTCTGTGAGAATACCAGCGTTGTGGATGTACTGCAACATTGCTGATGCAGGACCTTATTTGTTCTTATACATATTGGTTGTGTTTACTGTTACCTCATGAGCGTGGAACAAATACAATTATTTTTCTTTCTTTCTTTCTTCCTTTTTTTCTATAATAAACGTAGCCTAAGTTACTCCTTATAACATCAGCTATCTGCCAGTGAAGCCGTTTCAGATATTAGCCGGAACAAACAGATAGACAGACAAAAATTTTAAAAATCGTGTTTTATATATCTACAATACTTTCATATGCATTTAGTAAAAAGTTGTTATTCTGACAATACAAACAGACACTTCAATTTTATTTATTTGTATAGATTACGAACCCAAATTATTTCACTTGGTTGCTCAATAATAAACAAGCATCACGTGCCCATCCGCCATTCTCCGTTACCCGGCCAATAATTAATCCAATCGACTATCTGATTGATCAATCATGCGATCAAGAGCGTTCCTTTGTTTTGGGTCGGTGCAGTTGATTTTTATGCCCGGCACCCGGCACCCGGCACTCGGCGTTCCCGGTTTATCCGGGTGAGATATGATCCCGGTAATGGCGGCGGAACGAACGATCATTATACCTATTTATTTGATAATCATTAATTGTGGATGGCGCACTGCTTATTGGACAGACAATAATTCAACACGTGACGTATTCATCTATGTGGAAGATAATAAAGATGTTTGGTTGTTTGTTACACAATCATGTGTGAGATAGGTATGCGTTCCTGTAGTATTTAATCGAGCGAAGCTGGAGGCAGAAACTAGTACGCGGTACCGTGCATGAGACATGTGTGAATATATCTAAGAGTAGTGACATCACATAATCCCTGGGCTTAAGCCTGTCAATCATTGTCCTTAAATAATTGAGCCACAAAATGTAAAAAATTTTAGTCAGAAAGCAATTTTGTGACCAGGGATATCTACACTGACATTTTAAATGATAAATTTATAATGGTATCTGTTTTTCAAGACAAACTGTGTAATCGCTACTTGCTATTACGATATAATACTTCAGATTGCACCAAAAATTCCTCATTATGAAAATGCCAGTTTATATTACAGAGACCACCAGATACCTACATCAAATGTATACCACTCTTCATTCTGCTGTTAAGAAATCATACTGTTTCCCTAAAACTATAGGTATATTGCACAGCTGGCGCAGTGGTTTAAATGGTCACTGAGACTGAACCTAGTGTTGCGAGTTCGATAATTAAACGGAAAAAATGTGTGGTCTATTGAGAGAATGTGAGTGTTTTTAAGTCTGTTGTTTGAACGTTATGAAGTCCACAGTAATACGGAAGTTATTATTAAAGCTAATAGGTTTATTATTTACGATTACAAAACCAATTCACAAATGAAATTAGACATAGACACACCTCAAAAGCTAAAAATAACTCAAGAATATTTGTATGTCATGCCACAGAATAAGGAAGAGTCAAAAAGTGGCATATAGTTGCCATTCGCGTGTTACAAACCTGTGCAGTTGGTCATAACTTTTACAACTTATGCAGTGTCAATATTATGTCAGTTCAGTAAAAAACAGCAGCATTATGCCTATACATATCCGAAGAGCAAGACAGCCTGCAGCATCCATATTGCGTCAGCTATGTGTTGACGCCAAACGGTTCCAGAGTTTGCGCTACTATTAAGAATTGGTTTACCAAAACGTTAATAAAATAAAAAAAATAAAAGTACTTGAATACCAAAAGGAGTACAGAAATATATATTATGTGGTTCAGTGGTGTCCAGTGGCTCCTCACTAGGCAAGCCAGTCCTATGGCAAAAACTTAGGTATTATATCGGTCAGTATTTCAATATTTTCAAGAAAATGAAAGCACAAGCTTATATTCGATTATATTATTATATTATGTCAGGTTCTAAATATGTAACAAATTCAAATAATTTAGTCGAACTCTACTTTTAAAAATCTAGATCTAAATGAACTAAGTTTTATATTATATAGGCATTTAAAGTGAAATTAAATATTTTGTGTGACTAACTCATTATCAGCGGAAGGCGTGGTGTTGCCAGTGAGCAGAAACGAAATGATTCTTATTATAGTGTTAGTATTTGTTTTTATTTTTGTTTTGCTTTTTCTTTTTATTTTTTGTTCTTTGTATGTTTTGAATGTGCCCTTTTGTGTGCCAAAGTAAATCATTTTTATTTCTTTCTATAAATTAATTATTGTTTTCTTATTTTTATTTTTTAAACATAACAGCGATCCACTTTTTCTTAAGACTTAAAACTAGGGTTAGTAATATACATCTGGTTGACACACCAATACTTCGACAAAATGCCTTAATATAGATGCGTCATATTTACATGACAATGTTTGCAGAATGTTGTTGTTGCTACCTCTAATTCTGCTTAACAAGGACGCAGTCTTGTTTCTTATTATGGCATAAAAGTCATCAGTTCGCGCCTCAGCGAACATGTCAGACGCGCTGCATTAATGGGGCAGCCTCAACAATACTCTGAAAAATATTATTATACTGCACCCTTAGTGCACCTAAAGTCCTACGCGAACAGTTGACCCACAGACCACCCGTGTAGAACGATTGGCAGTATGATTTAAAAAACATGATTTTAACCTCTTTACTACAACAAGCAAATCTATGAGCCAACATGTTACTTCGGGCAGCAAGCGCCCTTCGTTCTCTTTCAAAGCCCACATGATCCCTGAGATCCTCGGTGACATAGTGCCCTAAGTATTGATATAGGTACGCGCTTTTAAGGGGCCTTCCATTAAGAGATATAATGGGATCATATCCTATGTGCTTTACGGGGACCCCAAAGACCATGTATTCGCTATTCTTAACATTGTATGTTAAATCATGGCTAGACGCATACTTGCTACAGATATTTAGCATCTCTCTGATTGAGCCAGCCGTGGGACCCAGCAGCACTGTGTCATCAGCATAGCTTATATTATTGACTCCGATGCCGTGGATTGTACATCCAACTGGTAGCTTGCTGAGTTCCACAATAAGCTCGTTAATGTACAGATTAAATAGCTTTGGTGAAGATAACCCACCCTGTCTCACCTCACACTCCAACCTGTATCTACTCCTCAGAGAGTGCGTTATTCCAGCGAATCTGGCTATATTGATTTGACTACCAGAACTGAAACAAACTCGTTAGCTCCGGTGGTACCCCCTCTTTCCTAAGTTTACCCCAAAGGATATCATATGACACAAGGTCAAATACCCCTGAGAGGTCAAGGCAGTAAGCGTACACCGGAGTGCTAGCCTTGTAGTACTGGACGGCCTGCTTCAAACAATAGATTGCACTTTCTGTGGAAAGTCCAGGCCGAAACCCAAACTGTGTGTCATGTAGTTTTATCCATTTATCAAGCTGTTTATCAAGCAAACCGTCCAATACCTTAGCAATTATGGTTGCCAAAGATATGGGTCTATAGTTCGCCTTATCCGATAAGTTACTAGTTTTATTTTTTACTACTGGGACCACTATTGTCCTCAGCGGAGAAGAAATACAGAGGGAATAAAATAAAGCTAACACTCTAGGTAAGTGCACCCCGGCATGTCTGAGGTGCTCGATGCTGAGACCATCATGACCTGGAGATTTACCACTGGACATTTTTAAAATTATCTTCTTAACTTGTTTGCCCGAAAACGATATTGGTAGATAGTCATGACTGGTTTGAACATCAATCACCTCCTGAGCCCTGCCCAATGGGGAGGCAACTATATATTGCTCCTTAAACATGCTAGAGCCTCGCTGATTTCAGCATGAATGGGCAGCCTCGACCGGGAAAGGTCTACCCTCTCACAGAATATCCACGTGAAATAGCAGTATTCCTACTGTTGTGTTTCGTTCGGTGAGTGAGAGTACCGGAGGCCCAATCACCCTCTTTCCCCCTTCCCGCGCCTTCTCCTTCCCACTTCCTTTCCTAAAGGGTCGGCAAAGCGCAAGTGATGCCTCTGGTGTTGCAGGCGTCCATAGGCTACGGTGACCACTTACCATCAGTTGGGCCGTATGCTTGCTTGTCACCTCAGTAGTATAAAGAAAAAGCTATATTTTCAGGCGAACCACAATCCCTCACACTGACAGTACGACTCGGTCTAACATTCAATTTATTTGTGGCCTTCCTTCTTGATGATTTTGATGGTGATTTTGAATATAAGTGTCAAAAAATAAAAAGTTTTTGATACTCTCGCATTTCTTCCCAAATTCTACCTGATCGAGGTCTATTATGAAGCAATGACAACTAATACTTAGACCGTGCCTCCCTATGTGCGCTTTGAACGTACCTGTTCCAGTCTTCCAAGCGTTTTTTTACGACCATTTTCGATGTTTCTATATCTTCCACTAAAAAAGTTTAAAACCATTTGTTTCGTGTTATTTTTATAATTTCATGGTTATGCACACACGTCAGGCAGTTCTAGATGTTTCGCACATTAACACAGTGTTTATAAAGAGAGATGTAACGTAAGCATAAAATGAACAGCTCTCTAGTAGTAAACTAATAGTTCTGAGAAGTATGAACTGGCGATGGCGGCGCGCGGCGTAAACAAAATCGTTATGAGAACAATAATAAAGCTTGTAATATGTTCAAGTGCGATTCCTCTCGCCGCGCCCGCGCCGCCCACCTCACTCTGCCGACTGCTATAACTACCTACTAGAACTATAAGTACTCGTTTTGTTTAGGCATTTAACTAAAGATAAACAATCTTGACGTGTCTTTTTAATATTTCATCTAAAAACTCAGTTTGAAAATAAAATAACTGCTAAAGATCAATGTAAATACAACAATTACGATTACTAAATCAATTGATCCGTTAGTTTATTTGTTTAATATGTGTTTGTGTAAAAAGACACATCAAGATTGTTTATCTTTATTTAAATAACTAAACAAACCGAGTATAGGTGGATTCTCTCGACGACTACACGGGTTGTTCCGTATTCATCCTATGACGTCTCATCCTATTTCTTTACTTATCCGAAACTGATCCGATTACATTATTTTAATAAAGTTTCTTTATTCAACCGAAATGCGTTCCTTACTCTACCGGTGGCAAATATTACCGAAAAAAGTATGGATAGCAAAACAACCCTTGGCTTCGCAAAAGTAGGTTAGGTTAGGTTAGTAACAGTACTTTAAAAAAAATATATAGCCTAGGTACTCGGTGGTAATAAAGATTTCAAATGGAGAAAAATTTTAAAATCGGTTAAGCACGTCTTGCCTGTTTATAATATTAATATAGATATAGATTACGAAAACAGTGATTTTTGTTCAGACCGTCACCCAAACTTAAAGCTTTTGGGTAATTTCGTAATCGGTTGAGCTAGGAATACTTACAGGATGAAAAATGAAATAATTGCTGTCGGTTGAGTAAGGAACGTAAATTGGTTGAGTTAGGAAAAAAAACAGTGTTGGATGAAACGTCATAGGATGACGCCGGAACAACCCGACTAAACACGATAATCGGCGTAATGGAGTAAATATCGGTTTATTTATAATATGTTGGCGGGACAGCGCGGCGCGCGGTGGTATTGAATGTGAATGCGATACTTGTGCTTTGATTTAGCTTAGATTTTTGGGTCAGGCAAAGCGTTAACTTCGTTTTAGTAGCGAACAAGACATCTTATACTGTGCCTGGTAAACTACAATAGGCTATTACATGGTACCAAAAGGTTGAAGCGGTCTTTGCTGACGACCATGCAATACAAGGACCAGGAATCTGCCACACAACATGCTTTCTTTAAGCGTTGGCAACATTCGCTGTGAGAACAGCCTCACCCCGGGACAGGAATTGTCTACCCCTTGTGAGGTGAGGTGCAGGACATGGTGTACTGATGCCTTGAAACCATCATCTGTCTAACTCGGTATATAAATTAATCGCCTCGTACCCACTGTGTCAAGAAGCAATCATACATGAGTTTCGACCGCATAGTAACAACATGTAGGGCGCGTCAAAAGCTTTGTGTACTTTGCGTCACAGTGTACGTAGGTGTACATAATGTACCCATGTTGTAGGTACGTCGATAAGTGTAACTAGAGTATAGGTAGTTGATTCACGCAGCTTTGCTGTACACGTCCGAGGAGTGGCAGTTTCCATGACATTGTCCGAGGGCACCTCACGAAACGACCGCAGGGCTATCTTCACTTAGTAATATTGAAATTTGCCACTAGTTTTTTAATACTGCTGTAAGGTGGTGACTTAGGTGATGACATAGAAGAATATAGTTCACATAGGCGCTATGGAGCTATCAAGAGTGCAAGGGACAAAGCAATAACCATCTGCTAGCAATGCAAGGACTTCTAAAGACGCTCTGTAGACAAAACAAGTCGTACGTTATTCATATGCTGTATACTGCTAGGCGGTTTAGGTGCCATAGCGCACCCATTAGGATGGTTATACGGCCGTCTACCGAATTTAGGTACCAACAAACATAGCTGTAAAATCTGGAAGTATTGAGGCGTTATGTCGCCACTGCCATTTCGCCAAGAATTGTGCGATCCCCACATGGGCAAAATTAGTGTGATCCACAATATTAGTTTCGAGTCCGGGTTTTCCATGTGTTCGTTGTTTGAACGATGATTAATTATTATTTTATTATCGTTGTTTGAAGAATTATTAGTGTACCTAATACACAAATGATTGCACAGAGTCTGGGTGTACTTTGTTTTTGTTTAGATTGTATGTTTGTAAAGGTCCCACTCCACACAGGACTTAATACCCAGTGCGGATGCTGTCTTTCATGAAATAGAAATGAGGAAATATATATAAATATATGTATATATACAAATTTGATAATAGTTAGGCCTCTGCCTATCTTTTTACAGATATTGACATGCTCTGTGATGTAGGAAGATTCACCAAGCCATGAGGTGGCAGCCCTACCGCTTGAGCCGCTTGTCCGCTGGTCGCGTCTGCAATGTTTGTACTTCTAAATTTAGCAGCGCCTTTGCATTGTTATAACGAAAATAATCAACTCAATATTGACGCTGGACGGACACTCGCATAAATATTATACCTTTGTTGGCAGTCCTACAGCCATTTTAGCTTGTCATTTAGATCTCTTAGTAAAAATACATTCACGAAACATCTCAATCTTGTATCGCCCCAAGGTGCAGGCAGTGATGTACATACATTCACCAGCAATATTTCTCGTTCGTGTTTACTGTTTAGCCATGTGGAATTCTCCCTACATCACGGGGGATTTATGAAAGTTGAAAACATGATCACAAAGGGCACTCATGTTACTGCAGACAATCTATGGATTACAGTAATTGTTGTCCCGTATGGGGATCGAACCCCAACGAGCGTTGGTAGTGAACGCTAGGTTAGAAATAAAACGGGGGGCATATTGCAAAACAAAAATATAAACAAAAGGGCTTCTTTCTAAACGGGCGTTAATTTTACTGCAATATGCTACGTGGCAATAACAGCCGTATTATATTAAATAATAATACACGTCAATATTTAGCATATGGACATCCTAACAAGGACGTTTGGAATAGCAGATGCTTTCAAATGCTTTGGACGTGGCCGGCCGATAGATGAAAATATTGCAGCCAATTATTTTAGCAATGTATTGGCCATGTAGGCGCTTGATAATACTAAAATTATGTTCTAGTTAATGTCTTATGGAGTATTATTGGTTTGAATTACAATTGCTTGCCATACAATACTAATGTCGTGAATTACCGCTAGATGTCGATAGGGTTGCAGCTTCATTACATGACGCTCGACTGAAGTTATGGTGACAGGGCAATATATTTATAATTCTAAAGACTGTATCTATACTTAATTCTAAGCTTTCATAAAACTATAAAGTAGCTGAGTCTATACATCAACAATATTTATAAATTTGACGACTCGATGGCGTAGTGGTTAGTGTAACTGACTGCCACGCCTGAGGTCGCGGGTTCGATTCCCGCACAAGTCAAACATTTGTGTGCATGAACATAGATGTTTGTCTTGGTCTGGGTGTTTCTATGTATAATATGTATGTATTTACAAAAAAAAAGGTATATATGTATGTTTATCCATTGTCTAGTATCCATATTACAAGCTCTGCTTAGTTTGGGCTAGATGGTGTTGTGTGTAAATAAAAAAAAAAAAAAAAAAAAAAAAATGTCAGATCAACTAATCAAGGGTTGTTTTTGAGACGAAATATTGTTTATTTGCATGTGTGTGTGCAGCTTAATCGTAAATATACTAAGCACATTTCTAAGAAAAAGATAATTGAGTACTCAAGCTGCCTATATAATCGCAAAAAACAAAAATATTCTGAAAATTGTAACTGATTATTTCAAAACCGTCTCTCACGAAACGATAAAATGAACTTAAAGATTTAAATCACCATTTAACAGCCCATAATCACATGTGCAGCGCATTTCGCGAGCACTGAACCCGTGACCTGAAAAAACACTCCAGCGCATCCCGATGTAGCGCCGTCCTTCTCGCACTAATGGTAAAAACATCTGGTATTTCAGTCGCAAAATAACATGCTACGCTGAAATGGTGTACGCTCGATTAATATGGAAGCTCGCCTCATGGAATAATGTTTGTTTGTCGACGTAATAATGCCGTGGAAGTGTTTCATACAGCTAATGCACACTTGGGTAATTATTGTGAAGGTTCAGAACGAGAGATGAGGATCAATGAAGCTGCTGGGACAAGGGCTTCTTACTAGCTATGTTAGAGTTGTAGGTTCGAATACCAGTTTCTAAATATAAATCCGCTGGATTGAACATTACTAGTTTACTCTTATCTGTTCGTTACATTGTTGTTTCAAGTTAGTTATTAAACTTACACGGAAATATTTCAGGATATCTGTTAATTATTACTAATTAGTATAATATTGCACTTACGAGCAGCGGTAGTAGGAGACCGTTGGACTGCCGCACAGAGGTCTCGAGTTCGAATTCACTTTTCGAAGTTATGTGGCGCTGGGCCAGCGGGTAGACTACTACACTGAGAAGAGGATGGTGCCAATAGTGGGACAATTTATAGACAGGATTGGTATTAGTATATTTATATATTAGCACAATATTCACTTGATTTCATTTCCAATCGGTTGAGACGTTTTAGTATAAGATATGAGTAGATTTGGTTATGCTAGAATCTATTCGTATGATAAATTTTCGTAGACTTGTCGATTGTACCGAAGGATTGTGAACAACATAGAGACGGGAGTGGAGGTTTTTAAGCTCGCTCTTGCGGCCGGTTTCCGGACGGATAACATACATTATTTGTTTTCCACGACACGTTTGAGCCGACTTTAGGTCAGATTTCGGCCAACAAACTGTTTTGTAAAAAAGGTACAACGCCAACGTAAGAAGGTCCGAGTTAAGGGCCCGCTAGGGTTGTGACTGGCGAAAAGGGTGCAAATAGCTAAAGGGCACCTCGGGGGAAGTATTCTAAGGGTCTTATGTACATGCTTGTAGGAGGAAAGATGTGATATCTTTGGGGAAAAAGAGTATAAAATGTCTCTTTGTATACGCAGATGTATTACACATCGTTCAATATTGTCTTGACATGGTGCAACTTAACACTTCGTCGTTATATTAGCGGTATTTGAATGTATTCACAACATTATACATAAGTTGTAGTCCATGCAAATTGTGCGTTTGAATATCATTTGAATGCAATTTTGCGTATAGGTACTTGCGTTTAATATTATGAATAAATCTTTGCGGGAGTTTTCCATATCATAGAGAGATTCATATAGCGTGTGTTGGCTACTTATGTGGAATACGGTCATATCTCTTTTATATGCTTAAATTCATAACCAGCAACGAAACAATGGCAGTCTGCTTAAAATTAGTGTGTAGGTAAGCACTATACATTAGCTATGAATTCAAATGAAATGTCCAGTAAGAATTATTCTAATAAGAGACACGACATTGTTTTACAATATGTGACGATAATCGCCTAGACGCCTGGCGAACGCGGGCGCACGTCACTAGCCACCTCTCGCGACCGGTGGTGCGAGACTATATAAGGAACGGACGGCGTCAGTCGCTGCTTGCGGCCCGGCTTCACACCTTCAGCTAAGTGTCCTGATTGTACAAGGACCACGAAGCAAGTCTTTAGCGAACCACGCCCTGACTATAGTTATATAAGTAAAGATTGTCTCTTTTATGTGTAATCTTAATACATTAAAAGTGTATTTGTTATACCTTCTCTCATTGTACTTTCTAATTATATCTACATTTCTCTTAAAGTAAACCCTAAAGGTTACAAATATCTATAAATATTTTTGATAGTACCTATACTTAATGTGTAGATATCTGAAAGAATCTGCAATTTGGTTTAATTTTAGTACCTATACAATATTATATTAAGCTGTTATCAACTTGTATTCATTATTTCGATGTAAGTTTGGACTTATAAACGCTATTTGCGCCTATCTTAACTAAGTTAGAACAAATATTCAGTTTATACAAAACTTGCACAAAATTGGTACTTCACTTCAATCTAATTTCAATAACTTTTACTTGTATTCTCTGATTAAAACTCATCTGTTTGACCCCATAATTATAATCGTCTGTGTATTCTAACAGATGTAGGTAGGGTTTTTATGTGACCATCCGCTCATAGGAATTATCTAAGTATGCGATTACGCTGTTGGACTGCCCCACTATGTAAAATAAAATCCAAAATATAGCTCGATCACGTTTTTAAAGT